>VXBR01007014.1:1258069-1317712 GCA_013400215.1 Cisticola juncidis
ATTTTAGCAAAAGCAGATAGTAAAGATGTATAGGATGCCTCTGATTTTGGACCTGTAAAACACCTTGTGTTCTGTGTGGTTGTCACTACTGCTCACCTAGAGGATTATCTGGTGTTCATCCCCGTGTGGTCCATGGAGATCATACAGCTTGGATCCTGTGCTCCTTGCTCTCTGGATTTTGTCCAAAATCAAAGTCGCACTAACTTGCTTTAGGATTCACTTTAAAACTATAATTTTGGCATTACATTTATGACTAAGGTTTCATTGTGTAGATTTTAGAGGTTGAGGGTTTTTTCCTTTTACAAAGAGTTAAATGGGACCAGAAAAGAAAGGATTCTGAAGCTGTCTTTACTAGCTGGATACTAGTTTTTAGAGTGCTGCTTTTCAAAAATTTATTTAATAGGCTGTAGGAATGCAAGAGAAACATGATAATGACTGTGAGAGCTTACTGGATTCTATTTGAACAGATTTTCAGTTAAATAATGTTATAAAAACATTTTTCTCCTCATTTTTCAGTTAGTAACTTTCAGTCTCTCTCATGCCATCTGATGGCTGCTGAGATCTTTAGTTCCCAGGCCATTTCAGGTCTCTCTTCTCAATATATTTTCTTTTAAGCGTCTTTGCCCACTTCATGATCAAGAAATGTTCCTGTATCTCAGATTACTGTGTTATGCTAACTCCTACATGCCCTTTCACATACTCTCAATCTTCCAGGAATACCATTGCTCTCTGGTTATTGTGTCACTGGACTGCTGGACAAACAGGAATTCAAACCTCTCCAGAAATATTTGGAGTTTGTTTCATTATACATAACCTGTTCTTGGAGATGGGTGTTATGACAGACACTGCAGGTGAAATACAAAAATCAGATAACATGACTCTTGTGGATAGACTTCAGCTGTTCATACCCCAGTCACCTGCTGCATATTGGTTTGCTGTGTTTGTACATTTCTGGGAATAGAACTGAAATAAACCCTGTTTTTATGGACAATGGGGCCTTCTCTGATTCAGATATGTGGAACCCTGTGAGCACAGTAATATTATTGACTCTTACCATAACAGAATTAGGCCCATGGCATTCAGCTTCCCTGTGTGTTGTGCTTCTCTCTGAGAAATTCATTTAATAGGAGTGGGACACTAACAGGCAATTACTGCAGTGGAACAATTCACAACAGTGTGGAAGCTTTGATGCAGTGGACATCTTTCCTCCCACAGTTAAAAATCTGATCTTCATTTTGCTTTTTGTTCTGCAATGTAACATCCTGTCTTTGACGTGTTCATAGATCAAAGGTATTTTCTCCCCTGACTGGAGACATAATTTGGTCATGTACTGTTTCCAAACTGACTGAACTCAGTTGTACATGGTAGCCATGGTTAGACTCTGTGCACTAAATCTGGGCTGTCCTCTCCTACATTTGACTTCCAAGTACTTTGCTAGTTCCTGTGTTTGACTCTGCAGGTTCAAAAGTCCCCACTGTGCTGGGAAAATAAAGAAATCTGGCTGTCAAGGCAAGCAGAAGGTTGTGGAACAGATTTTTGTGGTGGCTATATCAGATATGTAGCCTTTAAAAATCAACAGCAAGAGCATTCAAGATCTCAGTCTTAATGCCACTAGAAATCCACTTCATAATACTGTCAAACACTTTGTTGTTTTTTGGTGGCAGGAATTTTAAATGTTTCCTAGTTGAACAGGAGTCAAACTTCTTATCTAAGTTGTGAATAAATAAAATATATGTTATATAAATAATAAACTTGATGCCTTTAACAAGGCTTTCAATTTTCACACAGATAGAAACTGATAGATGAAATTAAATCTTGAACCTGATTCCAAAAATAAATAATTAATATAGTTCTAATTATACCAAATGATTAGAAAGACATAAACAAATGATAAACAGGGAAAACAGAAGGGGATAAATACTAAGGAAAGAAAGTCAGAGAAGAGAAAACGTCACAAAGTACTTAAATATAAGTAGGATGCTAAAGGATATCTGAAAAGAGGATGAGAGTTTAATTATGGTTGCATAAAACTAGGCTGCTTCTAAGGGCAAGTAGAGAAAATAGAGGTCGTAAAAGGGATGTGTCATGTGATTTGTTTACAGAGATATATGTAAATTTGAATCTTGTTGGTCAGAGAAAAGAGTGAACCAGTTTCTTTACATCAGGGAAAAACTGCATTATTTGGGAAAACTTTCCACTATCTTGGACTAAGTGGTCTGCAGGAAGCATGAACTGTGAAAAAAAAACAACTGTAGAGAACCTGTAGGGCCAATAAAATCAGAGCAAATAATAGCATAAAATTGTTTCAGCATTTTATATCCTTCAACTTTCGTTCTTAAAATAATGCTAGAAAAAAAGTTACATTGTTTTTAAAAGGTAGAGGATTATTACATTGGAATTGGTTGAGAAAATTAAAATTGAAACAATAAAGAAGATTAACAAATGTGCTCAGTTATGGCAGAAACAGAAGTTATGAAGCCTGGTGAGTGACAATCCAAAGTGCACTGTGATGTTACCATGGGTGTACCAAAATAGCACTGCTTCACATGGAATCAAGCTTTGGCTCAAAGTCTGTGAGACTTTTAGAAATGAGGCATCTGTAGAGCACAGAGCAAGGGAATACCTGTGTAAGCACACGAGTAACACATATGGAGTTCCATTTCTCTTAATATTCCATCTGATGTCAAATTACCTTTTTTGGTCTGCATGACAAATAACTTGATTTCTGTGCAGGGAAAGAAGTCCCCGTTTCCTTTGCTTATGCTGTTTTGTGTGTGAAAAGATTGAGGGTGAAGGTTAAGTTGAGCATATGAATTGTGTGGCATGATCATGAGATCACCAAGTTCTGTTCACTCATTAAATATTTTAGAAGAAATGTCCTTGGACTGAAGTGTGCTCTTGCAAGATCAAAACAAGTGCTGTTTTCCATCTTATCTTTTAAAATTAAATCCTCAAATTCAAGTGGGTTGAGATCAGTCTTGTGCTGATCTGTTGTTAAAAGCATAAAGGTAAGTGGAGGTAATTCTAATGTCACTTCAGGGGTTGCCTACCTCTCAGCTTTCAGTTTCAAGCCAGCTCCATTAGTATTCAATACTTACACTCACATGCAGGGAGACGTGAGCTGTGACATCCAGTGCTTCCAAGCTGCAAAGTCAGATGCTGGAATGGAATTCAAGAGCCTCTTAAGGTCCTTAATTTGCTTCCATAGGAAATGAGGGCTGTCACATCCCTTGGGTTTGTTACACAGCATGTGTGGGAGTTGTTGAAAACAGCTGGTAGAAAACACTAGAGGAAGAGCTACAGATGAGATCTTCTTCTGTGTTAGGTGTTTCTCTGAAACAGCTGCTCAGAAAGAGAAACTGCTTCCAAGGTTCACACACCTGAGATGGATAGGTGGGTACAGAAAATTGGATCACTTTTTTCTTCAAAAGCGACAATGGATGTGCATTTATATTTACCCCATTCAGAAAATGCTCTAGGTTTGTTCAGCATATTTCACAGTACCTCTGTAATATATAACCATATTCATATTGTATCCTAGTTTCCCGCTATTGGGGGAACTTTTATTTTAGATTAGAAGGATGAAGCAAATAAATCTTCAGAGAAAGAAATGCATTTCCAGCTCTCCACAGAGTAGCTAACAAAGTACAATAATAGCCAATGGAGAATCTAGCATCAAGAATATAGTAATAATTGCCTAATTGCATATACAACAGGTGTAAATTAAATAGGTAGATAAATGAAGCCTGAAATAAACAACTCTATAGGGAACACAATTAATATAACAGATGATAGATGTAGAGAAGAGTTGTTCACAGCCTGACCACAAAAAAACCTTCTGCAGGGAAAATGTGTTTAATAGCTCTCTCCTAAGGTAGGCAAAAAGATTTGGGCGTAGCTGTGTCTCCAGTTTCAGAGGCATGCTTTGAAGTGCTGGTTGTAAAGTTGAAATTATATTGAACAGCTATCTATAAAGCAGTGCTGAGCTCCATTAAATATTGGATATGGCAATAAACTGAGTAGAAAATGAAAGGAAGAATCAGCACATTAACAGTGGTTAAAGGTTGTCTGGTGATAAATCAAAACAATAACATAAGAAAACAATCAAAAATCAAAGAAAGGCTATGAGAAGGATAGGTTTTTCAGTGGCACATTATTATAAAGGACATTGGAGTGAAGAACCCTGCAGGATCTGGGAACCAATAGCAAAGAGACAGAAGTAGGTGGATACAGAGCTCCAAAGACTGTATTCAACAGATAATAATTTTTCACATAGGCACAGCTCAGAAGAATAAATGGGAGGTAAGGGCCTCTCATGGGAAAGTCTTATTTTCATAACTGCAGAGTGCAGCAACCAGAGCTTCTGTCATCTTCAATTTGTTTCCATACTTCTTTCATAATGTCCATTTCTTTGGTGACTCAGTTCCTTCTTCAGGTGTTCATAACTGTTAATTCCTTCCATTTTCCTTGTTATAGCACCCATATTTCTAAGAAGACAGAGCTTTAAGTGTAAAAGCTCTATGTCATCTCTCTTCCAAGGAACTTTGTATGTTCCAGCTGGTTTTAACGTGACCAGTGAATATTTTTTTGCAACAAATATTATCATCTCACTTCCCTTTTATACAGTTTATAGCCATTTTGCTTTTAGTAAAGACGGTCAAAATTTGAGAAATTGTGCAGTGTAAAATTTTATTGCTGAGTACTTCCACTTTAGCAGTTGTGTCTACACAGGCAGATTGTATTAAAGATTGAAACTGCAGCTTCACTGGAGTTGGCATATTTAGGAAGAAGGTAATACTTTCTAAATTCAGACTTTTTTTATGTGTATTGAAAGCAGAAACTCATTTAGAGGCACATGTTGATAATCTTGAGAAATCCTAAATGCCTTTTGTTAATATTAGTGGTAGTTTTGGAAGGTTGGGAGGCCTCCATTTAACTGACCTTGAGCAGGTTATCAGTCAATTTTTCACTTAAAGTGATAAAATAAGTAAGATCAAGAAAGACGTTCATTTTACAACTTGAAAATTATTTTGCCCAGTTCTTGAATAAATCCTGTGTTTTGCTTAAACAGCTGCAGTGGAAAGAGGGACACAATCCACACGATTAGTAAATTCTTCAGATGGTATCATTAGAATAGCTGTTAATTTCATCTGGATGCTTCAAAGAAATTATTACATCTCTAAGTATGTTTCTTTTAAATGCTGTTATTAACAACACACATTAATTTAAGGAAAGGGTAATTCTATCATAAAAAAATTAGACAGAGTATTGAAAGTGTCCATGTTCTGTGGAAAAACTAAAGATGTGTGCAAAATCAAAACCATGTCTTTTCTTAATGGGACTTCCACAAAGACCACTTATTTGTGCTTTAACATTAGAGTCTATGAGAAGCTAATATCTTTTTCAAAACTTTTAAAGGTTTCATTTTTAGTCACATGATCAAGTCCATAGATTAAATTACAGAGAGTGAACAATCTGCCATGAAAGGCCAACTGATTTCAGTATTTCATAATTTACTTCAGATAATAACAGAGAAAAGCTTTGATTCCATCAATCACTGGAGAACTCTGTGAGATCAGACAGGGTGATGTTACTATAACTCAGTAGTTCATACATGACATAGTTCATACATAGTTCATACATGACATATAGGTGTGTTATCTTACCTCGCTACGGAGATTGTCTCTGCACTTTGGAAACAACTAAACAATAGTAGGTGGTACCACTCATTATAACAAACTGAAAAAATACCTTGAAGATTGTCCTGTTTCAGTAGTTTTGGTTGTTCAGCCAAAGATGAAGAAGGCAGCAGTTGTGCTCTGTTCTCTCAGGTGCGTTTGAAGCAGTGTTTCTCTCATAATTGATTTTCACATGTAAGCTTAACTCTGCTTTTTCCGAGTTCTTGGTCTCTTCTGTAAATTTGTTACACAGTGTTCAGGAAGGCAAGACCAAGGGCCTGGAGGCAGGGTGACAAGAGGGCACACAGCACCATTCCAAACACACAGGCTGCTGGCCTCATGGAAAACCCTCCTAAGTTCCTATGGAGCAACATGCTGCACAGGTCACCTTTCACCATCTTTTTACATGCACCTCTAGGAAAATTCCTTCCCCATGAACAGATAAGGGTCTGGGAAAAAAGTTAATCTATATAAATGTATTATTTGATTCATTGCCTGTTTAAGCTAAGCTGATTTAAAGTGGCAGAAGGCCTTGTTCTAAAAATTTCTCTCCTAGGGTTAAAATTTTTACAGTTCTCAATTTACCACGTCACCTATATACAATAATTATTTTTATGTATTTAAACAGGTTATTCCACAAAATATACATAATCTTCAAAAAGATAGCTGAGAAGCCAACTTGACATCCTTCTTCCCTTGTCTGCAATATGGTGTATCATCTCTGTATTTTTCTGCACTGTATGATATCGTGGCAAACTTTCCCATGCTCTAAAATAATAAAGATAATCTGTATTTTTCCCGTTTAAGATCCCAGTTCTGAGATTCCTCATGTTCTATTTTTTGAAGATTAGCAGAAGAGCAGCCTGTTACAGTTTATCCAAAGAGGAAGAAAGGTCAATCAAGTATTTTAAAATTTTTTTTTCTGGCTTTCAAAGGTAGAATTATAACCGATAGCAGTATAACCAATTCTACATAATTTTCTTCTCACTCAGCTCTAAGCAGTATGTATTAAAATCAGGAAATTACTATCTCTCTAGAACACAAATAGGAAAGGCTCAAAACTGATGGATTCAGAGTATCTCTGGAGGCATTCTTTTCAAGAGACTAAGAGTTTGCACAGCCACTGCTTTTATTGGACCTGTTTTCTAAGGAGTATGGTTTTAAAACCTGCAGAGGTGATATTTCTTCACTGAGATTTCAATCCCCAAGCACTGTGTTAGCCTTTTGCTATGCTGTGTGCTGTTAAATACAGAGGTGACGCAGGACTCAAATTTTTAGTCATGAGCTAAACCTTAGATCTCATCAGCAAAACATACTGGGGGGGAAATACATAAGGGTTTAGAATGCTGCAAAACAACTCTAACCCACAAAATAAAATTAGGAGATGATTTTCTTGGCTGGGATCCGCATCTCAGAAATATTTGTATGATCACAATTTTAAAAAATCTATTATTTATTGATACGCAGATAATAAATTTTAAAAAGATTGAAAGGCATTCTTTAAAAAGCAAAATAATTAGCAAGCTTTAAGTTCTCAGCCAACATTTGGAATGTGTTCTAGGATTAAAATATCAGCATCATTACAAAAGAACCATGTGGTATTTCTGTTAAATTCACTGCATCATCATTTTTCCTGTTGTAACTCTCTGATTTTTCATAGCTGATAGGTATGAACCATTTATCTCTGAAACAACTTTAAAAATTAGCTTTATTTTTGTAATATTTTGCTACGGGAAGAAAATGCAGGTAATAGTCTTATACACCATCTTTTAGGGCACTCGACATCAAAATCTTTATTGAAAATTAAAAATATCCATTTTTTACCTGGAAGGTTTTCTCTGCAAATAGAGTGGAGTAGAACACTGAACTGACACATGTTTGCGTGGAGATAGAACTGAAAATGCCTGGTGGCTCCTCTCTAGCCACAGATACTGGTGTAGCAAAGCCCTACCTCTTGAAGTGTGCATACTAATAGGAAGCACTCTTGGAATCAAGCTTGCATTTGCCTTCACATTTTGTGAAGCCTTCAAATTTTGTGAATATAAAGGTCCAACTCAACTAAAACTGTTAGGGGCAGACTGTGTAGGGCAAGCAAATCACCAGGAATTTCTAGCAAGCATTGGGTTTGCTAGTTAAGTGTCTTTTGTAGCATATATTTTTCTTTTACAGAAAAGATGGGAACACAAGGCATTTTAGTGAACCCACCACATGATAAACTGAAGATTTTCTTCTCAGCAGTTGGTGCCCAGTTTCCAATAAAATTTGATAGGTTTTTGGTGTCTCATTTCCTTAGAAAAATCACAGTTTTCTAACACCGTGGATACAGGTTACAACATGGTGTTAAATACATGGAACATACTGGAGAAATTCTAAGGTAAATAAAGTACATCCATGCAACAGATTGAAATTGCTCTTTGCCCAAAATAACCACTGCAAGTTAGTCGCAGAATTTGTGAAGGAAATAACTAATTACCATCCCAGTCCATCCCAAACAGACCGAATTAGTCTGGCTATATCCTTGGATGCAAGTGTTGCAATGTAGCAGGAGTGGATCAGCAGGGCAAGGCAGCTGGTACAGAGGAGATCAAATCTGGATGTGCAGAGGAGCTCACATCTGGATGTGCAGAGGAGCTCACATCTGGATGTGCAGAGTGTGAGGGTTTTGTTGCTGTTGTGGGGGTCCTGAGGCTGTGCCTCCCGATGTCCCCGGTCGTTCCCCGGCCAGCACAGGCACAGCCAGTCGGGGACACTCCTCAGTGCCCGGGACCGAGGGGGCTGCGGGCGGCACCCCGGGCACGGGAAGGCTGTGCCAGGAGAGGGCAAAGGCTGGAAGAGGCTCTGCACGGGGGGATCAGTCCAGACCTTTACTGGTGACTCTGAGAGCCCCCAGACCCAGGGGTACAGACTGTGCAGAGCTCTGCAGAGAGGATCTGACCCAGGCTCAGAGCCCACAGCCCCTTACAGGGAGGAGGGTACAGGGGGGAACCACTCATCAGCCAGTGGGGGAAGGCTGGGGAGGAACTGGCACAAAACAGACAAGGAGGAGAACCATGGAGGGTAGACTGGGGAAGGGACCCTTGCTCTCCAGCCTATCACATGACACCCTTCTTAGAGACCTCTAGGAGAAGGGCAGGGTACACTAAGTGATTGGCAAGGGATCAGGGAGGGAGGCATGAGGATTGACATATAAAAGGGGATGGTACAAACTCCTAATGATTACATCATAGAAAGAAAAAACCTTAACAAGCCAGAACAGAGCAAACCACAACAGGGTCCTGTGCACTGGGCCCCACTAACAGCCCAAGTGCCCTCACTGATGTGACCCAGAACCACTCTCAAATGGGACACAGAGAGCAGCAAGTGAAACTGGTTGGGAGATCCTGTTCAAAAGCACTTTCCTGATCTGAACTGAAAGACCAGTGTAGCTATATCCTACAAATCATTTGTGGGACGTGCCCTCTGGCAAACAGCACCTTTGAAATGCCTTTTGCCTCTGCTATGGTGCTCTGCATACACAAGCAGCAGTGGACCTGGTTCAGGTTCCTTGTGGAACACAGCATGAAAAAATCTAACTAAACAGTGCATTCTGGGTGCAATATCTCAGAAACATGCCTGATTTCTCTGAAATGCTGCAATTCCCCAAGTTCCTCTCAGCACACTTAGATAAAATTACATTGTGTGACAGTACTATGCTGAGTGTGCTTGCCTTAAGTGAGTTGATTAAAAGGTTCCTGTTTTCTGGAATTACTAATGCCTTGAAATTTTTCTCCACATCCTTGTCTGTGTCGGTAGTATTTCATCTGTGCTGTGTGCTGGTTGGATCCTGCCAAGGAGCTGAGCAGAAATCTTATTTCTGTGATGCAGTAGCAAGAGGCTTGCAGTACTTTAAATTGCTGTAGATGAAAGAGGCGATTTACACCTTGAGCATCATCAAAGATGATTTCAGCACATTTTATTTCTTGTCACTAGCAGCATAACTATTTCTGTTATTCAAGTGAAAATAAGCATTGAATTAATAAAGTCCTGGAATTTTTAACCTACAAACTGGCTCTGCCTGGCTTCCCTTTAACCAATGGAAGCGTCAGATCAGGCCAGCAGAATCCATTCAGAATTTAAAGTTTTCTTATCCTAGCAATGTAAATGTAAAATGTTCGATAAAAATCTCTTATTTATTTCACTATTCTCACATTCATTTTTACTGAGGTGAAAAACCTGCATATTTTAGTTTGTGGCAGTATGTATCCTTGGTTCAGAAAAAAGTTTTTGGTGCACATAGTGGGGTTTTTTACTTAAGATGAGTGGCAAGGGCCTAAAGGACTACCAATTTCACATTTGAATAGGAAGTGGTATTTCTGCTTTTAAAATTAAGTTCTATTTCCTAAAGTTCTATAAAGAACTAAAAAGTTCTATTTCCTAAAAACTGAAAAATTAGTATATTGATTGAATTTTCTGGGAATTTGCATATAATGAATATTATGCAAATTATGAAATGCAATTTTATGGAGAAATTGAGGTATAATAACTCTCTCCTGTAGATATTAATGTACCAATATGTAATCCCAGAATTCTGACCCACTGATTTTTCCATTATATAAGATTGTTTCAGCGAAAAACTTTCCAAGGGAGATTTTTTCTCTAGATCTGCATGAATCTGAAATTTAAGTACTGTTAATATCAGGTCTCTGCAGATTAACCTAACTTTACTGGCTACAGAGTCACCTGAGTGACTTAAGCAAATAATTTTTTTTTAATCTAGAATCCAAATCTCCATTTTATGAATTTCTTTTATAAAACAAAAGGATTAAGTCCTATGTCAGTGGAAGACATGGAGCATTTTACTACATCAGCATACCTTAAATTCTGCTTATTAAGGGGAGAATTTATTCTCTTATGACGTGAGTCTATAATATATATGGGAAGAAAAGTATTAAATTAGACATAGGTAGAAACAGACTGATTTAGAGTAGTGTTTTTTGATAGAAGAAGTTCAATGAAAATGAAAAAATAATTCAACTCCAAACAAAATGCTGACATATACTGTGCACAAGTGCTTCAAATGTCAGCCTCCCATCTTGAACAACTCTTGAAAAATATAGGAAAATACATTTGAGACCATTTTATTTTCTTGTCTTCCTGTTAACTGATAAGAGATGAAACAGTAAATTAATCTCTTTTTTTTAATTAGAGCAATAACAATATTATTTCATGAAACAGCTTTTAAAGAAAGAATTACAATACAGAAGAAGGAAGAGGTTTATTTAAGAGAAATTTAATGTCACAATAAGTGTGCTAAGCTATTGACTGGTTGCTCTCATATGTGGTGGTTTTGTTTTCCAGAGACAGATGTTTTAAATCATTTATTACCTGTTTGAAGAAGTTAATGAACAGTATGAAAATGGAAAACTTTAGTTCTTTCCTTTTTTTTTTTCTTCTGTGAGGATGTTTACTGTCTGGCACAATGACTATTCAATTTTCAGAGATATTCAACACCTTCTGCCTCTGATTAAATTCCTGTTTGGTTTCCCTGCCAAATCTGCTGGATTAAATTAACAAGCTCTAGTGAGGGTGACCTGCACTGACCTTCAGTTTGTACAAAATAATAATCTTTTCAGTGATTTATTGATTCAGTGTTCTTTATCTTCTTTTAAAGTAATATGCAATGGAAATGTTTGCCTTTACCTTGACTGAATTTGCAGACATGTTCTGCTTATTTCATTATGCTGGAAACTTTGGCCCTTTATATGTAATATTTTTGTACTCTTTGCTATTATTAACAGTTTGTTTTCTTCAGAAGTTTCAGTGGAGCTTGATTAAGGAAAAAAAACTTCATGTGATCTTTCAATCTATAATAGGGCCCAGTCTTTAAAATTATCCACATCAAAGAACCAATTTAAGAAGTTTAAGCTCTTTCTCTTTTCTAAAGTCAATTCAATTTTTGTTTAATTACTTCCTAAATTCATTTTGATTTGTTGTCAAACAGGTAGTGGGGAAACTGTAGAGAAATTACGTTAAGAGCAAATGTGGAAAGGATCTAAATTATAGTGAGTGTAAGAATCTTTAATTGTACTTCCATTGCTATTCCAGTGTCTCCACTAAGTGGAAAAACTACTTTTGAAGTCCAGAGAAATAGAAGTACAAACCCTCCTCTCCTTTTTGCAGGGTAGGTTTCTACTGGGTGGTTTTGCAGTCCTTGCATTGGCATGTGTGGGCTGTGAAGGCTGCCTTGGCTCATGAAATCTGATGGCCATTGCTAAGGCATAATACCCATGACCTGCTGTGGAAAATAGTGTTCAAAGAGCACAGATAACTTCAGATGGCATCTGTGGAATGAGAAAAGTTGTTCACAGAATCCCAGAATCACAGAAATACAGCTTTGAAGCCAAAAATCCAGGCATTTCCAATAGCTCTGGTGGGTCATAAATTGACCAATGGAAGTTTTGCTGAAGGAGTCAAAAGCTGTGGATACAGGAAAACTGAGACTGCAGAAGAACTATTTTTTCTGTTTATTTTCATTTTTCTCTTCTGTTGGGTTTGCCAAGGTGAAGATAGTTTTATATTATAGTTGTCACTTCGCTTTTGAAAATACAGTTAATAGCGAAGTCTTTGTAGATCCAAATCCCACCACCCTTCAGGTGAATGTTGTTTTCCCCATTAGACAGGTGGGAAAACTTTTTAAAAATGATTCCCTTTATACATAGCTTTGGAATGGATATTTTTCTTTTGTTGTCAAAAAGTTATTTTTAAAAATCTGCTTTGTTGACACCACTGCAATATTAAACCATTTCTAAGCTATTTCAGTAAATCGGTTCTTTGGTTTATCCCAGTTGCAGAGCTTCAGCAAATCCTTTTTATGTGAAATGTAACGGAAAAATGGTTGCAATACATTTCAAGCAAAAGACAAGATGAGCACTTACAGCCATCTTAAGCGACCAATTGATTTGTTGATGACACTGATGAAGGGCAGTGGCCCTTGGGAACGAGAGATGAGGTAACCACATAATTCTCTGATACCGGTGTTTTTGTGTTATTGTTGTCTGTGCACATGGATGAAAACCAGAATGGCCATCTAAACCATACTTTAGTGCCTGTATTGATTGCTGGTTCTCAAACCAGCCCTGTTATGAATTGGCCATTTATCACTTCAGAGGAAATGAACATCCCCAGATTTTGAGTTACAGCTTCTGTAACAAGGGTCTTTTCAGATAAAAAATCAACATGTAGGATGAAAGCAAAATAAGAGCTCTATATTCTAGCATTATGTATGTGAAAGGACCAGGACAGTACACACAGGTGATGGTGTTTGCTGCATGCCTGTTGTGTGCTGTGACACACTGGCTGCTCTCAAAAAGTCCTCCTGCAAAGCCATTTGGTTGTCTTACTCTGCAACACCCAGGAGGGTGATAGCTGTCAGTGCACTCTCTAGGACACATCCCTGTGCATTAGAGCAGTAATAAAAGTCACTACTGTGCTCAAATAAAATTTAAGTGAGGTCCAAAGGCTGGAGCTTTGGCCTGATCTTCAAATTACATTTTAAAATTGTTGTGTTTGCCTTCATTCTGCAGCCTTCCACACTCTTCTTTTCTTGTTTTCTCTAAGTTTTATGTAAAAGGCTTTGGTTTGCTTTGAGAACACATAAATTTTACAACCATATTTTACTGATGATAACTTTTACTTTGAAGAGGGTCTCACTTTCCTGCTGTGCATCTGGCAGCTGAAACTGGCTAGTATTATCTACTTTACACAAGAAAATAAAAGGTAGAGATTTCCTAAATCAATTGTCTGAGACTTAAGTACATATTGAGTTTTCTAGTTAAATGTCCTGTTTTCAAGAGCTATATTCTATCTCACCTCTATTTCTTTGAGGTCTGGAGAAAAAGCCTGAGTAAGCAGTGCTTTTGCAAACCAGTCCTGCTTGGCATCTAAATTAATTCTGGATAACTTGCTAAATATTTTGCTTTTTGGGTGTTTTGCTCTTGTAAACATTTCTGCTAACTTTGGTGGGAACAGCTAGCTGGTTTGGCACGGTCACCTTAAATTGCATTCCTAATGTGATTTGGCATTCCCTGGATGTCTTACCTGTAAGTATTTCTGCATTTTGATCTCAATTACCCAGTAGCTGGTTTACTATTGTTTTGCAGTCTCTTAGATAATTAGTTTGGATTATGAACCATGTATCAGCCTATCTAAGTGGCCAAGCAAAGGTCTTATTCCATGTGAAATCTTCTGAAATTACTGTGAAGGTTCTTTAAAATGCAAAAATAATTTCAAATTGTAAAGTAGGTCTACGAAGGCATCTGGTCCTTATGCCATTAGCCAGTCAAAAAACTAACTTACCATAGTTACATATCTCTGATTTCCTGTATAGACTGTGTGGAAAAACAGGTTCCTCCACGGGGAGTATCAGATCTTGGATGAAGAGTCTTGAGAGGTCTAAGTGGGATGGGATGGATTGGAACAATGCATTTATATGTAGACTATGTAACCCTAGAGACTGGTCTGGAAGGAATCCTGCTGCATTAGATATATAGAAATAAATAACAGGAAAAGGTTGTTAGTAATAGCTATTGTCTTGAGAGTGTTCTTCCATATCAGTTTTTTGTTACTCTCAGAAATCAATTCTTTCCTTATTTTAAAATATCATTGCTGTCTCTAAAAAAACAAAAATCATGACATAATGATGTAATAAACATCCTTTCACCTGAGAGAAAATCACACTTTCGGTGGGTAGGGGCTGTTCCACATTATGTTAGTGATGAATTGCAGTTTCCTGTATGAAAGATTCATTGACTTCAACTTTGTGTCTGCCTATCAGCAGGCAGAAGATAGGCTATCTCTGTCAGAAATGTGTGATATAAGTGACAGGTTGCCAAATACATGGTCTAGGGAAGAATTTGCTTTCTCCTGCTGTGAATCATGGATGCCTGAACAGTATTTTTTCTACAAACTGCAAGTGACTGTAAAGGCATCCATAGTGTGTAGAAGTAGGCACACAAAACAGGTAGCTAAACAGACCCAGAGCTTCTTAGGTGTGATTTTAAAATGAATCACAAGATCTTCTTAGCACTGCATGACTCTGGGAGGAGCTGCCTTTTGAGGCTCACCCTGAGGATTTTTGGCTTGCTCTCACTGAAAGAGAAGGGCGGTCAAGCTAGAAATCAGTCAAACCATGATTAACCAGGTTGTGGAGAAAGATCACTAAGGAGAAACTTGACTTTTGCAGCTGAAGGTAGGTGGGGAAAGGCTCTCTTATAATGTGTGCCTCACTGTTAAGGTACAGTTGATGTGGAACTGCTGTGTCCAAAGATGAAACAGCATCTTTAAAAGCACTATTGAATCTGATATTTTCATCTGAAGTGCTTATTGCCCTTAGTTTGGGGACAGTGCTGGTACTTCCATATGCATGCTGTTTCAAACTTTGCCTTTTCTTCTCTATAAACTGCTCACTTGACCAAGTCATAGGCTGGGAGAGCCTGTTGAATCCTGCACTTCAGCTTTGTTTGAAATGTAGCTTCATTAATCCAACTGCAGAAAATCTTCCCACTTTTTTGCGGCCATATAATAAGTAGCAAGAGGATGATAATCACACAGGATAAATAAAGTTATCTGTATTTCATGAAAGGAAGTTAAATACAAATATGTACTTTTATGATAACAACATATTTCTCAACAATACGTTGACAATGTTAATCTGATATTAGATCTTTGAGGACAGGAAAATGTGGTCACTGAAAAAAATGCACGTTCAAAATATCTTGAATATCTGTAGGTTAGAAACATTGTTTAGAACTGCCCTGCTGTCAATAACTCCAAGGAACTAACTGATAAGGTATGGGACAAAGCACATGATTGTGGAACTACAAGTGGGTCTAAAAACCCTATTTAGCTTTTTCTAATCCAAACAATGATATGAAAGCAGTTTGACCACTGAGTAAACAATAGTTTATAATTTTTCTTTGTTTCCTGAAGCAAAGCAAAGGTACATTTCAATGGTGCAGTGACTAGTACAGACAGCAAGGTGACTGGCACCTTGGATGAACACAGTGAATGCTGAGCAGCTAAGAAGATGCAACATATAAAGTTATGGTAAAGTTAAATGTTCCAATTAAAAAAGAACTTCAGATTATGACCAACAGCTGCCCAAACAAATGCATCCTTTAAATAAGGTAGAAATAATGCTGACCTGCATCTCTGAAGAGCTTACAGCTTGTTAGTCAAATGGCCTTTTTGTTGAAAATTGACATACATATTTTATACAGTAACACAGGTGCTTTCTTATAAGCACCTAAACCCAGTGTGATCTGGTCTGTGATATAATGAATGATTTATCTGGAAGTCAAAGGAAAAATTAGCTTTCTTTTGTTTATATCTTGACTGATATAAGACCTCATTTTGACAATGTAACATCACTAACACTTTCTTTAAAACAAAGGAAGAAACATTCTTGAGTTCACATAATAGCAACAAGAAATAACTGCATTTTTGTAGTTCATCTTGCATGGAACATGCTCTCAGGAGAAAATCGGAGATAAAATTTATCTTTGGAGGTGAAATGAAGGGGGAAAAAAGTAGATCTCTGTTTCTCATTCGTATTTCTGTCATCAGGATTGACTGTTTATCTCTGGAGTTCCTCTTCCTCCTCTGGGACTCTCATGGAGAAGCAATGGGAGCCATACACGAGGCGTGTTGCATGTTACATGCAAGGACCAGTGGTCTTTGAGGCAATGGGAAAACAAACAAAACAAAACTGTGGTATTTTCTAAATGCTTTCTAAAAGTAATCTTTCAACAGCATGGATTACAGATATGTGGCAAGGCTGGGGAGATTAGAACGTACAATTCCAGTTGCTTGCATGACAGTGGTACTGTGATAAGCAAGGTAGACCTGCAGATTATTCTGAAGCCCACCTCCTGTTGCTGTCCCTCTCACAGTTAAACTCTCACTACCACCTGTCCATCCTGGTCAGACTGATCTTACTGCTGCTTTTCTATGAGCTTGATGCCTTCTGCAATTTCAGAAATTGTTTCAAATGAACTTTGTTTTGGTGGTCACAAGTCAGAGTTCTGTTAGCAGTGATCCATCCATGCTCTGATTCTGCTTTGTAATCCTTCTAAATCACTTTCTGTCATTGTCAAGGAGTAGCCTAAAAAGTAGACTGCATGTTAGATTGGACAGAGGGCCTATTTTGGGTGTCAAAGCTGTCAATGTTGATGGCATTAAGTGGGTTATGTTGAAGCAGGATGGTTTATGTGTCTCAGCATAGTTGAGGACTAACCTTAAGCTTGACCCTAAATATCAGCATGAATGGATCCTGCATCTCCTTCTAAAGAGATTTCTCTTTGTTTCTTCCAGTCCAACCTGAGTCCTTCCACCTTTTCTGTGGAAGATGTGAGCTGGAGGAGTCTTCTGTTTGACTCTTACAGTTAATATTGTGTATGTTGAATGCTCTGAGAAACAATGGAGGAAAAAATTTGGCCAAGGAAGGTCAGTGAGTTCCAGTTAAAAGTTCAGTGGAGATGAAAATGTAAAATTCCTTTTCTCCTACTGGTGTCTGAGCTTTCTTGGCTTCTGTTAAAGGAGGGCATTGATCACACTGGAGAAATGAAATGTGGGTTTGCATCTTTGTACTGATTGAATTAAAGGTCTTTTGTCTAATTTTGGACACATCCTTTTAGGTACTGCTTGATCTCTCCAGTCAAATAATCCTCATCTTTTGTTTTTTTGAACTACCTTGCCTAGAGTAAGTTGCTATCACAGTGAAGAATCTTTTCAAGTGTGGATGATTACTCATTATCTAATTGACATCCATAGTTTGTAGATGTGTGCTATGTTACAAGATGAACCTTTTTCTTAAATTCTTCTTATCTTTAAAGATCTTACAGCAAAATGTTAGGGGCCAAATCTTCAGGTAGAGGAAAGCAATGTCTTTCTATTATGCCAATGGAAGCTATTTTGATTTACAGCTACTGAACTCTCACCCAAGATATTGACTTAATAATTTGTTTCCTAATGGGAACAGAGTCTGAATAGCTTTTACTTTCCTTTTACTTGCTCTGTTCCTTCTCCTTCTGCGTATAAAAAACTGTTTCATTATTTTATTAACAAATCCTGTTTCAGATTTTTTACACTGTATAATAAAATCCCTTCAGATTGTTTATGGAAGTTTACTCATTTACTTATGAATAATTTCTGCATTCTTCACATTTGTCTCATTTTCCATGGTGTTAAAATTAAATATTTTATTCATTGGTTGCAGTTGTGCCCACCGTGCATATTACTTCATCGTGATGGAATAAGATTGATGTTCTGTCTTCTAATTACCTATCTATATGAGCCATCTTTGTCAACACTTGTTCATTTTTCTTTTTCTTTGCCAAGAGGCAAGAGCAGGAAATCAAATAAACGTGTATAATACTGCTTCAACATTAACTTTTTAACATGAAATCTGAAAAGCGCTAGAAAAATAGTGGGAGACAGCTGGGCAAAGTCCAGGCCACTCTTGGAAGGTTTCACACTGGAATCATTTGGGGGTTTTGACAGTGTTCCCTGTAGGATTGGGTGGGTAAATATTATCAACATTAAAATATATTCAACTTGAAAAGGAGTCTGCAAGGGTGTTGATGCACTGGGAAAGAAGCATTGTAAAATGACCTATCTTTCTATTTTAGTTCAGACAGCTTTGAGTTTTTTTCTAGTTATTCAAAGACTGGTTTTAGTAGATTTTACAAGCACATGTACACACATCTATATGTACATAAAATATCCCACTTTTATAGTGCATGGTCATACTGTATCACAATTTCTCCATCTCAGAGTACTGAAAACATACTTGATTTTTTAATTAACTTTTTGGAGCAGTGATTTTTTTTAGTTTGTACATCAGTTAGGACAGGGCCTCATGCTGACTGATGAATACAGCAAGAATTAGGGTTTCTGCTCCATGATTCTTGTCACAATGCAGTCATGTCATTTTTCAGTGTGTTCAACAAAGGTCCTCCTCTCCTCTGAGAGAATGTTCATGTTAAAGGCTTTCCCAACAGTCCTAGGTCTTCCCTCGTGACTGTTCAAGAGTATCTGAGTGACAGTGCAAGACACAGAGTCTTATTTCCTATTTAACTTCTATAAGGCCACATATAAATATGTATGTAGGGTTGAAAGAAACATGAAAGTCACAGAGCACTGTGTAACCTCAGGGCTTAAATTCAGCATAGATCCATTATGGCTTTTCTTGAACATAAAGTTAGTGTGTGACCATCAGGATTCAAAATATGGCTATGCTGGAGACTATTAATATTATCAGAATCTTTGCAAAATACTCAGTTTGAAAAGTTCTTTTCGGAGGACTATTTGTGTGCTTTGAAAGGAACACATGCAAAAATAATTGGCTGAATAAGGTCTTAATATAAGCACTGACATGACTTGTTCCAAAAGTTCCTAAGAAAAAATTCAAACTAGAATTCAAATATTAACAAAAGACAAAAGAGTTTTGTAAGAAAATAAAATGTTGCAGTTTGTTTTGTGAGGTTTTTGTTTGTTTATTTTTTTAAAAAAAGATTTTAATGGTTCTAGAATGCCTGCAAAAAAAAAAAAATCAAAAAAAAAAACCCAACAAAACCAAAAAAGAAAGTAATTACAAAGATAACAATAAATAACCACATGACTATGACTTGGTTGTCATTATTCTTTATATCATGACCATTTATAGCCTGGTGGCCTTTCCACCTCAGAGCATGATGAGATAATGACATTTAGCTACTCAGCAAAGCAGAAGAACATATATTTTATAAGAAATTATTGAATTCTATACAGGCAGTGGTGGCCATATGTTCTCTTTGCTTGTTACATACTACCTGTAAAGCACATTTGTCTATTGCTAAACTATATGAGCAGTCACATTTGGATTTTTTTTAATTGAACTTCTATTTCCCCCACCCCAGCATTTGCTTTGGGCATGGCAGAACCAAATTCTGTTGAAATGAACAGAAATATTCCCTGATATTCTATGGCTTTAGGTTCATAAAATTTTAATAAACTGGCTACAAGTGCCAATCTTTTTATTTTTTTTAAGCACTTCTTTCCCAACATTCCTCATGTTTTGTTTTAAAATGTAAACATGTTCATTATATCCTGGCTCCTGGTCTTTGATAAAGCATGATAAACAAACCATATCTCGTGTACCTGTACAAAATCACAAGGAAAACATCCCACCTCTTCAAATAGCACTTTCTGTTTAATAGGTCCTAATATCTGGCTTCAAACCTGTGCTTGAACATGGGTACTGTTGGAGAATTATTACATTTTCAACTCTTGAAAGAGGCACAGAATTAGATTTCAGCTATTTTAAGTAGTTCTCTGGACCAGAGAATTTGATTGTCCACAAAACAAAACTTTTATTAACTGCTTGATTTTCACAGTGTAAGAAATTATTCCTACTATTTTGTCCAACAAAACTTACCTTTCATGATGTTCAACATCTGTCACCTTCATTCATTTTTGTACTTAGAAGCTCTATTTTGTAAGATGCTGGAAACAAATAGAGAAGAAGCAGATTTCTTTTGTAGGCACAGTAACAGGACAATCACCTCACCTGATTTCCCACTTTTAAGTGACACTTTGGGTTAAATTAATTCTCAATTTTTGTGCTAATAAAAAAACTTAATTTTGAAATTAAATTTAAAATTTGAATTTAATTTTATTTAATATTTGAATGTTTAGCTAAGCCAAAAGATTCTTTTATCTAGTGGTAGAGACTACTATAATGAAGTTGATGGTATGAAGGGTTAAAGATCTGAAATGGATCCTTGTAGAACGTTAAGTGACATAAAATAAGGTTGAGGTTATTGACAGTCTGAGGTGCCTCAAAGCTCATGCTTGTTTTCCTTTTCCAGAGTTTTTATGTTTAAAGTGGATAAGTGGTGACAACATTCCAGTGTTTGTTGCAGGAAGTGTTCTTAAATTTTTAAATTTAGGAACATGTTTTCTGACCCTTGCCATTTTAAATGTAGTATGTGTTATAAAAGAGGGGCATTGTCAGATAGGTAAAAATGTTAGGTCATTGTTGATTTATAGCATGGAGAAAATCCCACACTAAGTTGGAACTGCAGAGCTGATACTGTGTTTGGTTTCCAGTGGTCCACGAACATTCATTGTGTGTTGGACATTTGAATAAGTCATAAGTGCTGAGTTATATCACCTTCAGTACAATTTTCAGAGCACAGAGGGGGAAGGCACATCGTAATGAATGCAAAATTAACTTAAACAAAGGCCTCTTAGGTTTAAGTATGACCCTGGATGTATAAAAGCAGACTTTCATCAATATGAGAGAATAAATGGAGTTCTGAATAAGGTGATAATAAAAAAAAAGAAAGTCAGTGATGAAAATGTACATACATATTCAAACTTAGTTATTTTTTAAGATTTTATTGCCTATATCAGTTAAAATATTGCTTTTATATTTTTTACAGCGAGGCATATTTTGTTAAATAATTTCTTTTATTTACTTCCATAGAATTGCCTCAATTACCTTTTAATTAAGTGAAAAAATGCTTTTAATTATTTTTTATTGTGTTTTCTCTGATTTAACCCAAATACAGAAAAACAGAAAGACAAGTATTATGCTGGTGTCCAGGCTATGGCATCTGCTATTCCATGTGTTTTATGTCATTGACAAGTGGTAAAGATTCTGTGTGCTAGTCTGAATAGAAGCTCTTCAAAGGAATAACCTGTCACAAGCTAGTCACTGGTGTTGACAATACTGTTATTATCTAGAGACAATGCAAGATGAGTACAATGGAAACTTCCTAGAGTGGAAAAAATATTAGTGAATTTTTTCATGTATAAATATGATACATGCTGCCCTGAGGTGGTAAGGACTGGATAAACTGGTAAATATAACCAGGGGACATATGAGAGCATTTCAACACCAGTAAGTTGGATGGCTTTTTCCTTTTTTTTCCCCAGTGTTGATGTAATATACTTCACTAAAGTAAGCTGGGTCAGTTCCTCAGAAAGAAAATGGTGTGGCTAAAGAAAGTCCTTCAAAGCCCTCAATCTTTTGCTTTGTGTTCTAAAGGAGGACATAAAGAAACGTGGACCAACACTGCTGCTGCAGCCTGTGCAGTCTGGAAAGACCATGAGGGAGGGACATGACAAGTGGAAAATAGGGGAAGCAATGAGAAAAGGAAACAGAGGAGATCAAGTCTCAGTTCCTTACCAGGGAGTGAGCAGAGGAGTGAAGTTCATCACCAGCTCTTAGCAGGAATGTAATTCCTATTTGTGATGATTTCAGGCTTTCACATATGTATTTGTCCTTCCACACACTTTTGGATAATAATGTTTTGCAAAGGCACTAGAACCCTGTTTAGAAGGATTTATTCCCTCTCCTCATTTTCATTCCTTTCCTTCTGCCTTCTTTTTAAATTACTAGACAGGTCAAAAACTCTGCTATCTTTTAGAAAATGATACAGTAATCAGAAAGCTCTTGTAAACTATTCAAGTGAGTCACAAATACCCATCATCAGAAAAAAAAGGTGTATAGTGAGTTGTAATCAGATGTAATTTTTCTATTGTTTATCTGCAATTCTTGTAAGATTTCTTCAAAAATGAAAACTTATATAAAAGTCTGGATGGTATGCAGAAAAAAATAGATATGTAATTCATAACTTCAGTTGAAGCAACTCCATTTTTTTACAGGAACATCAGGTTCTAGTGGAAAAATACAAGAGCTATATTAAGAAATAATTCGACAAAAGAAATTTGAATAATGAAAGCATTTGAGAAAATCTGGTGAGTATTTATAAATAGAAGAAAGATGTCAGAATATTAATTGCAAATGCTCCATTTTAAGGAAAATATAAGCATCCCCCATCCTAAACACCAAAAACCAGAAAGAAAGATTCAAGTGGCTGCTATTTGAAATGAATGAGCAATGGAGATTGTCACATGTAATTGAGGAGGTTTATAAGGGAAAGAAGGATGCTTGAATGGTAGGATACCACTATTATTTCAGGAATTTGATAACCAATGCATTAAATTTTAGTTTTCTAATAATTCATTTCCTAGAATTTTAAAATAAATCTCAGAAATATTAAAAAACAGAGAATATTTACCACTGACTATATTATATACTCTGAACAGCTGATGCTGAAATAGGTCATATCCTCACATCATGTGCTCTCCCATTTGGCTGACTGCTTCCTGGATTCTCCCTCATTGGATATTTCTCCTTCTGCAGCAGGAAAGCAGACACACTGTGCATGCAGAGTGTTTCAGTGAACATGCTAAATCATTGTATTGACATGCTGCTAGTTCCACTCACCAGACCTTTCTTTGGGTCGTGTAGAATGCTATCAGCTTGAGAAATGCCTGGAAAGTCTAACAAAACACTTAGGACAGAACACACACTGGGGACTGTGTGATGGAGCACAGGGAAAACCCAGACTGCTGGGCACTCAGCAGTGACTCTCCATCCCAATCTTGACTCTTTGTTGTGTACAAAGAGATCACAGTGAAAGACACCACAGCCTTACTGTGAGCCTCTGCATCCTGGGAAACCTACTGGGCAATACAGACTTGCTATATAGGAAGTCAGGGCTCAGCTTCATTCTGGAAATAATACTTCTAGAGATGAGCACCAAACCTGACTTACAGTCAGTCTCAATCCTGAGGGTTAGAGCAGCTTCTGGAAGAGTATAGCAGGAGCTTCCTCAAGGAAATACTTTATAAGTATTAAAAGCAGTGGATTTGGGTACAAAACATAGGCTGGTTGCCTTTTTGTTCCATGAAATTTCTTCCTTGTACTTTTAGTGTGTGCTTTCTGCATCTCTGGGCATTGTTCTGAATCTCACAGGGGCTTAAAAGGGGTTTATATACCTTGCAGCTCAGGATGGTCAGTTCTGAGTGACCAGGAAAGCAGAATCCTCTTTATATACATGCCAAACTAAACTGGGAGCTGCAACTGAACTCAAGGGTATGTTGAGGCTGAAGAAGGATCTTCTTTCTCATAAATTTTGGGGTTAAAGATTAATTGTCTTTATAAGTCTTGCGTTAGCTACATAATTCTCAAGTTTTAGCAGGATTTTGGTTGATCCAAAAAGCAATCATTGCTTGAAGGCAACAGGACTTTGAAATGTTGCTATCACCATGTGTGCAAAGCAAATGAAAGAAAACTTCTGTGAACAAAAGTATTACATTGCCCAAAGAAAGCAGGCAGTCCATTATGGTTTTTCAGTTATTCTTAAAAGGAGAAATGTTTGTTTCAGTATCAAGCTCCAATCTCCTATGTTGCAATTCAAGCCCTCTGTCTCAAATTTAATATACATTGTCTCATATATATATTCATATAGATCATTGCATATAAAAATCCTGATATACTGAAAAATGTTATTGTTCCAGTTCTTAGACAAAACTGTTGTTGTTTTCCTTAATCTATCCTCATAGATCATATTCTCCACAGTTTTTTTCAACCCACCTGAACATGATTTCATGTAGAAGTTACTTCTCTGGTTTGTATACTAGAACATTTAAATTTATTCTAGATATTAAGAAAGCCTTATTGAAGTCCAAATATATTAAAGCTTTGACTTTTCTCTTATTCGGTTATGCCAATAATCAAAGAAAGAAATTATGTCAACTTGACATGATTTGTTCCTGATAAGTGCATATTTTCTCTTTTTTATTACTGTCTTACTGTTTTGTGCCTTAGAAAAGAATTTTTAGTGAGTTGTCCCAGAATCTTTCAAGGAAGAACAATTCAAGGACTAGTTTGTGCCCTCCCAGGCAGAGATATTTTCCCCTTTTTGAAGTGTGACATTGTGATTGCCCTCTATTTCTCTTCAGGGAATTCTACTCCTCTTCATCATCTCTCCAAGGTAAGTGCTATGATTCAGAGATTACAGGGGTGGCTTTGTTAAGGATACTCAATTGAAAGTCATTGAATTAAGCTAAATTGAAAATCTCTATCTTTTTCATTGTCCTCACCCATATTCAGGAAGACATGCCTATCTCCTTTAAAAATTTAATTAAGTATTGGATCATAGTTAACATCTATTTGAAAATTGAAAGAATGCATTGGATGCAATGGCCTTCCTTGAGTCATTCATTATTTCATCTCCTTAATACTTCCTTTTACTTCTTTAATGTGTCATGTATTTTTAGAATATTTTACTGTTGCTTGTTATGTCCCCTGTTAATTGCAACTCATTAGCCTTGCTGAATTTAACTTATCTGAGCAATTCTTTTATATCCTTAAGATATATGCCCTTGTTTTCATTCTTTGTGCAGGTCCTTTTTCAATTTTCAGATCACTAAACTGCTACTAATAGAGTCAAAACATCTTCTACTAGAATTCTTTGGGGTAGTTTTAGTTGTGTCATTGGCATAATGTTTCCAGTGACCACCTGGTCTCTCACTTTTTTAAAAAACCCAAATTATCCATGCAAAAGACCTGACAATAAATAATTTCTGCTGATGTCTGCTTTCCCAAAGTGTCAATATTTTATGCCCTTTTTTTTTCTTTTTCCAGCAATGTCTCCTTAATCCAAATGGTTTTCTGCCTCTGGCAGAATAATTTTAAAATAGCTACTGTCCTAATAATTTCCCCTATGAAGAAAAGATTGTCCCCAGTACATGCAGCAAATATTTTGAGCCCTACAATATAATTTTTCCAAAATACATAATGGAAAGTCATGTCCCCAGTCACTAATAGGCTGCCTCCCTTGGATTGTCTCTAAACAACCATATCCAGCGGCCTCTCATTGTTTCAGAAGTGGAGCTATTGCCTTAAAAATCTCTTTTTTCTATCCCAAAACCATTGAAACTGTAATTCACTGTATGTGATTTTCCCAAAGTTCAGAAAGTGCTCTTGAGAAATAATTCCTCTACTGCTGCATCTCAGATGCTTCTCAACCCTCCCTAGGTGCTTCATTGTAGACTTACTATATTCCACTAGGAATTTGTGACACCAATTATACAAATTAGTTAAGCCTTTGGATTATTCCTGTTTGTTCCTCATGTCCTGACCATCCACCTAGAAGGTGTTTCAGATATTCCACTGCTTGTGATATTATTCTTTTACTTGCCTCATAGTTTCTCACTTCTTCATCTCACTATTAGATGAAGGCTGGTTTCCTCTAGGAAGAAGAAATGGCTAGAGATAGCTCTTCTCTTTTGTTCCTAAAATTTTGGAAGCCAAGCATGTGTTATCACTGAGATGCTGTCTTATTTGCACTGTAGATTGCATATCCATCCCCTAGCCTGTCCTTCATGTCACAAACAAGACAACTACATTTTGAGGTTATCAGTGACTGCTCCAGGTGACAGTGACATTGCTCTGGGAGAAGTGGTAGAGAAGAAGGAACTGTGCCAAGGGATTAAAGTGTATTTGCCAGCTTGCAGTCTGATGAAGTACAAAACATCTGGCTGTTACATTTAGTCTTCCTCCTTTGGAGTAGAGTAAAACGAGTTCCCCTAACCCTAGTACTAGAGCTGAAGTGACCTCATCTAAAAGAAAAAATGACAGCCTGTTATATGCTATGATTTCTTTCTTATCTAAAATCAAAGGAGAAAAATCAGTTTTCTCAGATGCCTGCATTTGAGAAAGATTTGGGGTGGCTTTGAGTGGATCTTCTTCTGCTATGAAGGAAAAGCATAACATCAGTAGAAGTACTTGCAATGATCTGGGTGAAGATCACATTTCTGTCATTAAAAGAAGAGATAGTACATGTGGGTAAACCAGAGTAGTGTAATTTTGCTGTTAAAAAGAAGTTTGTTCAGTGACTGTCTAGAGAAATCAAATAGTTAGGTATTTCAGCAGCCTGAGTTACAGCTTCTCTTGGGAAGCATGATACTGAAATATAGAGCCCTTCCTTCCAAGGTCAGTGACTCAGATCTGCCCCTAGGTGAAAGAGAAAAAAAAAAAAAAAAAAATCCACACCTTTACCTGATGGCCTTTTGATGATACATGTGAGGAAAACCATTGGATTGCAATCAAACAGAGAAGTGCCCACACTGCAAAACTGCTGTCAGAGCCACTGGTGCCTCAGGAAAATGGCCAAGGACAAAAGAGTCGTGGAGAATCCACTTACTGTAAATTCCTTCTGGCAGCTGCTGAAGCCAGTGATGATGGACATACACTTGTGCTTTCACTGTACTGAGCTTTTGTGGGGAGCAGTGGTGGGCAGTGAAGGACTTCAACCTGTAGCTTCTCTAAGAGTCCATATCAGGAAGCCCTGTGTGCTCAACATCTCAACCAGGATTAGTAATTTTTATCAGAGATATCTGAAGCCCTCCCCCATCCATTCTGAAGTGAAAGGTGAGTGTTTGACAGGTTAAAGCAGTTCTGAAATCTCTTCTGGCAGAAACTTTCTCCTGATGGGCTGTGTCACAGTAACTTGTTTTCTTGTAGAGCCACCCGATGTATTAAGAAGAAAAGTGGTGTTCAGCAAAGTCTGCTGTGTCTGAGGATTTATCCTCAGAACTCCACATAGAGCAGCACTCCAGGGGGGTTTAGCTTTGAGGGAGGAATAAAGCTAACAGGATATCCATGGATCACCCACTGAATTCAGTGAACCTCTGAAATGTACTCCTGTACTGTGCTTCATTTTGCACTGTGGAGCAGCCTCCGAGCATGATGCCCTTTGTGTGGAACTTAACTGGAAGATGCACTCCAGGAGTTCACCAGTGGTGAGTTAGCAGTCATTTGGTGAGAGCAGAGCACAGATAGTCTGATGTAGAAAAACCCCATGCAATGTGAGCAGGGAGGATGCCAACTCCTCACCAGCTTTTTCACTTTACAGAGCCACTTCTGTTGGTCTGTATTGCTTACTAATGTGGATGTAGCTTAGATGGACTAAGGGATTTTGACATCTTATAGACATGTGAGTTATATTTTGCACTTAGGATCAAAAATTGTATGCAGTATATGCTTAAAAATAAGATGGAAAAGTAAATTTTTGTTGCACTTAGTTCAGTGGTTTTGATTGCTCTGTCATCTATATCAAAGTAAAAGAAAAAATCCTAGTGGATTTAATACTTAGCAAGCGTCAACAGTATGTCAGGATAAAATGTATCTTTAAGCATAAAGCATAGCCAGACTCATTCTTAAGCTGATATAGGGAGTTCTTGAAATGACCTTGAAGGCTGAGAATGAGGAACAGACATAGTCAAAATTGCTTTTTGCTTTCTGATGTCAGTGGGCTGGATTTGATTCAGTGTAGCACAGAACGTCACAAGCTTTCACACAGAGTATAGTCATTTTTGGTGGCTGTGGAAAGCATTTCTACAAATTTGTAGGACTGAAATGTTAGAGGCTTTTTTCCTAATATTGGCAAACTCAGGTTTTTAAATTTCTGCACCAAACATATTTGCAAATATTCTTAATTTTAGCAGACCTGTTAATTATGGAAATAATTCAAGGATAAGATAAAAACTCCAGGAAAAGACATAAAGAACTTTAGATTTTTTTTTTCCTTCTCTATAATATTGTGACAGTCATGTTTTATTTCATGTGAAGAAAATAACATCAGGAGGACACTAAGCATCAGTTTGCTACAGCTGGAAACAGCACAGCTGGCAGATGAGTATTTTAATGTATTTCTAGATTAAGGAAAGCATTTTGAAAAAAACATTGTGCAAAAATTCAATTGCTATGGGTTTAAAATAAACTCCTCATTTGTGCCATGGCAGAGTGAATAGCTACCTTATATTTTATCATATTGCAGTGGATTATTTTCCTAATGGAGCTTGTGTTCCCCCTTAAGCACTCATCAGATATTTTGTATTCACTTTGGTCTATAATAATGCAATGACTGAGTGCAGGAGTGGATTTTCCTTTAGTAAGACTCTATCAGGACACTTTTCTTTAGAAATTAATCTCTAACTGAAAGCAATCTATACAGGCAAGGAAGACAAAATTCTGTATATTAATTTCAATGAGCTATTTTATTCTCATCAAATTGGATTCTCTGCAAGATTCGTAAGGGTTTTGGAAAGGGAGAAAAATAGAAGTTTGGCTCTTGTTTATATTTGTTTTAATGACTCTTTTTCTCTTCCAATCCTTAAATAATAACTCCACATAATACACTTTAGCTGGAGTAATACAGTTGGAGCTTAAGAGACTACAAACACTTCATCTATGGCTGGAGATTCCTCCACTTTCAAAAAGCCCAGATTGAGTGAGAACTAGATTTTAATTGTTTCTGAGAATAAGCTAGGATACAGTGTATTAAACATGTGTAAGAAACGGCATCTAATCTGCAGAATATGAAAAAAAATGTGTAAAGAACATGCAGAGAACATCTATTTTTAGTCATGTGTACCTATTGTCTGAGGTTTGGAACAGACAAGATGCTTGTTCATGCCTGATTTCCCAAGCAGTGCTCGGAGTCCAAGGTTGAAGCCTGGAGCAGGAGGAGGGGTCTCAGACCACTCTGCCCCTCTTTGGGTCACTATGGAGTCAATACTGGCTTCCTGCACACCCTTCCATAAATTGTACTGGTTGTCCATGCACCTTCAGGTAAGTATGATTTCTCTTAGGAGAGTATCCCACAAGGTAATGTATCACAGGAATCTGATTTTCCCTCCTCTGTGCTCTGCAAGGGTGTCAATCTCTTAATTGCAGTCCATCATGACTCATTTTGCTGTACTAATCAATGTCTGTATCTGAGGTCCTTCAAATAAGCTCAGTGCAGAGCAGGAAGAAATCCCCATGGCGCCGACTGACATTTCCACAGGATTTTTCCCTTCTGTGCCTCACTGGGAGAAGGGACACAGCAGAGGGCATTCACCTTTCCCTTGGCAGTAATGAACTTTGCCAGCCCAAATATTTGGTCATTTTTTTTTTGTGCTCTCTTGCACCAGCTGATCTATTTAAACCCTGTTACCTATTTGCCTGGTTTTTTTTTCCTTTATGATAAGAAGATGGCATACTCTCTCTCCAATGGTGATGGTTGCTTTCCCTGCTTTTCCTCCATCCCCTCCCCTCCATCTTTACAGAGCCTTTACTTGGACTCCTTTCAGTTGTGGTTCTGCTAAATGATTTATGTGGAGCCTTCCTCCTGCATCAGTCTCAGTCTCATCCCTTTCTTCAGTGAAGACAGTCTGGCATTCTCTCTCCTCAGTCCAAAAGGAATATTATCAATCTCAGTCAAGGACATTATGTGGGGCTAATCCTAAAAAACATATACTAAAAATCTCCTGATAACTTTATCCTAGATTTGAATATTTTTTTTAACCAAGTACATCTAGTTTTCAAGACTGGATACAGCTTGTGATATCAAGAGTTTGGATGGGTGCTTTTTGGGGATAATTAAGGCTGAATGTCCCATTAAAGCCCAGTGGAAAATCCCCAGATAAATTAGGCCATGCTGATCAGCCACTGGCTTTTTAATCTCACTTCATGCCTTCTCCTTTTCAAGATAATCTTTCAAAGTTGAAGAACTTAATAGTCGTCAAAGTGTTACCATCAGAACAAGTAAAACTGTGCATGGTTACTTCAGAGTGATCTGACAGTTTTAACTTAGCTTCTCACCTTTTCTGCACTCCAGTCATGACACAAGGTTAGCAGCTGAATGCCCGAGTGCTCTTCATTTGTTTAAGTCCTATATATAAAGAATATGTAGGAAGAGAAAAAGATCTGCTCATTAGTCAAATCTGCAGATGACAGGCAGTTATTTAGAATAGTCAAATTCAGGGTTATAAAACATGTAGTGTGTGCAAGTTATAAAACTTATGTGTGCAAGCAGAGGGAATGCAGAATAATATGCACTGTAGGGGAACAGGACACCAGCTGCAGTAGGGGAACAAAGACCTGCTGGCTCTGATCAGCCCAGCCACTGTGACCCCTTTTGGTGGGCAGGTCTGTGCTGCCCTTGGCACAGCTGCAGAAGCATTTCTGAAATCTTACTGAGACACCTTAAACTCAGCCTCACTGTACCTGACCACTGTTCCTGTGAGAGGGAGCTGCATAACAGGCACACAGAGGGATCTGCATAACTTTGGGCATAGTCAAAAGAGATAAGGGGCTCATAGGTCTTCTGCTGATAAAAGTAAACAAGAAAGGAAAGTGCATAAAGAAGAAAATAGAAATTAATATGTAGTATTGTTCTCACATGAACTGCATAGGGCCTTGTTATTCTATCCGAGGAAGAATACTATTAAATTAAAGAGCAATCAGAAAAAGGTCATAGTGTGATTAGGTGTTTGAAAATCTCTCTAATTATGATGCTTAAATGATGGGGAATGTCTATTGTAGGCAGACCTGCGCAGGGTTAAGGAGAGAAAATGAAGAAACTAACACTTTAGAGATGACAGATAATGAAATTCCTCTCTCCTTACCTCATAAAAAGGGGACAAAGAAATATTTTTCTGAAATATGACAAATTTAAAGCTTGCAAAGTAAATACTTTTTCAAACTTGTTGGAATTAAGTTACAAGACTTTTGTATACTATAAGATACATAGTTTAGTTTTGACCAGTTTTGATGCAATGGAAAGGAGGTATGTAGCTGTTTTGGTTATTATTATGTATAGAAATGCAACACTGTAAAAGTAGAAAGCTATCACTTAGGAAAATGTATAAGGAGAAGAAAGAGATAGAAGGGATAAGAGTAGAAAGATATCCCTATGTGTGGATTTAGCCAGGAGACATGACTGCTGCAATTTCTGTGTCCATTGTTCAAAGACAGTCACAGTCTTGATCCATCCAGGGCTGGGGGCCGCCCACAAACACAGATTTCAGGGGGTTAATATGGGTTGATGTTTGGGTGGGAATGCCCAGGTTCCTGCCCTGGAAGGAGGGAGTTTCCCACTGTCTCTGGCAGTGGATGTGCTGTGGTGGCTGCTCCCTTGGACACGCAGCAGAGCTCCCAAAGGGCGCTGGTTCCTACAGCAATGAACGCCTCAGCTGGGCTGCAGCTCTGCCTTCAGGGGCTGGGGGAGCTGAGCAAGGAATTGGGAGATACTGTGGGTGCCTCCTACCCAAGAATTTCAGCTTTTTACCCCTGTTTGTCAGTGAGCACCATGGGCAGCTCCCCCCCTCACAGAACTGCTATAATGTCCTTCCTATCTCCAGTACCCTGCTTTTCCTCTTGGGTTAAATGAAGTAGTTTAACTTTATGATATGAAAAATAGTCAAGATGATGGGAGTAAATGCTAAAATAAAGTGCTAGAAGAAAGAGAGAAGGTTGTGACACGGGTTTTGAGCTACTTTTTAACAACCTAGGCTTAGAAAGTCTCTGGCAACAACTGAGGAGTTGGTATTGCCAGTCACCATCTGCAGATAAGGCAAGGGTCTGTATGGCAGGTCTGGGCCACTTTAAACATTCTTAACAGTATTGCAGCACTAACTGAAAACACAGTGTGGGTTAAAATCCTCTGAACAATGTCTGTGAAATTTATTATTCAATTTGAGAGGCAGCAAACTCAGTTTACTTGTATTTCCTTCCAGCTGCAGCATCTGTTCCCAAGGAAGTGTGGCTGAGTCCTTGACTGTCTCTCAGTAAGATTAGCAAAACTTTTCTGTGTGGTTACACAGAACTGGAGAGGTGTGGAGCTGGTAATGGGCCTGATCTTTTGGAGGCACTGAACAGACATGTGTCACTCTGACTTTAGCTGGAGCTGTGGATATTCAAGTTTTCTGGTAGATTGGAATATTTCCCAAAAGTTTAATCGATCTTTATGGAATTACATTTTTACTAGTCATGAATTGTATTTTTTTTACATTGATTATTTTTCTCCAAAAAGTGATTAAGTGATGCACGAAAGGCAGAGAAGTAACTAAATTAAATTCAAAAGGTTTAGAGGAATAGTAATTTGAATTATAAAGATCAATTACATTCTAAATGTAATTCAGCAGACTCAGAAATCCCTTACTACAACTTTTACAAACTTTTACTACTTGTCTTCTTAATCCTCACATAGGAATGGGAATACTCTGCATCTTAATTCACATGTAAAGTTTGGTGTAAATTAGACATAGTTAATTTTCTTTATAGCCTATTGAGAATTCACTATTTGTTAAAGACTGCATAAACTGAAGAAAAACATAGCATGATAAACATATGAATAATGTGTAAGTGGGATTGCTGGGAAAGGTTTGAGGTATAAGGTAATTGTCAGAAAAAGAAGACTTCCAATGATGAGAAAATCTTGGTGTCTATAGCAGGCCTGAATTAGAAGGCTGCATAGTTTTTTTCTCTGCTAGCAGTGAATATAATGATCAGTAGTTTTCATATTACTGTCTGTAGACACCAAGGAATTCACTAAGTCTGTCCTGGTTGTCAGCAGAAAAAAAAAAGTTAATTAACAAGTTAGCCAGGGATAGGACCAGTGGCAGGAGAAGCAGCTCCTGAGAAAGGCAATTATGAAAAGTGCACTGTGAGATGGAGTTTCTCAAAACAGCTAAACCTCAGGGAAATTAAATGGTGATGGCACTTCATGAAGTGCCCCTGTTCTGGCTGCTCTTTTCACATTTATAGCAGCTGAGGGCCCTTGTCCTGGAGCTGAGGCTCTCCAATGCTCTGTGCAAGCCCAGAAGAGATGGCATTGTGGCATTGCTCCTAGGGAGCTGGCTGGGTGCTAAAGCAGCCTGGTGCAGCAGGGATCGAGCTGAGGTTCAGCCCCAGGGACTGCTGTGACACAGGATTCTGGCCTGAAGCAGCAGAGAGCAGATTCAGGAATGCTGAAACCTGACGTGCCCCAAGTGTAAGAGAACAGATGGGTAGAAGACAGCCAAGAGAAGACCAGCAACCTATGAGACAATTCTGGTCACCTTGATAAACAATTACCTCAGCAGACAGACTGCCTAAATACTTTCAGATTTAATTTTTTGTGCTTTGAATACAGGTTTTAGATAGATTAAGCCCAATTGCTAAACAGCAATATCAGACTATAAAATCACAGGCTTTTTCCTAATGGTTTTCCTACAGAAAGTTTTGGCAATGTTTATTTCTCTTGCACGTAATGTGCTTAGATTTACTGACTAGTAAATAGAAAAAAGTGCAAGTTCTTATAATATAAGAGAAGAAAATGTGCTATTTCACTGATTCATAGTTTGGTTGTTTTCATTTCTGCTTTAGCAGATCATAAAAGAAATGTAACATGAATGAAGGTACAAGATTAGGCATTTCTGATGAGTAGATGGAAACTTAGGAGATGAGTCTTACAGCTCATATATCTTTCCTATCAGCAGCAACACACAAACCTGGAGCCTGTAGGGGTAGAAATGTTCTTACTGTTTAGGTAAACAATTTTTAAAATAGCTGTTGGCAGTTTTCTTGCTCAGCTAAGATTAGTTGCTGATATACTTGGTTTAACAGCAACCTTCCCATTAACAAAGACTTTCTGATGTTAACTACAGAGCTCTGAAGGCCGTAGATGTGCAGTGCAGAATTCTGTAGAAATATATAACAGACTGAAATTTAATACAGCTCTGCATGGTATGGTATCTTATTAAACAGAAGATATTTATTTAACAACCCTCCAGGAAAACTAATAGGTTAATTTTTTTCCAGTACGCATACTACTTCTTTTGGCATTGTAATTGTGCAGGAATATAAAGCCTGAAGCTATCTTTTCAATCAATGGAAATTTCTTTACTGACTTAAGAAAGCACAAACATACATAGATATAATGCTGTTCCTTAGCAGTATACCAGGACAGCCTGGCAATTTTATCCAGGCTAGCTACTTGCAGCCAATTTTGCTGTCAGTTCTGCTACATCTGTTTCTGAAAAATCTGAATTTGTGTTTACTGAAGTTTTCTGCAGTTCTCAGTTCATGAGTTAAAAAATGAAGCACTTTTGTTAACCTTTTGAGATACAGGACATGCTGGACCCTTTAACTATCCTTGCTTGTTTTATCAGACCCTCCCATCATCTGTTGTCTTGATCTACTGACTAAGCTGCTGAACTGTTCACCAACTGAAGTGAATGCTGTGTCTCCCTCTAATTTCTGTGCTTCTGGTAACAGAAAAGAAACAGCAACCAGAGAAATGAAGTGGGACAGAATTTTATTCAGTATAATTTATTAGGTTATAAATGTATGTCTCAGTTATCTCATTCCAGTGTCTCCTCTGAGGAGACAAGTTGTCTTTGTTAGAAGCTTCTGCCTCTGCACTGTTAGCTGAGTAGTACACTGCTGCCAGATCTTGCTGCAAAAGGGGTTAGGCTGTTTTTAGTTCTCAAAAAGTGTTATTCAGTTGAGTCTGAACAAAGCTGATTCCCAGACACAATGCCAGGGAACAATACTGATTCCCAGACATGTGATATTCTGGTAATTTTGAAGTTAAAAATAGATTTTTTTAAAGTAAGTTTCACAAGCTTATTCAGCAAAACCAGTGCAAAGTAGGGCACAGTTCCTTACTTCATAGGTCACCTTAGAGCACAGATTACTCACAAATCCAATTTTAAAAATAAAGATTAAATACAACTTCTAGAAAAATGAAGGGTAGAACACCTTATAAATGTTTTAGTAATAACCCTTTTTCAAAAGTGCAAGAGCATTTCAGCATGGAGTAGATACATGCAACACTATAAATCCCCCATATGAGCATAAAGATTTAATGTTAATACACTAACTCAATTTCTTGGAAGTCCAGGAACCCAAAACATGCCTAAAGGTCTATTCATGTTTCCTTATTCTGTTTTGTAACAGGCTTCAGTGGTGGCAACACACATTTGCCCATATTTCTTTTGACATTTCAAAGTTATCTTGAAAGTAATTGCTCGTTCTTCCTTCAATCCAAAACTAAAGTTGCTGGGTCATCAGCAATTACAGATATAATGTGAGAACAAAGTGGGAAAAAGATCAGACTCAGCAAAAAGTGTATGATTAAGAAAGACTGAGAAGCTTAGTGAATGGTGTCTGGACTGGATTGAAGAAAATATTCAAAATTGCTAGTTGTGTGACACTGTGAAAATCTCAGGCTTATTGGGTGCTAAGAAATACATGCGAGAGTCCAATTAATGATTACATTTGTTTTTACTAGCATTTCATTAAAGACACCAGATGGCCACTGAGTTCTAGTGAGAGAACTGTAGTTTCAAACCAGTTTTGTTTTGTTGCTTCCATTATGCTTCTGGAGGAGGTTTGATATGTTTCTGTTTCATTAGAAACAAGGCCTCATTCTGCAACCCCTCCTCTCTTTCAAATCCCTTTAAAAATGAATTGGTTCAAATGGCTTTTCTGAGACCTGAAGACCCATGGGTCTGGTGTTTCAGGGCACTCCATCCTCCCTTGAAAGATAAGCATTACATTTGTCTTCTTTGTGTCTTCTGCTCTGGCCTTCCAAGACCACAGAGATAACTCTTATTACCTCTAAGCTCAATTTTCCAAGTTGCCTCCCTCTAAAGCAAATGATTAAAACATCTGAATGCATGAATGCAGCTGTAAAGTTAATGAGCATTTGGATTTACTCATATCACAGAAAAAGAGGTCTTAAAAGTAAAACAAAGTGTACTTACTAGATGTGTATGAAAACACTTGAACTAACTGAAAATTCTAGGGAAATACTTCACTGAAAACATTCTAAAACTTATACTAAAAATGTTTTACTTCCTGCAGGTATTAATTCCAAATCAATATTTCCATATGAATATATAGATTCAAGTATACATTTCCGTTTTCTATCACCTTCAAAAATACTCTCCCTAAAATAATAACCAAAAGTAACAACTGAATGAAATAATCTTTTGTATTGAATTGTCCTAAGGTGAGAATTACAAAATTCTTTAGCCAAACATTGTTGATTATCTTATCATGTAATCATAGAATGGGCTGGATTGGAAGGGACCTTAAAGACCACTTAGTTCTAATGCCCCTGCTGTGGGCAGGCATGCCTTTCACTAGACTTGTGGGTGTTTGTTGGTTTGTTTGTTTTAGGGGTGTGGGTGGGTGGGGATTTTTTTGTGTGTGTGGTTTCTTTCCCTTTCCCTTTCCCTTTCCCATGACTGACTAGAGCTGCCCCATGTGGTCTTATGACAGAACGGGTAGATAAATTGAGAACAGAGCTGATAAATTAGCTAGGAGGATTCACAGTCCTTTCTCCTTGTAAAAGACTTATAAGTTATTGAAAGTATTGATCAGGTCTCAGTTTTAGAGCAGACATAATCTGGTAACTTCTCAAAACAGTGCATAGGTCAGCTAGGGAGTGGCTTTCTTATTTAGAAGTAGATGTCAGAAGTTTTCAGATCTCTAAAAGGCAAATAAATTAATGAGAAATGTCACTTCAGTAATATTATTTTATATGAGGAATAATTTCTGGATTAGGAAATCCTTGATCTATAGGTCACTGAGAACCTGCAAAAATACATTAGAGTCAGGCACTGTCTATTTACAGAATTACTATACCCTCTCCTAGGTAGGACTGTTGACTTGTTAAAGATAATGGGGGTCAGGCATGGTTACATGAAGATTTCTGTGGATGATGTTTGTTGAGCTATTGCCCTTTGCAAGGCCAGAGCTAAAAATTGTTAAATTTGAAACATAAACATAAGCCATAGTCTAAAATTTATCTTGCACGGCTCCTCATTTACTCTTTGATGGAAGACAAGCACTTTGGTTTTAGTTGTGGAAAAATTGTAACTAGTGTTTCATCTGAGCTGAGATACATCACTGCCTCCTGTGATAATTTCAGAGGGACTGTAAAAATATGAAATATGCAAAATACCAATTGTTGAACTCAGCCTAGCTGTTCTGGTGGTCATTATTAGAGATTTCTTCCAAGAAATGCTTTGCAATTTCTCAAGCTGTCTCAGAAACCAGAACCACAGCCACTCTCTCTTTCTCTTTGCTCTGACACAGTGCTGGGACTGCATTTATTCTCAGTTCTGTTCCTATATATAAGGTGACCAATAGCACATCCTGAGTAATTCCACAGTCATTTCTGCCTGTGTCTACAATAATGATGTTTTCAGTGCTCTTCCATCATTTTCATCTCTACTTCAAGATTTAGAAACTAACATACTGTCTGCTTGGCCTTACAAATCATATTTTCAAATGATTGCTATCTTAAGCAGTGACTGTCTGTAAAGAGGTGTGGATGCCTCTTATGAGACAGTACAGTGGTGCAGGGATACCACAAACTTCAGTCTCCAACACTGTACCTAACCTGTAACCAGAAAACATGGCTTTCTAGCAAATTAATTAGTGCTAAATTTCAATAAAAATATGATAAGGATGGTTAGTCTAGGGAGGGCCTGACAATGTTCATGTCCATTTAATATATTTCTCTCTTTCCCTCTTTCCTTGTCATCAATTAAATACATAAGAAGAAATTTAGCCTTTTGCAGCTCTCTGTTTATTTGGGTTTGGAACTACCTCTGGTGGGGAGAAACACTCTCAATATTAATTCTCTGTACAGGATAAATATTGCTGAAAAAATACAACCCCTACATCTTAGTTGGTGTATTTTACACTACTCACTCTCAGTGAGAAATCCAGAATGGATCAGGGTGATTCTTTCTGTGCAGTCTGTTTTTCAATATTAAGGTGATTATTTCCTCATCTGATAAGACAAGCCCACTAATAATGCTCATCAGGCATTCCACCTAATCCACTCTTTACCTGGGAGCTGCAAACTGTGCCAAGAAAAACTCAAGAGTACAAAGCTCAGAGATTTGGTATAAGTTTTTCATTTGACACTGTTACTACACAATGTCAGTATTAAATCTGTACTTGTGCACTTACTGAACTCCTTGGAAGTCACCAAACTGTCTGAAGTCACCAGCTTTTATACTTTTCTTGGGCTACAGAGTGGAATCTGACCCAGAGGGAATTAATAATTTAATTCTGGATAGTCTATGGTTTGTTGAATGCAATTGAATGTTTGTGACCTTAAATATAGTTTTTCAAATTACTTACAAACAGGGAATTAAATGTAATCACTTCTGTGTTTATTCACAGAAACACCCGCAGAATCCCCATGCCTTTCAGTTAATCAGTAAAAACTTCAGAAAATAGGCTTTAGAAACATGCACTTGCTAATAAAGTGATAGTGGAATGAAGTGTAACAGGAAAATTCTTTTTTCTAAGTGGTTATTGTTGGAATCAATTACAAAAAACCCCACAGGAATGGAATTTCACTTCTTAGATTTCCAAATTAAGTGTCTCAGTGGGGCTTGAGATGTGAAAGTTCTCAAAGAGATCAGTTTCCAGTTTTGTAAAAATGGGAAGTTTTGGAGCTACTTTGTGTTTAGTAGCTATATTAAAGTTAATATAATCTATGTTAAATTCTTGAAAATGGTTAAAAGTAACAGTGGAGCATGAGTTTGATTTTTTTATATTTATATTTATATATTTTTTATATTGAACACAAAGAAATCTTTGTCTAACATTCTTGCATTTGCAGAGATATTAAGCTGATATAGCTGCTAGAATGGGAAGGAATGAATGAAATCCTACATTCTTTTAAATTCACACAGATCTAGTTTTGGTATTATTTGCTTGAGCCGTAGGAAAATATCTATTTCTACAACAAATGTCAATCCTACCATGTAATTTCTAGTTAAAAGCAGTAAGGATAAGAATAAAAAGCTCACTTTTCAATGCTTTTTACAAGTATGCTGGTCCAGATATCCACCAAACCACACTCTCTGGGTAGGATCAATAAAAAGTAAAAGTTCATTATAAACATTAAACAGACCCTAAGATAGATCCCCTCCTTAGTAAGCATTTTAAGTGTTTTCTCCCTAGGGAAAAAGTACCACTTATCTCATGAAGAGTCTTGAAGGGTGTTTGGATTTGCTTTGGTGTCCAGTAATGAAAAATTTTAAAACTTTTTAATGGTCTGGGAAAGTGTTTTCTAGACATTCTGTCAGTATCTACATGTAAAACTACATGTAAAACTAGATGTGACAAGCACAAATAGAAAGACACTGATCACTCTGTAAGTTGCTAAAGTCTTATGCTGAATCTTGATATGAATGTTGTAACTTGTGAAAAGAATATGTGTTATTAGGAAGAGGAATATTCATGGAGAAAAACAAAGTATCTGGGTATCCTCAGGTTTCCCAGAGGCACCACTTTGGCACCATTATTTTGTAATAGAAGCTGAGTTAGATGAACAGTAAAAACTGCAAATTATTAAAATTCAGTAAGCTGAGATGTTTGCAAAAAAATCTGATTCTCTAATTGAATGTGATTAGGGTAAAGAACTGCTATGAGTTGAAAATCCACAGGGAGACATTGCTGTAAAGTAGCTCAAAAGTCAAGCAAAGTAAATCCAACAACAACACAATATTTGTTGTCTAGTAAACTGATCAAAAACTTAAAATGAAATATTTTAAACATACATATTTATTTTAGAGATATTGACTATTCAATTAAAAATTAAAGTCCTTATGACATCTTGGAGTGGTTAAAAGGTTTTTCTGTTGAGAACTAATTCATTGATTAAGACTAATGTGGGAATTGCAGACTTTAAAAAATGCTAGCAATTTCTATTTTATGAAATATAAACATATATTCAAAATATGATCAGTTCAATGTTGTCTTTTCAGCAAATACCATATTGTTTTTATGGACTAAAAACAGGACTGGGATAATTCTCTGTTAACTTCCTGTAGTTGTCATGATTTTTCACAAACAATGAACACTCGGTTTGTAATCACATCATATAAATGCTGTTGGGTGTGTCTCATATGTACTCTGGTTTTGGTCTCATCCTGCTCATGTAAGTATTCTGTCACCTGTTGCTCTCTCAGTGCTGCTGTCTCTGTCCTGAAACCATGCTGGTACATGCAGAGAGTGGAGAGCACGGAGTATTTGGTCTCTCCTGCCCATCTGCCATTAGGTTGTGTCTCCAGTTCCCAATTTCTCTGTGGGAGTAGTCAGGGGGGCTGATGTACCAAACCTCTCTGGCTGGAAAACAGGTGCCTGTTCCCTACAAATACTGCAGCTGACCACCACTGATGGTGGATGTCCCCTTCATAGGGTTGCTCTCATTCTGAAGAGCCTGGCCATGCTGCCTGATGTCTCCCCTCTTTTCCCCCTCATTTAGCAGAGCCCTGACTCTCTTCTGTAGGTGATGGATCCAGGTAGAGCAATCCTGCTTTTGGCTGCACAACCCTCCTTGCTCTTGCCTTGCCAACATATATATTTTTAAATACAATAGCTCAAGATATTTTCACTTCATGATCAGCATGCAGCTTTCTCATGTAAGGTCAAAGGGAATAGCAGAAAAGGCCTGATTTAAAAGGGATGGAAAGGAATGGAAGAATGGTGTACTCCAGTGAGAGCCCTGCACCACTCTGAAGTCACAGAACCCTGCAGTGTCTGCTGTACAGCAGATACCTCTGTGTTATATTTCTCTGGGAAGTGGTTTCTCCCTCCCCAGAGACCCCTGGAGCCTGTAACCATGTAATTTAACCCTTCCTCCCTTTTCTGACCCTATTGGCTGAGTTCCAATGATCTCTTAGCAGGAGCCTAGATAAGGCCCTCTTCTTCCTCATTCTCCCTCTTTCCCCCCTGGAAACTATCTGGAATAAACGTCTTGGACTACATCTGGGGGTTAGAGCCTTTTTTTGGAATCGTTTTCCCTGTCCCTGAAATATTCCTCCAAAGCCTTCTAGGATCTGAGCTAGCGTAGGAACTCTGGGGTGCTGCAGGGGGGATATTTCACCTTTGCAACCTGAAATACACACACAAGGTACAGTAGTTCCTAGCCCTGCCATGCCAAGGCAACCTTGTGCCTCCCCTCCTCTGTATATTCCAGTTCTTCTGACCTCATTAAAATGACTGTGAGAACTGATCTTCCTGAACCTCAAGACATGGCTGAGTTTTGATGTCTTCTCAGAAGCATGTCTGAATGTTCTTCTCAAGGACTATGAAGAGGACAGATGCATCAGCTCAGTGAAGAAAATATAGGTTAAAATGTAGATTAGCATGTTTATTAGCACATGTTAATTAGCATAAAATAACATGTTTATATTTAACATGTATTTCACCTAACTTTTTTTTTCAAAAGAAGTGTGTGTTTCTGGTATCTTGTGAAAGCACAGTGAAGAGGAATTCTTATAATGATTTTTCTACTATTTTTCCAGTTTATGCAACTGGACAGTAGTTTTGAATATTTAAAGTAAAAAAAATAGTAATTGTGATGTTTTTCATTATCAAGCACCACATAAATATTTGAAGGTATTTTTCACCTGGCTTTACATTATGTGAAAAATGTCTCATTAGTTGAGATTTTTGCAGGGTCTTTAGTTTGAAGATTTGTTTTAAATGAAGAGAAAATAGCGAAAGATTAGTGTATAGCTCAGGCATTCCATCATTTTCTGAAGGTATACACTGAGAAATCATTTAATATGTGCAGAAATGCTTTAGTCAGAATATGCTACTACTATATAATCTGTCAAATGCTAAATCTTGTGCAGACTGAGAAGCTGCTATAAATACTACTTCAAATTGTTTTCAGATGAGAATGTTATCTGAGAAAATTCACATGATAAGAGGCAAGAGAAGCTTTGCTGTTTGCTTATCTTTCACAGTTGTTGTAGGACAAGATAATTGATTGCTGTGACCTTTTTTTTTTTATTGGTAACCTGAAAATTTTGATATAAACCTTCAGTATTTGCAGGATTTTTTTTCATAACACTTTTAGATCTGACTTTTGATACATCTTTTAAAAAGGTTGTACAAATATAACCTGGAGAGCTGAACAGCTTTTCATGTCCACTCAGGGTCCAGTTTTCCTGATATGCATAATCTTCCTTTTCATTTCCTATCCAGGTTTTACCTCCTTTATTTTTGTCAGGGACTGAAATTCAGCTTCCCATTTATTCTGACACTTGGAGATGACCTTAGGGCAAGCCTCAGCAGTACAACAGAACAACCTGTTGGCTCTGTGCTGTAACATAGCCTGACGTAACAAGTTATGTCAAAATCTTAGTAAGGAAAAGAGATTCATTCTGACTTCATAATACAGTTGCCAGAGAGGCAGCAAATGAACTTAGCAAGCAGCTGTGTAAGAAAAAAGAAGGGCTTTTTCAAGGAACTGTTTCCTTAATCCCTTTTTGATAGATGTGGATGAGGACAATTCAGGCAGGTGAAGAGGTAGAGAACGTCTAACACAAACCATCATTTTCCAGATGCTATTACACACAAAGAGGAGCCTGTTGTGATTCCCTCAGTCACAGGGCATGAAAGCTGTGGGGTCACCTCAGTGGTGTCCTTATGTCTCTCAAAGTCTTGACCTCTGATACTGGATATTATGGGAGATAGAATAATAGAAAAGGTATTCCCAGATTCTTGTGCTACAGAACCCTCTTGTTCTTACAGGAAAAGGCATTGCTGCTGTCTCTGGAGGAAAAAGAAAAAACAAGTAAAACTTGGATGGGTTTAGGAATTAATGCAATATTAAGTGTCCCAAGTATTTTGGCATTTGAGATTTTTTTCTTTCCCATTACAAAATACAGGAAGAAAGGGGACAGTAAATAATATTGCTTACTTCTTACTTCTTACTCCATAGCCCTGATACTGTTCCAGAATCAGAGAATCATGTCAATAGTAATTACAGAATTTGCTCTTTGCAAGACTGGCATGTAGAACATTGGCATGAGATGAGAAAAAAAAACAAAAACAGAACACCCCACCATACTACTCATGAATTGATATTAATCTGGAAAAATGTGACTGTTGTGACCATTCCTAATTGCATAATTTCTCCTACCTTTCCAAATGGAGTTTAGGGAGTTAGTTTTGTCCAGCTGCTCTGCAGCTGTTAGCATCCCAGAATTTGCTCCCATGGCAGAACTGTATGCCCCTAAAATTTACTGATGTCATTCATGTATGACAACTGGCCTGGGTGTGTGCCTGACCATGTGAAGATTTTACTAATTTCATTGCAATCAAATATATAACTGGTAGAAATAACAACAAAATAAAAAAAAAATACTGAAATACTTGGCAACACTTCTAGGTTTCTGACTAAGGTGTCTGTGTTTAGATGCTTTTGGCATTTTAGTAAGGGATTGTAGGACAAATAACTAATTCAGTTTCTACTATATTGTTTGCAGTTACACCTGGTCCTGGGGCTTATCATGATTCTGTGAACCTATGAAGAGAATAACTCAACATTTATCAGTATTGTGTATGACCTTGTGATATAGGTGGCTTTGATTTGTTATAAAACATTAGGATTTTATTTGTTTAGCATGGCTTTGGCTATTTGAGAAACTGTTAAATTATTAATTTGGCAGGTAAAAGCAAAGCCTTTGTGCAACTATAACCAAAAATCACAATAACATTTCTAGCTAAAAAGATTGTAGGAGTGAAAGGGAGCAAGAAGGCTGCTTAGATAGTGTCTGTAGCCCAGGTTATTCTCTCAGAGCAGGAAAAGAACAACCATAACTGATACGTGTGATTTCAAGTGACAACAAAGTGTATTTTAAAACATTTTAAACTTGAAAATGCAGAGCTCAGAATCTCTTAAAATTATCAGAGCAAGACAACCAATCTCAACCATGTTTAATTTAAGATAAAGGTACAAATAATTCTCTAGGGCAGATAATATCTGCTTGTTATTATGCTGTGATAGTGGCATCACAGTTCACTCAGAGTTTCTGTGATTGTGACAAGCACGTTGTGTTTTGCTTCTCATTTTTGGTCTGTAATGTAGCCAATGGCTGTTTCATTCCAGATGCACGACATTCACAGTTGTTCTTTTTCTTATTTATCCATGTGTGGAAAAAACAATCTATGGATGTTTTCTCCCCAGATGGTTGCTCACAGTATTCTTACTTTAGTAACAAATGTTGTCCTATTTCTGTGTTTTTGCGACTTCTGCTTCCTACAATAATTCAGTTTTGATGGTGAGGGGATGGAGCTTAATTAAGACTTCCTAATATTAATTGTGAATATATGGGGCTGAACAGGCAGTCTTCCACAACTTTTAATTTTTTATGTGTGAAACTCCTATTAACAATGAAGCATCTGTTCTCTTAAAGGGAACCATTTTTCACACACCTTGGCATTGGGAGCTCTTATGATCAATTAATTGTGCAGGTGTAAATGTTCTGCTTGATTCAAGAGCCTTAATGGCACTTTGCAGACCTGCTGTTTTTCTTCATGTAAATTATTTTATCTACACAAATCTGTTGGTTTACATGTGAAATAATCAGTGTCTCTAAAGCAAAGCAAGCCCCTTCTTTTGGCACAGAATGCTAGTCATATATTCCACTTATTCCCTGCTACAGTTTTAAATGGTAAATGGCAGCCTTTTAAGAAATTCCCCTGTGGTGCAGCTAGCAGGAGATTGCTCAACTGTATTATAATCAAATCTGACCAGATGGTGATGAGGCTGGGTACTAAATGTTTTTTAAATTCTCCTGCTAGGTTTTCTCATTTAAAAGAGGAGAAATCCCACTTTAAGGTGTACATGATTTGAAAGACACCTTTCTATGAGGCATGCACCCTTGCCTATTCTGTCACATAGTACAGCAATTCATCAGGCAGTGTAGGGAAGGGTCATGACTTATTTAGAAAGTCAGTGTGCTGCTCAAGGACAGTACCAGCCTGATGGCTCTGGAGAAGAAACTGACACTGGGTAGAATGCCATCTTTTAAGTTTCTATTTTATATGGGCAGCTACTAATACTCTGAAGAAGATTTTGCTTCTTCTTGTGGCAATTCGGTTTTGACTTTAGATTTTTCATCATTTTAAAAAAGCCCATGCCTCATGCTTGCAAGGACTCTTTGTGATTGAAGTACATTTAGTGCAAAATGTCTTCCTCTGTCTACTGAGGCTAAAACCTGAAGTCCCATGAACCTACTTTGTCCTAGTTCTGTTCTCCTGGTGGTACTGTGGCTGTGGTGTGGTGTCTCCAGACACCGTCTCTTCTGTCATTCCATCTCTTCCACAGGATGTCCCTTCTTTCCTTTCTCAGATATTTTGTATTACTGATTTATCCATACATCACATATTTTACTGCCTCCATGCATACATTAAATGTGTTTGAGCTAAACACTTTATCTTAAGTCAAGGGAAAAAAAATCCCCTCTAATTCTCTGAGCTCATTCTAAAAAATATTTTATATTTCCCAGATCAAACTGGAGGTTAATGATAAATAAATAACCTGGTTTTGATCATTCTTGTTACTTAAGTTGCTTTCATGTGAAAGCTGTGGTACCTGTTGCTCACAGTTTGTTCAGCACAATATCTACTAAGAGACACTGCTAGCAGAAGATAGTTATTGATTCAACAATAGCTTTTGAAAAAGAAAAGCAAATTGCTTTCTGCAGTAGTGAGATCTGAGGAAACAACAAAGCAAGACTTCCAAAAAAGTGAAAGCACCTTGAAAGTGCAAAGCTTCATTTAAGGTTATGTATATGCCTATACAGGAGCTCTGTTCTTCCTACAGCAACTGCTAACTCATCACCTTAACTTAGAAATGCATCACCTGCATTTCCAAAGACAGCAGAAGAAATTCTTTAGTCATGTAAGAAACTTCCCTTGCCACCATGCTGACAAAGCCACTGGCCCTTTTGTGCTCCTCTGGAGAGCACTGACAGAGGAGAGCACAGCTGAGTTATTGGCTTGGCAGGTGAATCATTAATTTCCAAATCAGCAAATTTCCAAGGCCAGCAGTCTGACAGCTGCTGCCCTTCCCCAGGCGAAGAGAAGGCAGCCTGGCTGGCAGCAAGTGCTGCCAAAACTCCTGGCATCCCTCTGGAGCTGGGCTGTCCATGGGTGCCTGAGCCTGGAGCTGTGCCTTCATCTGCATGTGGATGTCACCTCCTTCTGCTGGCAGCACAGCCAGCTGAACGTGCAGCGGGGTGGAGGATGCTGCAGGGCTCTGCAGGATGCTGCAGGGTGCTGCAGGATGCTGTAGGGTGCTGCAGCCTCACCAGCTGCCTGCAGTGCAGTGTGCCATGAGCAGGTCAGAAGGCTGGGCAGGGCTTAGGTGCAGCTTTGTGTGTGCTATTTACCTCAGCTATTGCCATCTGAAACAAGCTTTTATTAATTTACTTATTTATTTTCCACAGAGAATTCAGTGACTGCTACAAGTGGAAGGGAAGGAAAGTAGTGCTGTGCTTGTGCCTTTCCTCCAGGGGTATGTGGAGATCTTGCCATTTGCAGTCTGTGGTATCTTAACCCCATGCAGTGAGGCTTAAGCAGTGCTCCTCTAAACATAACCCCTATTTTCCTGTCTCCCTGTCTTCTTGTGACTCTGGAAGTTCTGATATAATTTTAGTGAAATTAGAGGTTTTTTTCTCATTGTGTGAATTTAATTTATTATTTGCTGTTCCTTTATCAGTCTAGCCTTTGTTAAGAACAAAACCTACATCATCTCAAGTGTTTATTCATCACAGATGTTTCAGTTGAAAATAATTCCTTCTTCTCCAGAGTTGTCATTCCTGTGTTTTACTTGCATTCAGAGATGATCCTACCACAAATGCAGTTCCCTGGTTTCAAAACTCTACTCTGGCAGTAATTTTTAAATCTGTTTTGTTAAGTGCTGAGTACTGGAAGAAAGGCCTATGACCCTTCACTTTCTTTTATTGTGTGGCTTTTGTTTTGGGGGCTTATTTGCATTGTTTAATGTCTGCTCTCTTTTTTTTGCTCTAATCTCATTTATTCATTTTTATATTTCATGTGTTGTGAAAATTGCACCAGCTGGTACATCTTCTGAAATGACATGTACTGATTAAAGGACTTGCTGACCTACCAGCTACTGAATAATTATATCCTCAGGTGGGGAAATTGCACCAGACTAAAATGCTCTTCAAAGTGATATTCAGACAATTTGCTGAATACTTTTATGTCTGTGTACATATTTGGCGTGAAAGATTGGTAAATAAGGCTTTAAGTTAAAGCAAAACCAGTTCTTCTGCAGTGCAGGGAAGAACAGAGTTAACAAATGAGAAATGCCTTTCCTGCCAGAGAGTGGTAACAAACAAAATGAAGCTGGGCACAGTCCTGTTCCTGACTGATAGAAGAGGTTGTCCTAACCTGTACACCATCCAACTTTGCAATACAGAAAGAGAGGTCTGAAAAATGAAGAACTGTTTGGAGGGTTTGCAAAAGTATGTTTAATTAAACTGTTTGAAGCAAGAAAAGCTACTTAAGGGCTTATTGTCAGCCTAGAAGCAGAAGGATGTGTTAATGGCACGCAGGTTAAGTGAGGTTACTGTGGTAGTCGTCAATGTTTCATGTACTTCTGCTAAAAACAGAAATGAGCAAAGGGGAAGGGATTAACCAGAGCATTCAGTGGCAAGTGACACCTAACAGGAGTTGCTGGCTCAGCTGAGAGGAGCACGATGAAGCAGGAGGCAGGACAGCTCTGCTTTGCCACTCAAGGGTGCAGAAGCTGTTTTTGCATGGAAGGACAGCAGTGAACTACCCTTAGCAATTGCACCTCCAAGACAGGACTGTACAATTGTTATACTTTTGGTATGAGATAATGTGTTTTTCTATGCACAGTGGATGAATTCCCTGATTCTCTACCATTTTGGTGTTTTTCTTTTCTATTTTTTAAAGTGTTTTTTTTAAGCCAGCTGATTCATGTTAGACGAGCTTCTTTAGCATCAGAATGTTTAGTTGAGTTTCTCCAGCATTATGGATGAGGTTTTTAATCAATGTCCCATTAGCAATCCTTTCAAATTTGAACCCATTCCTTCCATTATGTTCCTGGCAGAAACTTGCAGTTACATTAATCCAGTCTACATACTTTAAATTTTGGAATGAAACCAGCTCTAGGTATATAAGTAATTATTTTGCATAATTTCATGCCAAAGATTTTTTTGCAGAGACACAAGAAATCAACTTCTAAACCAGAAACAAAAGAAAATCCTGTTCCACTGTCCTCAGATAATTGTCAGGACTCTGTCAAAATAATTCAGAACCCCATGCAATGCTGCAGGCTTGGGGATGAGGACCTGGGTGCTGGGGTGGTTTAGCCCAGAGAAAAGAGGGCTCAGGGGGACTTCATTGTTCTCTACAAATACTCAAGAGATGCTGTAGCCAGGTGGAGTTGGTCTCTTCTCCCAGGTAATGAGTGATAGGATGAGAGGACATTCCCTCACATTGCACCAGGGGAAGTTTAGGTTGGATATAAGGACAAAAGTATTCCCTGAAAGGGTTGTTGAGCATTGGAATGGGCTGCTCAGGGAAGTGAGGGTACCAGCATTGCTGAGGGTAGATGTGGGGTTTGGGGACATAATTTCATGATGGACGTGGCAGTGGTGGGTGAAAACTATTCAAGGTCTCAAAGGTCTTTTCCGACTAAAAAATGCCCATGATTCCATGAATTTATGATATATCTTTAAGTCCTAGGAATTGGCCTCTGTAATGGGATTTCTTAGTGAACATGGACATGACGTGTTATGGAATGAAGTTTGAGCTATCCCCAACTGGGCCTCAGGTTTGGGCCTGTGTAGAAGCAGATAAGATAAAGATAACAGATAAACAGATAAGATAACAGATAAGCCTGTGGCACAGTTAGAATTTAGGTTAAGGTGTGTGTATGGATTAAATAGGACAGTTAGAGTAGAATTACGGTAGCTACCTTAAACTAAGATTGTTTACATTCCTTTTTACACTGAATGCCAATTAGAAAGCACCTGCAACTGTAAATTATTTAAAACTGTATATAACCAGCCATTTTGGGAACAAGGGGCAGAATGTATGATTTCACCATATTGGTTGTGTTCTGTGTTGCTCTGTCCAGCTTCCGTACAGTTAATAGAGACCCTGGCTTCAAGCCTCATGTTCCTCAGGGGCAAAAAGTAAGGGATGGCTTTGCAGCTGGTTGTGAGCTTGGAAAGATACTTATGTTCCTAGTCCTACAAATGAACTTCCAGTGCTTTGCAAAACCTTTGAATAAGATTGATTTAGCTCAATGAGGAGCTGTGGCAGAATTCAACCATAAGGCCAACAAGTGCACCAGAGGCATCTCAAATGGTGAGTGCTGTGGTTCCAGGAGAGAAATCATGTTTTGCAGCTGCTGTCTGTAAAGTTTGTCATTGTGAAGATGAAAAAAACCTGTAATTTGGGGGGCTATAAAAGAGGCTGAAATGCAGTGTCACCACTAACTGATGAACACAGGGAAAAAGGAGGAGAAGGAAAAGTCACAATCAAGGTGGGAGAAATTACATGGGATTAGTACATCTATTTTTGATATCTGTTTCTAAAAGTGAGTGCCAAAGGGGCCTTGCCTAAAAGAGCTTTCTGGAAAACAATACTTTTCAGGGGTCAGTGCTGTGGGAGCTGGGGGGAGGCTGGAAATGTAAATACAAGGCTGATACCCTGCTTTGGGCATTGATCTGTCTAATGAAGGTCACTGTGTGACCTCTCACTTCGTGGAGACTGAGGTTTTAAACACTGATGCTGCTTCAGTTTTAAAAGTAGAAATGTGGAGTCCTTGTCTGAAGAGAATGAAGCTGGGAATCTTGGCTACCTGTAAGCATTTTCAGATTTCAGTACCTGACATGGCACTAAGCAATCTGTCAGTGGAAAGTCACCCAATCTTCTAAGCTTTTGCCAGGTTTCTATAAAACTGAGCAAGGTGCCAGGAAGTATTTGGATTCCAGCTAACTTGCAAAGTCTGATGAAGGTGCATTTTAACAATAGATCTTTTTAACAAGAGCTGTTGTTGTGGCTTTAGTTTTTGTATGGATTTACCATGCAACCTGATAAATAATTTATGGCAGTAATCTTATATGTGCTTCTTGGGAAAGTTTCACCAGACAGCCCTCAAGACATCTTATTTTAGCAAAGTTCATGAAAATAGTACGAAATCATCAAACACTGAGGAATTTCAATTAACTACTAATTGAGAAACCTTTCTGAGATTGGGGTATAGGCCCAGCTTCATTCTCATAAGATTCTTTATGCAGGAAAAAATATTTAGAACAGTTTAGATAGCAGCTTTGTTGAAATACCTTTTATTTATTTAACAGCATGATTGGAACCAGCCAGGACTCAGTAATTTCTGAAGGAAAGTTTCTTTGAGCAAAAGCTTAACTTTGATCAGTGAAAGCTCAGAGAGGAGGTAATTATCAGTTGAGTCTGGTTTTATCCATCTTTGGGAAATGGGAAAGACTTTTTTTGCCTTGTATTAGTTGCATTGCTGCTGAGGGGTTGGAGATGGGGAAAAAAGGATTTTTTTCTTTAGATATTTTTGAGAGAGGAAAAACTGAGGTGATAAGGGATTGTAGGGAAAGGCAACTGGGCATTGACATGCAAGTTTCAGGACATGTGTCTGCCATAGTGCACAAAAAACACTTTAGAAAAGAAAAGGCAGAAGCTATTCTTAGGCAGAGGATGCATTTTTGGTATCCAGGATTGAGGAAAAAGAGGTAAATATTGCTTATATTGAAAAATTAAAATTTGGATTACCTAAAAATAAAAAATTTCTTGCTCTGACAGACAAAGGAACATCTTATAACCTGTAAACCAGCAGCTGACGATGACCACTTGCAAAAGTCCTGGTGTGTTTTTTGGGGACACATAGAGATGTTTCAGAGGGAATATTTGTTTTTTTGTGACACTTTGTGATTTGGGCAAGGACCTTTAATAAGATCTAAAGGACACTAGAAGATCTATGCTTTTACACAGAGGTATTTATTATCATAGTGCTCTGACAGTAGCTGAAAGCCTCAGTGTCTATGCCCTGGTCCATCTATGCATTATTACTTTTCTCTGCAGTACCCTATAATAAGAACTGTAATATAATTATGTGCTATAGGCAAAACAAAGCCATAATGATCAGTAGTTTAAATAGTTTTCTATGTCTGTGCCAGCAAATAAGTGTAGGAATTTCATCACCCTCTATGTCTTTTAGGAACATGCAAAAACTGTTCTCTGTTGGTTTAGGTCAACTTGGGTTCAGCATAGGGCCACTCTGAGGGGAAATTTTGACTGTTTGAATGTTGAAGATGTGGTTAAAATTATGTAGTAATCTTTGTGAAGCTACAATTCATGCATTTAAACAAAGTGGTCTCTTTGCAGCTATAAGAAAAAGCAATATGAATTTGAAAACACATTAATCATTGGAGTTTGAAATGAATAATCCATCTGTTTCTGCATGTTATCTGATGATATATGGCAAAGCATGTTTTACTGCTTTTGTTTACACATTGCAGCTTTTATGAAATGTATTATGTGTGGAACTTAGTTGGAATTCTTTGTTTGCTTTGCCTTTTTTCTTTTGAGTGCACTTTTCTTGTCTGGGAGAGTAACCAGCACCTTTCCCTTTCCTCCAGCTTCCCCACCCTCTAACAGCTGTCTTCAAATACTTCAGCCAAACTTGGCAAACACGTAGAGGCCTGAAAGGTAATTAAATTCTCAAAGCTTTTTGAAAATATGTGGTCAATGGAGGAGGAAGTCTGTAGAAGTGGCTCGGTTGAGGGATCTGTTATACTGTGAATACTCAGGTCACAGGATTCCAGGAAATTCTGGCTGGAAAGATCTGTCAAGGGGCATACAGAAAGAAAGCACACTGCTTTGGGTACCAAGAGCAGCGATGCATAACTGTATCTGCAGTCCCTGCTGTATCCAAGCCATGCTATGAGCTCATGTCACATCCTGTCATAGAGCTAAATGTGCTCAGTGTGTGCCCTAAGGGACCAAGTTTGCCCAGTAAAACTTGGAACTTACTTTTCTTTCAGCATAGATAGCCTCTGAGATATAAAATTATGCAACAACTAAATCAACAAGAAACTGGGCTCCTTCAGTGTCAGTACCTGTGGAAATACAGGTTTTCCTTCTCTCCCCTTTCCTTACTTTAAAAACTGCATTTAAAGAAAAGACTAAAATGTGATCTGGAATGGAAAACTTATCCTCTAGACAGACACAGCAGAATTCTGCCATGCCACTAATTGAAATGAATGTGAAATTTTCTTATGCTATGTTTCTTTGTATTTCACCAGCAGTCCTCCAGTAAATCAAAATATTCCTGTTAAAGAGAAAAAAAAGTATCACCTTTATGTTGCTCTTTTGCTGCAGTAATAAAATAGAGCTGGATCAAGAGGATCTGGGGATAGAAAGTGTTAGAGAAACATTCTGTCACACTCCCCAGGTTTGCTGCTCGTCCTGATCCTCAGCTGTGAGCCATTCTGGTGTGTAACAGCTGAGGTGTGGGCTGTTCATGCTGTCAGGTAGGTAATTTCCATCAAGGGAGTTATTTATAAGATAGACTTGAAAAGTCCAAGCTGATGAAGGTGGACTTTTTGTAAAATATGTAATTAAAATACCAACAAAATCAGATCTGTACTTGCCAAATACTCTATTTTTGTTGTATGACAAGCATTTTTTGTGTTGACAGTGTGCCACAGGAGAAAGTAATATTTCCTATAGCTTCAGGAAGAGATAAATTATAGCCTGCTCTTTGTCACATTAAATAAAAATGAATAAACTAATAACCTAGTGGGCTTTTCTATTAATACTTGATTAAATAAAGCACCAGAAAAGAAATATTTGTCCTTTGAGTATAAAACTCAATTATAAAATTCCAATTGACCGAATGATACAACTCTATAACAAATAAATCTTTCTCACAAATAAGTGTGTATTTTCCTCAAAAATGCCTGTATTTAAGTATTCAATTATCTTTAAGCATTTTGATTCTTCCCCTCTTCCCTCTCACCCACTGCATCAGAAGGAAAACAACTCTGCCAGACTTGGGGACTTTATTACATAGAGAAATAGGTAGTATATCAAAGAAGACAAATAGTAGCTTATTTCAGTTAGACAACTGAAACATTTAGATTCAGGCAAACTTAAAAGAAATATATTTGCTTTTTTTCCTTCTAACTGAAACAGAGGAGAAAAAATAGAATCAAAAATTTCCTGTAGATTAAACCCCTTATTTTTTTCTATAAAAGAAATTACAGTTTTATATTCTTGACCAACTGAACTTTTCAGTTTACAGTGATGCTTTTAGGGTACTGTGGTGTTTTGGCTCCTTTTCTTTTTATGAAGCAGTGCAATATATTGCTTTTTGGTGACTGCTCCATAGAGGGGAAAAATAACTTATTATTGCTTCAGATAACTGAGTTCTTTTGAAGTGAAGTAGTAGAGGTCAGGGATTTCACCTCAAAACCACTGTGCTCTAGTTCCTCAAAAAATATTGGGTGAGTGAGGTTTTTCACTACTGAGCTTGTTTGCAACACAGAGATTTCAGTGGGCCTCAGATTATCAACACATGTTTTCAAAAACTTATTCATTCCCCTAAACTCATTTCTATCAGTCCCTACAACAAGTAGTTATGAGACCTGAAATAATTTTCTGACATCTAAAGAGTCATTTGAAATAGAATTTTCACGTTCTGAGAGTCTCTTGAATCGTTCCCCTTGAAATTTAAAAAAATCCATGTTTTCCTTGTTATTGAAACAATAAAACTAATATTTCAAGTAGTTCTTCACTTGTAAGACTGAGCATACAGTACTTCCACAGAAAGATCTCCAGTGTCTGAAAAATGAGCCTTAAAATCTAAGGCAGACAATGATCAACCAAACATTTTTATGATAAATTATTTACTTGGCATCTGTTGTAGGCATCTGGGTAGAAGGCAGTTATCTAGGACACCATTTTACTCCCTTAACCTGTTTTCCCTTTTCATTCAATGCATCTTCCATCTCCTACAATACTGACAGGTTTCCTAGAAACAACAGTCTGTTATACAACATGAATTAGTCTTGTTGTCCATGAGGAATCCTTTGGAAAAATAGTATAGGAGCATTTATTGTTGCTGCTAGGGGCAAATGAGATAGTCTTGACTTGACTCTAGAACTTCTTAATGGACTGTTTTTATTAGATTTCCTTGGCTGTACCTCTTGGAGTCCTTGTGAGGTAAAATTCCTGCAGTCTCTGGAGAAATGCATGACAGAGAAGGAGATGTGCTATTAAGGTGGAATGTGCAGAAGGAACTGGTAAAGTTTACTGACCTAGTCTTAGTAACACTGTGCAAACATTTTTTATTTCTTAAGACAGGGGGCCCAAAATACGAATATTTGGAAGAATTTTTGCATGAGAAGAGAAATGTCTTGATGTAAAGGACTTGTGTTACAAATGCTTTTGCCCCAGCAGGAAGGCTCTGACAATTCTCAGTACAATGGCTAAGAATGTTACAAGCATGAAGTGTTTTGTTCCGTGGAAAAGTTGAGTAATTTTAAACTGAAATAAAAGCAACAGAAGGACTGGGAAAAGCTGAAATGAATGGTTAGTATTAGTGAAATTATAAGTAACCAAAATGTGGGTCTTATCCACTGTCAATCAACTTTAAATGGAGGCTGTATTATTGCTGAAATCTATTGTAAGAATGGGAAGAATGTTAAAGCAGCTGACATAAATAATTTTGAAATAAGACCATGTGCTTATCAGAAACGAATAGATTTTCCTTTTCAAAACAGCTAAAGCAGTCTGAGATATTTAGAGAGAAAAGTTCTTCTAGAGAGCTTCTGATATTTTCTCCATCTTTTAGAGGAGCAGAATCCTGATGAAACAAGTGTGAAAGAAAACTTTGGGCTATCACTATTAAGGACGAAAGTGAAACTTCAGTTCTGAAAATATGTGGGCTCACTTGCCTTTGAACTTGTGCAGTTCCATTTATTTATGTGAACAAATCTGTACATTGTTTTCAGAATCAAGGCCTATATCTGCAAAATACAATTTGTTTTTGTGCAACCAAGTTCCACGTGAACTCATGAGTGTTGGTTACCTTATGAGAGAATAATGAAGGTCCAAAGAGTTTTCTCCTCATGTGAATTCCCATTAAAAAATCCTATCTATTCAAGTTACTAGTTTTAGGTATCTGTGCAGAGATAAGGAAATAAGGTAGACAAGGAAACACAGGCTCTAAACCCACAAAGGTTTTCCTATGCTCCTGCCCTTGCCATTTTTTCCCTCAAGTCTGAAAAATATTTTGGAATAAGATGCCATCCGAGCAGAAAAGATTTTGAAGACCTATATATATAGTCTTGATTCACAGTGGTACTGTCAAACCTTTGAACAGTCCATTCTCCTAAGCAAAACTCTTGCTGACTCTCCACGTACAGCTCCAGAGAGCCACTAACCTCACTTTGGAAACTTGAGTACCCTGGGGAATATAACAATACTGAGGGTGTGAACAATATAAGTACATATGTATGCATTTGCATAAACCTGCACATATTACTACATACATAAGCAAGGAAGTACATATTTAAAACTTCTCATTTTCTTAAATTACAGCAGTTATTTGAAAGGGTTTGTTGAACTTTTTGAGGATCAGAGAAAGAAAAACTATCATAAACAAAGTCTACAGTGAGAAGAAATTAATTATGTACATATATTTGAGTGTTTTTTAATGGAATGTCTGCCAGGCACTACCTGAGGGATTGTATTTCTAAATTCTTCCTATTGTGTCACTGAATGCCTGTCTTTGAGCAAAGTTTGGCTTTTGAATTTTCTTGTCTGTCTGGTAGTAGTTAAACTGCTCATTAAGAATTTCATCTTGAAGGGTGACTTACAGTTTCCATACAATTAGATTTAGAGGATGGTACACAAAACAATCCACTGTATCTCTCAAACAACCTGGTCTTTGACACAATAAGTATTGATCATCCAGCTCGTTTCACAGAAACAGATAAGAAAAAACAATTACTGGAAATTTTCAAAACAGTGGTCAGTAAACTGACAATAATGATGGAAGTTTGAATAGTTTAAACATTTGGGCTGCAGGTACTTTCCCAGTGGAATTTTCTCCCACACCCAAATACAGGAACTTGGGAGCCCTTCCTATTCAGCTCGGCGTGAGTGAGGCTTCTGGGGCCAAAACACTTCTGAGGTGGTTGTGCAGCATTTCTTAGATATTCTCCCTTGGGCAACAATTTTCCAGAAGGATCAACCAGGTTGCTGGTAACTGACATTTCCAACTATAGAGGGCATGAGGAACACAGATGGGAATGGACAGCTGCTTGGTAGACAGATGTTTCTGCTACACAGAGCAGTCAATGGGAGAAGTCAGGGTTAATGGTGCAAAAGGAATGACAAATTAGGTTGTGTCTCAACAAGAATGTAATTCAGAGCTCTTCAATGCCAACATAAAATGCTTCTTACGGTTATTAAGACTCTGGGAACATTCTCCATGCATACCTCAAGAGCAGAGTTTATGTCTGTGATGAAATAGTCATCAGTTTGATTTTCTGTGAATGCAAAGATGCCACCTACAGCTCTAGTATGACAGGAATAGTCATCAGTCCGAATTTCTGTGAACATGCAGCTTCTCTGCAGGCACCTCAGGAAGGTAACTCAACTGATTTCTCCAGTCTCAGAGTCCTTCCACTCATTTTAAAAGTGGAAATACTTTCTGTACATGCTGCCTTCTTCCCTTAATGACTGATGGAGAGGCAGGTCTTTAAAAGGTCTTCTTCCTGGTGATCCCAAAGACATTTGGCCTTTCTGGGACCTGCAGCTTGCTATGAGGCTTTTATATTAATTGTTCACAGAGGTACCTAGTATAGCATGCCAGCACCACCACCTCCATGAAGGATTGAGAGCTGACAGAGGTGTATGAGATATCCACAGCCATGGACACCAGCTGGAATACACTAAAGGCTCCCAAATGGTCTCTCAAGTGTGTGTGTGCCTGTGTGTGGATAAATGAAGCTCTGAAATCCTCACACACCTGACAGGACTGGACATACTGTTGGATCTCTCTCACATTAAGTTTCTTAGCTATCTAGATATCTAAGCAGTTTCTGGGATGTTTCAGTGTTGGCTGTTGCAGTATGACATGAAATCTTTTAGTTATGCAGCTCTGAATGGATGTAACTTGAACAGAATGCAGCAGTACTGTGATTGCTGTTATTTATTTTGACTTTGAGATTTCTAATATCTTCCTGACCCTTATGATGTACCATAGGAATTTTCTTTTCTTTTTTTTTTCCTTGCCCACACTGATTTAAAAATTATATTTCTTAAATGAAGTTAAGCACATCTTTATGATATGCTTTTTAAATAATTGGTAATAGTTCACTGTAATGGCTGAGATTTACCATTTGTTACATGGCACCTGGTCATCTTCCTCTATCTGGTTTGACTGTCTGGTTTTCTGTCAAGAAACAGTGCCCCATTTTTTTAATTGATTATTTTGGTTGCTCAGAGTACTCTCAAATTTTCTGAATAATTTTCTGCCTACCATTTTGAAATATCATGCAGTCGAACACTGGTATAGGTTATAGCTTTTTGGGTTCTTGCATTAACTTTCCTCATTGTCAGCATCACTTGACTTCCAGAACCTTCCAAGTACTGCATCCCCTTCTCTCTACCACCCCTAAGTGCTGTAGTGTACGTGTTGTTTCAGTCCCTGAATGAGGTTGCTCTATCTAGTACAATGCAGAATAGCCCTGGCTGGTGAGGGCTTAGTCTAAGAGTTGGTGTTAAGAATATATTTATAGGATAAATAGTCAGTGTGGGATGAATATTCCTTATGCAAATGGTAATATTTTGGTCCTGGCCTTAGAAGTACTCCAAAGTACTTCTAATACTGAGTACAAGTCCCAAAGGAGGAACAACCCAGTACAACCTACCTGAGGAGTGTCTCAAATAATGTTCCTGCAAACACTTTTCTCTGGTCTTTCCCAAGGAAAACACTCAAAGAGAATTTTCATCAAGGAATTCCCAACTGGCCTAGCATCCAGAGCAATGCAACACTCGTGTTCAGATGGAATGAGCATTCAGGGAAGAGAGATGTTCTCATTAGATTTCACTAGCACTGTGTGATATCTACCAGATTTCCATATCTGAGCTGACAGAGATGATTTAGAGTGCAAATAAACTATTAACATAATTAGATTAGACATACCATGGTGCAATTAGAATTGTCTCTGTCAGACCATTCTTCATTAACAGAACTTATTCAGAACATACTGTCTGCTTCCTGCTTCTCCTAGACTAATTAGTTACGTGTATGAATGCTTGGATTGCTTAATTATTTTCACTGTTCATCATTAACATCTTGCTGAACTGGGACTTAGTGTCACTCAGAGAGAGCCTGTGGAATTTACTTGGGTCCAGCAGAGTTGGAGTCCAGACATCCACAAGGCTGAAATGATGGTAAGGGTTGGATAGACTTTAGAACACAGAAATCATTCATGGAAGGAGTTAACAGATTTATGGCAAAAAGAGGAAGATTTCAGCAAAAATGCTGCTTGGAGACAGACCTTGCTGCTTACAAGCAGAACTGAGAAAATAGGTCCCCGACATAAGAGGAAAATTTTGGGATTTGGGAGAAGGAAAAGATGAGGGACAGGAGAGGAGTCCTTTTATGTTGTTTTTTTTCTACTTAATAGCAAAATGTTGTGCTCTTGTAGTTATCTTCTGATGTGATAATTCAAAGATCTCCACAGGCTTTGGCTTTCTAAGCCTTTAAATTAAACCTGATCATGTAGTAGACTTCTTGCTTTGGTTGGAAAAAAAAGTAAATTTGAAGTCTGTTTGGGGAAAGAACCTCAAACAACCACATCTTCGGAGATGTCACTTGAAATGTTTGTTAACCTTCCCTTTAGAAGGCAATTTGGGAACGAAAAATACCATTTCAAAACAAAAATAAAAGTTGACATTAAATGAAATGTCAAAACAGAATGAGTCAACATTTCTAAAATATCTCCTTTTCTCAACAGTCTTCCACTGAAGCTATTTTCCAAATGTGGAATGAAGGCAATTTCCAGCTCCTTCCATCCGGACTGACATCATGCTACTTTTATTTTATGACCCAGTATTTGCCAATGCTTTTGGCCAGTACTAGTCTTGTTTTTCTGTGAGGGAGGCTTACAAAATCACTTCTCCCAATGCTTTGGTACAGTTCTACCTCCAGGAAAAGCTGCTTTCTCTAGCATGCCAAGATAACAAAACTCAGCCCAGGGTGAAGCACAGTGCCCTCTGTGGACAATGCAGCTGTCTAGTTCAGATGGGCACACTGGAAAGGGATTGTCTTTATCACCAGAATATCACCAATATCCCCAGAATGGACAATTTTTGTCTTAAAAAAAAAAAAAA
>VXBR01007014.1:1317750-1403354 GCA_013400215.1 Cisticola juncidis
AAAAAAAAAAAAAAAAAAAAAAAAAAAAAAAAAAAGTATGTTTTTCTGTTTAGTTGAGGTGAAAATCCTGAAATCCTGACATCACTTTTCATCTTAATGACTAAGGATTCAGGTATGCACTGCTATCCCTTCTAATTTTCCCCTCTGGCTTTTGACTTTTCCAGTAAACAAACCAGTTGGCAGTTTCCTATTGAACCAGAAGGAGAAGAAGTGTGGCAGTGCACTTCTGGTCCCACCTGCATGATTTTGGATTAAAATAAACCAACAAAAAGGTGACTAAGTAATCTTACATCTTCCAATACTCACCATTAGAGGCAGGATGATGATTTCCTTCAGTTTGTTTAATCATAATTCAGTTGTATTGGACTTTTTGTGATAAATAAAACCTGAACTCTTGATAATCTGGTATGGCAAAAATTCTTAACTTCGTGGTTAACTACCAGACAAATCAAGACCTGTTCAGCTAATTTCAGCAGTCAGAATTTCAAGTTTAAGAATCTTTTCTTGGGCATAATGTATCATTTAGAGAAACTTGGTCCTCTCAATAATTCTGATAGCTGCATTGATATAATGGAAATTATAATGAATTTCAGTGAATTTGAAGATTGAAGAAATTTTCTTATGGTATACTTAGTAATAGGGAATATTCTGTTCTGTTGTATTCTACATTCAATATATCTCTCAATTCTATCTAATAAATTGATAAAATTTATGGGTTTTTTATAATATAAAAGGATGGATTCATAGAAAACAAATGTGGTGCAAAAGGGAAGACAGCATTTCATCAAGCAGTTTTATTCAATGTATGATTGCTCAAGGTCTTTGGGCATAGATATATTCTTTTGTAACATTGTAATTACACTTAGTGCTAAATCAGAAAAGACAGTTTGAGATATTGCTCACATTGCTTTCCTGTTCTGTCAGTTCACTAGCTGCAGGAGATGTTCTTACTTTTTAAACCTGACATTGCAGCCTTTATTAGGAAGGGTTGTGCTATTAGTTTGTTCACAGCCCTTCTACAGGCAGATTGCATGAAGCTTGTGGAGTCTTTTCCTTCAAATACTTTAGAGGGTTGGTGGTTTCATTGCAAGATTTTGCATGTAAAGTGTGAGCTAAAGTGTTAAGCTAATTTGTAGAGATTTCCTCTGTATTTTTTCCACAATCTCTTTATTTCTAATCATTCAATGCCATGCTTTAACTGATGAGGTGGTGTTAGATCATAGGTTGGGCTCAGTCATCTCCAAGGTCTTTTCCGGCCTATTAATTCTGTGATTTCATTGGACTTGAATATTGGATCTTCCACACTTAAATACACTGTCATTAGAGCTGCACTATCCAGATGATAAGCAGTTATTTTTAATGCAACTTTTAAAATGAGATCAGTAAATCAATTTCAAAGTGAGTTTTTTGCAGCTGAAGTTTGTTTGAAGTAATCACCTCAAACAATAAAATCTCTTTTATAATATATAGCATATTTATTATTTATATAATTTATGGACATACCATTAGTTCATTAGAAGTCAGACTAGAAAGCAAAGAAATGAAAGGTAGACTACACAGAAATCCTCCTTATTGAAGTGTGTTCTTATAGTATTCTTTGTTTAACTATCCATTGCCCAAAGTACACCCTAATTCATTTATTTATTTATTTTTATGTGTGCATATCCTTAAAGAATAAATTATATATATCTACTTTTCTAATTGTCTTCATCTCACATCTGGGATTACATTATCCCGTGAGCTGTAGAACAACATCGTTATAATTTCTACATTAATAGAAATTTTGTGTGGTCCTTGAGCTGATTAGGAGTAGCATATCCTTAAAAATAAAATGATTGTAAGGGTTTTGGGTAGTTCAGTATAAAATAACCAATCCAATGTGAAATTGTAGTTTAAATGGAGACAGTGAAAGATTTTGAATTGGGTCAAGATTTTACCTGAAAAATATGTTTGTAACGTGCTACTTCTGCCCAGCCCTGTAGTCAGTCAGAATGATGAAACTCTGTGGAAGAATTTGTCTTCTTTGAGGAATTTAATACTTGTATACCTTTCTGTATTTATAGTGCAGGTGTCTGACATTTCCTGAGAAAGATGTTATCTACTTCTAATTTTTGATGATTTTTTTTTCCAGAAGGAAATAATTTATCTGGAATGTGGGGTAACTGTCTTGCAAGAATATATTCTTTTTTTTCCTTGACAAATCTCTCTTAAAGTACTTAATCTTGTTTGTCTATTGTTATTAAATTCCTCTGTTAAGAAACAAATTGGTAAAAAAAACCCTAAAGGAACCTTCGATTTCTCATTTTAAAATTTTAAAAGAAAACTTTTATCCAGAGAATAAGTGCTTTGTGTTTGCATCTTTGTGTTGTTTTTGTTAGTTTGGTTTTTCTGTCACTATTAGTCTTGCTCAACTACAGTTCTGTCATGAAAGTTAATTGCCCACTTGCTTTTCTGAAATCGATTTAGGCTTTACAAAGTCACCTTTAAAAGTTCACGCTTAGCAGCACTATTTCAGATTCCCTGGTTAATTTTCAGTATTGGAAACAGGAACACATAAGACTCCATTCTGGGACATGCAGGATTGCTGTGCAGCCATCATTCTTTGGATGGAGACAGCTATTTGTCTAGGGAAGTTATCTTCTCTTGCTGACTTCCAGCAGGGCATCTCCACACAGAATGCATGCAGTGTACAACATTCTGCATTTGGAAATGGCAGGAAATAATCCCAAACCCTTTCATTCTTGCTTTTTTTCAGGACTAAGGTTTTACATTAGAGGCTCTCTGCAGTTTTTTTTTCTCCCTGTTGGAAATAGCTGACGCTTGTTTTCTATTCAGTAACAAACTGGGTTCTTTTGTTGATTTCTACACCTCAGCCAGTTTCACTGGGTATAGATTTCAAATGTGGAAGGCAGAAACCCTCTTACTTAAAATCTTTTGAAATCTAGAGAACAGCACTATAGCTACAAATCTTCACTAGTTACAGCATATCCTTCTTCTTATAGAAATAACCTTCATCAGCACAAACTAAAAAGAGCAAGTTATGTTCGTAGAGCAGCATGTGGCAAATGTCTCATACACTTTTTTCATGTTAAAGATCCCGAGGCTCACATTTGACATACTGCTGCCTTTAAAATTGTTAACACTATGGGACTTTTCAGTGATAGGGAATTGTATCAGTTCAGCTTCAGGCAGCAAAGCTAAGGAACTCCAGAGTAACACTTCAGATATGCAGAAGCAGTGGTGGAGGCACACTAACACCTTCTGACGAATGTGCAGCTTCTAAATGCTCATGACATTGGGCTGGAGAAAGTATCAGAAAGAAAACATTGCATCAGAACAATCATTCTGACCTTAAAAAACAATGAGGCTGTACTGTACTAATGTTGAAGAAGCAAAGATAAATATTGAGGAAATGAAAAATATTAATGCCAAAGGAATCCTCTTTATTTTTGGAATGGAATTGCAGAACGGTATATTAGTCTAGCATCAAATTGGGTAAGTGAAGAACACACTTATGAAGGACACAAAATGAGTCTTAGCTTAAAGTCAAGAACGCTACACCACTTTGTTTTTGCAAGTCAAACCAATTCTTAGTGCTGACACAAGTAAATCTTATCAATAATACTTTTATATCCATACCACTCTAAATATGCCTCATTGAGAAAACAACCTTGTTTCTTTTCAGACAAATTATCAATGTCTCTGCAGACTTCAGCAGTACTTTGCCAAATCTTTTGCATGAGTAAATGTGTTTGTAAGGTGCAAAATTAACTTCCCACTGGAATGAGAGACAGAATTACTATGAAGCAAGAACAGAGATTTTATTTTCAAAACCAGTGACAGTTATATCTCATGTTTTGTCCCTAATTTGTTTGCTCTCTAGAGCCTTTTGCAGCATCTCTGAGAGGCATGCAGCACTGATAAAACATACAGATGTGGTTAAGCACTGGAGCTGAGAGCCATGAAAAGACCACTGCTGACCTTTGTCAGACTTACCAGTGGTCCTTCTCATGTTAGCTATGGTGCCACAAGGGATTGTTTCATTTTCAAACCACGTGTCTTAAGTGCTCCATCAACCACTAGTGTGTCAGGATGGACCATGAGCAGAACTTACAGTGTACAAGAACAGAGCTGGTGATGCTCTCAAACTAATATAAAATAGAGTTAAATGCTGAGGCTCTGAGACAGCAATTTGCTAATTACTGGTATTTCCAAAGTTCTGTTTAATGGCTTCAACATTCAGGGGAGTGAAATGTACCTGAAGTACCGAGATAGAGTTCAGTGAGCACACTCATTGCCATTGTGCTTTGACACACAGATCAAAGATGCATCCAGAGATGCAAGCTGCCCTTGAAGTCCATACTAAACACGTGCTTGATCATGTGCAACTGATTGTATTATGAGTTTCATGTCTTTGGGGGGTGCACTTCAGGACCAAGCTTGTTCAGTGTTTATTGGTATGATGATATGAATAATTGCTAGAATACTGAAGTCAGCAGCATTAGTACTTCGTAGCAGCATCAAAGAAAAAGCTATATTGTAAAAACTGAGAATAACTATGATTTTGCACTTTATCGATCCACACAACATAATCAAGCCTATGTAGTAATGTCATATACATTATTTCCTTTAAAAATTTGAGTAATTTCTTCTATTTACCATATATTTATCCTGTTTGTTTGCAAAGATGACCTACGCATTTTGAAATTAAAGAAAATTTAATAATATTGATGCAATAAAATGCATCAAAAGTTGCTACAGCAGTGTATTACAGCTTCAGCAGCAGTAACTGGGCTAACTCAATTACAGATCCTTGAGGAAATAAAGATGGTATTTTATTAGAGACTTAAGCTAGTGTCTTAGTCAGGACCATGTTTTTTTTACAAAAGAAACAGAATTAAGTAATCTACTTACTTCCTAGGATTTCTTCAATACCATAGACCCTATGGAAGCCCTCTGGAATATTAAACTGAGATTTTTTTTAACAGTTAAACAAACTGATCAAAAATAATGTTTGGGAAAGTATCCTTTGCTCTCAATTATTTAAATGTTCTGTTCTAGTGTCTGCACATGTGTCTAAGAGAATGAAGTCACAACTCTTCTTAAATTCCTGAATTAATCCTGGTTGCCAAAGGACCAGTCAGGTGAAGGTTTATGTCAAGGCCAACTGCTAAATCAGCTTCTATCCTGTCTTTCCTGATCCATACCTCTCTTTCTTCAGCATTTCAAGACTGAGTTTACTCCCATGTAGCCTGCCCTTTATCTCAGGCTATGCCCAGACCACACTTTGTGAAGCTGTTGCCATCTTGCCCAGGATGTTCCATTTCATGGGTTGTGAAGCTCTGCCAGAAAGTTCTCTCATCTCTGGTTTATATGGCATCTTAGGAATTGGGGTTTGTATATTTTGCTAAATCTGCTTAACTGTTTAAATACTCAAAGAAATTGGGATGGACATGGATGATTATCATCTTTCTTGCCTTTGGAGAAAGCTCCTGTTTCTGTGATTTCAGCTGAAGGAAGGGTTCACCTTGCAAGCCCACAAACTCATGGCTCCTTTTGGAGAACAGTTGCCTAAATACCACTCCTGACCTTGTCTTTCAGCAGCCTTAGGGCTGAGCCCCTCAGCAGGCACCAAGCCCTGAGCTCTTTGTTCAGCCTGAGGAAGTTTCTTTCCATGCTGCATTGACCCCTTTCACTGGGTTTTGCCTTTTTCAGTCACCAACTCAGCTCAGTATTTCCTGCCTGGCCACACAGGAGGCAGCCCCAGAGTTAGCTGTTTCATTCAGTGATGCTCTTGACAAGAAACAGGCTGCTCAGGGCCAAGCATTTTGGTTCAGGCCCAGTGTGCTGGTAGCATCCACAGGGACTGCAGGCAGGGGTGGGCAGTGTCTGACACCCCAGGGTGGCACATGTATGTCAGTCTGAGTGAGCTCTGTAAGCTGCAGAGTGACCCCTAAGGCAGTGCTGCAGTTCCCACAGATGATGCCTTCTGGAGTGAAATGCTTTCCTCCTACAGAAGTAACAGAGTGCTCCTTTCTCTTTCAACATTATGGCTCTGGGGCTATCATGTGTGAATACTTCCACAAAGACCAAAACATGGATACCCTTTGTCCTAGCCCAGGGCAGCATCTTTAGGCACTTTAATAAAGTGAAGTTACCAGCATGTAGTTTGCATCACCTGTGCAAACTCCTCTACAAAAGTGATTTAAGAAGGGGCTGGTAAATGACTTTGACGTGTTCAGTGGATTGTGACATGTGCTTACCCAGGGACAGCAGAAATAGAAAGCTGATGAGCTGTGCTTAGGTTGAATCTGCTGAGCTCACACAATAACAAAAAGAAATCTCAACCCAGTCAGGAAAGGATTATGTCAAGAGCTAAGGCTCCTATTTTATGTTTTATTTTTGCATATAATCCTGTGAAAACCTCCTACCCTAGCAGCAACTGTCAGTTATTAGAATCAGGTATGCCTCTGTTTCCACCTATGAACAGCATAAGAACACCACAATGACACAGTGAGCTCTGGCACCTATTGCAAGAAAACAGAGTGATGTGTACCTTTGAAGTCAAAAATACCTGGAATTTATCTGTTGATCCTTGCTAGGCAAGCTCTTCATTATGATTGCATCTGTCAGCATCTGAAAGCTGCCTAAAGGTGACCTCCTAAAGCATGTGTAATTCCCATGAGGATGTCCTGGTTTTGGTTATGGAAGAGCAAGAGCATGGCCCATGCTCCCTGCAGGGCATGGTGCTGAGCTCTGCTCAGCAGAGAGGAGCTCTGCTGTTATGCCCTGTGTAAATGGGTTGCAGATGCAGGATTGCACATGGAAGAGCTCTTTACCTCCATGTCCCAGAAATCTGCTCCTTCTGGTAAGCAGGTGGGACCAATCTTTGCTCTCAGTGTGAGTGAAGAGTTTAGGGGAAGACACCTGTGTGTAACAGGGGAGGAGAGAACTGGGGAATGCTTTTGTGATCACAGTAGTATTGAAAATCTTCAGTTAAAGTTTCCTAGGGAAAGACAGAACAGGTAAAATGCCCAGATGAAGGTGGTACTACCCAGACAAGGTATTTTTCTTCCTTTTTTGCCTTTGGCCTGACAATCTCCTTCTGTCCTCATCCATTATCATCTCTTCCCCTAATGCTCTCACAGTTGCTGTACAACATCAGCTTTCTCACCCTTCCTTCTGCATGCTGTCAAGTGCTTTCAAAGACTTCCTAACCCTTGCCCTCCTGAGCACTATTCTGTGGGAAAGCAGGCTAGTGACAGACTTTGTGATTACCAAGTGCTGCTTCAAATTAAAAGGCTTTCCCTTTTTTCCTAATAAATATTGAGTGACAAACCCCAAAGATTAAGGAAGTTGATATACAAAGATGGAGCTAAGCTGAAGTGTTGGAAAAAAAAATAATTTTACCATTAGAAGAGAAAAGTACTGAATTTAAAATTTTTAGTTTCAGAAGGGATTCAGAAAGAATTGCATGATTTCTACAATGTCAGGGTTGAGGCTTCTGGAGAATAATTAAATTTCACTCACAGAGAGTAGTTTTCTATTTAGCATATTTTCTCCATCTGTATTATGGCCATTTTACCTCCAGTAATTATGATTTCCAGTATTTATAAAACATATTAATATGCCAAGAGACATATTCATGTCAATCATGCATTTCTTAAAGCAGTATAAAATGGATTATTTACTAAAAGTGCATGCATTTATGCAATTAATTTCCTATGAATATTCTGTATAAATTACTTGGAGAGTGGCTGTTCACTGACCTTTGAAAAACTGAATTTAGTCTCAGACTAACATCCCTGAACACTGAATTAATTGATATAAAACTAAACCTGAATAAACATCAGAATAAATAGACATTGAGATGATTTACTGATATGGTCAAAGCTAGATGAACATTTCAGTGTGGGGAAAGATAGTTAAGATAAAACAGTATTAAGCTGATGCTTGAAGTGGTTGGAGTAAATTAAAACAAAGTAGATTAGTCTTAGGTACTAGTTTCAGTTTAGCCAGGTTCAATTGTGATAGAAAATTAGAGTTCTAATAAGCAATCCTAAATGATTCAGTAATTTGTTCCCATTCCTGGTGAACATTTGTCTGTTGATTGACACTCCTACTGACTATCTTAGATATGACCAAGGTCTGAGGGAACTCTATAGAGACTGAACTATATCATTATCAGTGACTCCTTCAGTCAAAATTAAGATAAATTTCAGGTTTAGAAGTGAGATAAATTTAAGTTTTCCCATTTAAAAATGAGAATATTTTTTCTCTGAATCCGAGTGACTGATCTGGTAATAGCAATGCCCAGGATATCTGACAAACCCAGCTTTCAGCAGAAAGCATTAATGTCAATGGCCTGAAATACTTCTTTTGAAGCATCATGGATTCAGTGAGCCCTCAGCAAATCCAGGACAAGGTCTGGGGATCCAGCTTGCTATGACTGTGCTGTAAATTAAGCAGATCCAGGTGCCTTTTATGGCAAACTCAGATTATTTATCACCCCATCCTGAAGAGGGTCTAATTGTTCCTACTGAACCTTTCAGGAACTGTACTTCCCTTGTGCTGTAGTATTTTCCTGAGGAAAATGTTTGGGGAAGTGCCAGTTAGGGTTATAAAAGCATTCCATGAATGTCTCCAACAGCTTATCAGTACCAACACTTGTGTTCCTGCAGCACTGCCTGGCACTGCTTCACTTACTCCTATGGACACAATCTGTGCCTACAAGAGGCTCCATGGTGCTGCTTCAGCACACAAGTGGATTTTTCAGCAAAGCTGAAGCTGCTGAAAAAAAAGTTAGGCTCCTGTGGAGGGTTCAGAAGGCCAGAGGCTCGAGGTGTGGATCTGTCCAGCTCAGAGCTGACCACGGGTGCAGAACAGATGCTCATTTCTGACTCACTTGGCCTGGGCTCCCTTTACAGGTCTGAGAGCTTGAGTCACCCAAACTGCCTGGGCCTTACAGGAGTTCTCAGCTCTGCCTGCAGAGAGAGTGGGTGACCTACCACCACTTAAATGGGATGCTGTGATTGCTGCTCCAGTCCTGTGATTTTTGAGCATAACTCAGCAGCTGAGATCCCGGTGGTCATTCAGTTCACAGGAAGGTTGGGAACGTTTCTGTTTCATGCAGATGTCAGAATTAAACTGGCTTTTGAGAAAAGTGAAGTTTTATGTTGTTGGGAGGAGAAGGTTAAAAGCTGAAGAATAGCAAAGAGATGGCAGAGTTTTCAAGTGACCTTGCAGCTGGGAATACCAAGGCTTGGAGAATATCAGTGATGGAAACCTGCTTGGAAGGGGAAATGCCTACAGGTATTCATACTTTGTCTGTTCTGAGAAGTAGAATCTCTGTGTGGAGATAACATGGGTGATTACAGAGGTTGAAGGCCCTCTCATGGACATGCTTGAGCTCCCTGTCTTTGGAGAGAGCCCAAAGCTCAGAGGTGATAAAGGGCACAGAGGAGGTCACAGCAGGCTGGTAAACTCCATGTGTGTGGGCCCTTGGTAAATGTTTGCAAACAGCAGCCCTGCTGCCTGCCAGCACTGACTGAGCCTGAGGGTGCTGGCATTCCCACTGGAGTGTCCCTGCTGCCTCTGTGCTGCTTTGGGATCCTCCAGGTAGCGAGGTAATGAAACAAATTTACTCCTTTCCTTTTGGGGTTGTTCCTGCCTGTGCCAATTCACACATATGTGAACTAGAACTCCAGCTTTTTGGACAAAGCTATATCACATCTTTGTAGAGATAATGAGTAATCATAGCAGGAGACTGGAGGTTAAGTCTTGTTTGTTTTTCATCAACCAGTCCTTGAAACAGCTAGTACTTCAGAAATAAAAATGGTACAATTATTTTAATGAGGCTCTGCTCCTTGATCTTTGTCTCTCTTGCCCTACTGTTCTAATATTTTCATTTCAGTGTGGTTTCATGCCCAATGTTGACCTTCTATAAAGGATTTTGGACTGTTTTTTTGAAATAGTAAAGCATCAAATAAAATTAATTTAGCAGTGCTTAACATAATAGGTTAATTTAGAAATTTTTCTAACCAGTCTAACTGTCTAACCAGTTTATTCAAAGAACTGAAGGAGCTGGACCAGGTGTCCAAAAACCATGTCACTATATTTGTTATTTTTTAATTATAGCTGCAGAGTTCAGAAGTCCATCTGAGCATCCTATATGACAGTCTTATTGTCAGGAAACCAAAAATGTTCTCAATGACATTAGATGTTTACTATTAGTAAGGTAGTATTTACATTTACACAAAACAAATTGTAAACCTGTTTAAATCTCGTGCCTGACAGCTAGACTTTGTGAAGAATAAATGATAACAGATGAAGGACAGTTTATTTCACATTTGTGTCTCAGAAAATAGTGCATATTCAGTTCAAACTTCTAGGGCATTTGGAGATAGGACACCAAAGGTGAATTTTGCCCTGCACACATTCACATTTGCTGTCGTTCTGGATATCATGTACACTCTGCTCTCCTCATCTCATCTCAGAAAGGATGTGTTATAGCTGGTGCAGGCTCAGAGAAGGGTGACAATTACAATGAAATATGTGGCCTCTCATATAAGGCATAATTAAGCTGGCTGGGGTTTCTTTATATGGAAGAGATGACTGAGGATGCAAGAGACAACTGCAAAATTAAGAATGGCATAAAGTGGGAAGAGAAAGATCAGTTTGTCCAATAAAATACAGGAAGAAACACAACTACCAGTGGATGCCTAAAGATTTTTGCTGATTATGTAGTTTTCATATATTCATAGCTCTGTAGAAGACCCTTACATAATTATGTAGCTCCTGATAATTTTCCTACCCCTCTTCACTCTGTGCTCAAGGACAGTCCTTAGAGTTGTGAACTTAATCTGGGGAATGATGCACAGCCCACCGGTCAGATGTCCACTCCCAGGCATTCCCACCATGTTCTACAGGCCATATCCATTGGGAAGAAAGGCAGTGACAGGGGCAGTCCCCTGGTACCCATCCTCTGCTGTGTTATTAGTTGTGAATTCTCCCTGCCAGATACTGGCATAGCATTCATCTTTGGGTTGCAGTTTGTTGCCCCATGGGAAAAGCCTGTTTTCAAGGCCAGGTTCTTCATAAACACAAAGGTTCTCCAAGAAATGTTGAGTAGTCCTGGATTTTTTTGCCTTCAGCAGGAACATTAAGCAAGATTTTTCCATTTTGTGTCATCAACAAGGGACACTCCTCACATCTCCTTCCTGAGCTGGGATTAAGTAAACTTTCAGGCAACACTTAAAGCTCAGTTCAAAGTAAGCAAAAGCAGCCAATTCTCCAGCCAACAGACAGCAGCCTTGTGTGAGTACTTGCAAAAGACTTCATGGATACAAGAGCCTTAAATATATGTAAAAAATGATTGGAAAAGAACTTATAAAAGAGATCCATTTCAGTTTGCCAATGATGAATACTATGTCAAGTTTAGGAAATACCCTGAATGAAAAGACTTTGAGTCTATGAGAAAATTAGGAAAGGGTGTTAAACATTTTCCTTGTTTTAATGTCTTCCTAGTTATCTCCTTCAGCTAGGTAGATTCTTGCTCTGACCCAGAAAATTATTCTATTCTTATTCTGGGTTCAGTCACAAAGGATAATTGGTATCTTTCTCTATACAAACTTGTGTATTTAAAACAAAAAATGGGATATGTGTCCATTTTTACTACAATAAAAAAACCTTGACATAAGCAGAATAAAATACTTCTTAGTGATGCTTCTTGACCCTACTATTTCCCACACAGTGGATGGGGTTGCAGGCACTGGTTCGTGAAATGCTGAAGAAGACCTTAAGTGCAGGTAGAGCTCTGGCTGGTGGGAGCTCAAGGAGAGAGACCCTGACCTGGTGCCAGCTCTTTGTACAACCAAGGACACAGGGACCTGTGCCACCAGCCAGCCAAGCCACCCAGAGACACAGCAGGAGCCAATGGCCTGGCTGGAAATCTCAGACTGTCACCTGCTCAGACTGCGAGGTTGTAAAAGTCCAAGGTCCCTCCCTGGAGACAGCCACCTCAATCTGTTCTATTGCTGCACCATGATAAAATCACTTAAAGGAGACAGAGGTCTGAGACTGTGCTATGGGAAACCCAGAGTGGAGCTGGCCAGGAGAGCTGGTCTGGCTGGGACAGTGGGGTGAGCTGGGGGCCAAGCAAGGAGCCTGCCAGCTCACTGGAGCTGCCTGTTGGGAAGGACCCAGCAGTTAGAAATCTCTGGTGGTGGGAGTGTGATGGCCAGAGTGCCTCCCAAATGGCCGGACAAGGAAGTTTCCTTAACTTCCTAAACATCCTATTACATTTATTGTGAATAGTATACATAAAAATATTTACCCTGTTGAGTTAGAGATACCAAATCCAGAGTTATGCCACCACCTCAAAGTGAAATCTGACACTGTTATTTTATATAACTCTGTAAACTACTGGAGACAATAGTCTTGGACTCATTGCATGAAATAAGACAACATTGGCTTCAAAATACAGCAGTGCATAGTTATTAAAAGAATCATTAGTCAAATAAAACCAAATTTTTTGCTTTGGAAAAAGATCAAGTCATATCTAGTGGATGACAAACACTGTTTAAAAAAGAAACATAATGGATCATGCAGAAAAAAAAAGAGAGAGAAAGGGAAAGTTTATTACTGGTGCAGATGATTCAGTTCCAAGTGTCTAGATAATAAACTTACTGAACATTTTTAAACATGCCAGTGTATATCTTTGAATCCTTAGAAAGGATCTGAGTAGACAGCTTAAGTGTCACTAATACCATTAGGGTTTTAACCATTATTAATTCAGCCCTTTTAAGTTTCCAGAAGCGAGATGCAGCTTTACTTATCAATTTTATTCTTAAAATGTTTCGAGAGGTTGCTGGTGCTAGCATATTTGGGTTTTACATGTGCCTCAGCATTTCTGCAGGTTAATAATGTCCTAAAGGCGACAGGATTTCCTTTTGGTTTCCAAAATTACATATGCATTATTGCAAATGAGTTCTGCCACAAAGGAATTCATAATGAAAACATCAGAGGGAATTAAAGTGCTTCTTATAATACTTGAGCTTGCTCCATTAATCGGAGGGCAAAATGAATTGAGTCATTATGTTCCCAGACAGTATTAGGGACCAAATGGGAAGCCCTCTCCCAGTTTGATTTTTTTTTTCACTGTAAGTATTTTTTGCTGGGGGAGTGGGTCAAGTCCAGGGGCAGCAATTCCACAGTGAGTAATTCAAGTCCCTGAGTAATTTTTAATGCAAGTTTTAATCTTTATGCACAGAGACAGCAGGTCACTGTTAACTAGCATGAGAGGCAGAAAGATTAAGAATGTACACAGTGCATTACCTTGAGAGGAGAGGGAAGAAGTGTGTGTTTTACTGTAGGATTATTTGGCTTTCAAGAGCTGTCTTCTCATACCTATATGCATGACTTGATCGGAAATTTGTTGATATCTGAACGTTGTCTGGAAACCAACAGGCAGCATGACCTTCATAATAACAGTAATTGTGATTGTCAAGCAAATGAACAAAGCAGTACCTTTAATTAAGCCAGCTGATCCATATGGGACAAAACACCATTTCAAATCTGAAGTAGGAGCAACAAACCTGGAATTGGTATTTGTTCAAGCAGTTAAAATGTGCAGTTCTGCCACTGCACTGTATATATTTTATAAGGAGATTTAAGTGCATTTTTATTCGTTTGAAATGAAGAAGCATCTAGATGTCCAGCACATATCTTTCTGCAAAAGTAAGTTTTTAATTAGCTCCCTCAAATAACATATTTGGTTTTAGCAGACTGCTCTCCTGCTTAAAACACCTCTCATATATTTATGATGACTGTGGTGTATTTACACTAGATATTGTAAGAGGACACCATTCTGCTCTTGCTGTATTCCTGGTGGATTCACTTTAGTGAATTCACTTTATCCTTGCCACAAGATGGAAAATATGTGTAACTATTTTAAATGACACTGAATATGTACATGTACACCACACTGAAAGGCTGGATATTTTTGTCTGTGTTGCTATACAATGCTACCTATGTCTGGTTTGGGGCTCCATGAGCTTGCATGTGACCACAAGAAACCATAAATGTATCCAAATGATTTCCTTACACGTGCCAAATGACAGTTCTGACAAGTGTGGGCTGGTGGAAGTCTACGTGCACTGCACAAAGGAGCTGATCTGGTGCTTGTGTTCAACAACACAGCTCTGACCCTGCTGCTGATCTGTGATGTGCATGGCCCTTCAACAAGCAAACAAGTAGAAGATGGGTGAGCTTGTAGCTTCTTTTCCTGCCCTCAACTTCTAGCTTATTACTATAGGAAACTCTTTTCTCAAAAAATAGCATAGACAGACCTGTAGTTAAAGCTGTCAGGCATATCTTCCATATAAAAGCATTTTTTTTACTGGGAATATCGTACTTTTTAGTCAGTATGTTCCTTGGAAATGGCTTGGTTTTCAGAGACTTCATTGGAAACAAGGACAGAATTTTTGTGATCTGTAATTTCTGAGGCCAGGGAATCCACAGCCACAGAGCAACATGCCAGCTGTCTCATCAGGCATGACAGAGTTTGGCTGTTCCACAGCAAGGAAGTCCAGTTCCAGCAGAAATCCATGTTTTAGGAGATTTTTATCTCATTGTTTCTGTGTGGGCATCCAATAGATCTGAGGAAATTCCACTTTGAATTGAAGGAATGGATGTTCTTCATGAAAAAAGTATACACTTTCTTATCTGCATTATTTTTAAATTAAAATGAAATGTCATTGAAATTAAATTTCATTTTGAATTGATCGCTATATAACATTTTTGAAGCATTATAATTGTCTGAAACCCTGAAATTATATCAGATCTGTTTATAGATTCTAGTTGCTGATGAAGTGAATATAAAATCTTAAAGAAAAAGGTAAGCCAACTCTTTGGTCATGAGAGTAAATTGAAAAAATGGAATTTAAGGAAAGAAACATAGTTATTATTTCAAATAATATTCAGGCTGAAAGACTTCCAATTTTTTTTAATGTAAACATGAAATTAGGCAATTTACCATTTCATTCAGACTTAATGCTAAGATTCTCTTCAAATCAGAAATCCCAGCTAAAAGATTAACAGAAAAAAATAAACATAATGATAAACAATGACAGGAAAAATAATAACAGTTGGTTTTAAAATCCAATTATTTTTCTGGATGCAATATTTTTAAAAATGTTTGTATTTAAAAGAAAAAGCTTTGTGAAAGTGGAAACTAAGTTTTGGGAAAATTTTGGAATATTAAATATGTTAGCAGAAAAAAAGACACTTCCAAAATTTCCTTCAAAATCAAATACCATGAACTCAGGTTTAAGTCATTTTTTTCTTAATACCTTATGGAGATAAATTTTTGAGGTTTTTTGTATTTTAATGTGTACATTTTTTTAAGCCAATGTGCTAAAAGTGAAAATGCTCAAGTGTCAAATGTGAAGCATATACCCTCTCTCAGTGGGGTTTTGAATTTCTTTTTTTATCATAAAAGCCAACATGTAGTCACAGAAACACAGTGATCTTTCTGCTGAAATATTTTGACATAAAAATAATTCTAGGAAAGAAAAAGTATTTTAAAATCCTACTGAAAGAAGGAGATGAAAAGACAACCTTTTTCTTTTAGCTGGGAGAAAATTTTAGGTACAAGAATGCTTTGTGTGCAAAATTTCTTTCCTCCCAGTGAAAAGATCGGGGTGTGTTGGGTTTGTGGGGAAGGTTTTGGTAGTGGGGTACTACAGGAATGTCTACAGTGAGAAGGTTCCAGAAGGTTCCCCTGTGTCTGACAGAGGCAGTGCCAGCTGGCACCAAGACAGGCTCATCGTGAAAGTGGTAAGGTGCAGGAACAGTTTGCCCAGGGATATTGTGGATGCTCCCTGCCTGGAAACGTTCAAGGCCAGCTTGGATGGGCTCTGAGCAATGTGGTCCAGTGAAAGGTGTCCCTGCTCATGGCAGGGATGTTGGAATGAGATGAGTTTTAAGCTCTCTTCCAACCTAAACCATTCTGGGATTCCATGATAAGATGCTGGGCAGTGAGACAGCTGGAAAACTGTGCCTGCCCCTCCCCAGCCTGCATAACACATGAGGTTTGGGCCAAATCACCTCCCCAAAGAGTGGGATGCAGCAGGGTGTGAACCCTACAAACCCTGCTAATGAGAAGGTGCACTTTGCTACTGCTCTGAGATGCAGCTGCACAGGAGTACCTGTGTAGGTGAGGTGGGAGTGAGGCAGCTGAGCTCCTGCAATACACAGTACCCTCTTGAGAAGGAACTCACTGAATAGCCTGACAGTCTTGTGTGGTGATGATTCAAGAAACTGAGAATATTTTATTTGGGATTATAAATTTTTTGACTGTCTAGTTCAAGCCAAGGAATAACTCAGAACACAAATGTAATCAAGACAACACCGAGAGTAATGCAAGAGAAACTTAGTCTTCCCCTTTCATATCTCCTCTTTATGCCTTATACATGTTACTTTCAGTATTAGCACAATTCATTTCTGAGTGATACAGAATTCTGATGAAAATGATGAGTTACCCTGTGACATTTTTGCATATTCATGTAATAAATGAAAACAAAAAAGTTAAAATGAGTATTTTTGTTATTTTTTTTGAAAATAAAATACTGATATCTCAGACTAGTTATAAATGGGGTTTCATTTGGATCAGAGGCCAGAATCAGAGTGACTCAATCACTCTAATGGGTTTCTGGTTGAGGAATTCTCAAGGGGAAGTAGGACAGGTAATTACCATCAAAATAATTCCTCATCTTGGTTACTGCATCACCTTTGCTACTTTTATCCAGATTTTTTCCTGTTTTCTTTCACAGTATCCTTCCTTCCTTCCTTCCCTTCCTTCCTTCCCTTCCTTTCTTCCCTTCCTTCCCTTCCTTCCTTCCCTTCCTTCCTTCCCTTCCTTCCTTCCTTCCTTCCTTCCTNTCCTCTCTGGCCCCCAAATCCCCAAACCCAGCTCTGCTGGTGCGTGGTTGCTCTCCCTTGCAGCCAGCAGTGCTTGTTCTGTGCCTCACCTGCACAGGCAGGGCGAGCAGAGATCCAGGCTGTGACCCCCGCAGCAGCCAGCAGTGTGACCCCAGGGGCAGTGTTAGGATTGTTCGCTGTGAAATCAGCACTTGAGAGTGAAACAAGCAATTCAGGCCTTGAAGTACTGGCCAGACCTTGGTTTCCTCCCTAGAGAGAAAACCTTCTCGGGCCCAGACCTGCAATATCCTTTCAGCCTAAACATTCTGTTCTTGTCGTACTGAATGCAGAGGGAGACACGGACAGGGAGAGTGTAAGAGCTGAAGCTTCAGCTGATCCTACACGTCAGGTGTGGTACCTACATCCACCCCAGACACAGAAGGGATGGAGTGAATGCAGCCCTGGGACCGGGGGCAGCACTAGCACTGCTGACCTGCTCTAGGATTTTCTTAAAAAAGCTGGGCCATTCCTAAACGCTTCATTGAGGAGGTATGGGAGGCAATCAAGGAAAGTAGCCTTCTAGTACTTAACTGTGATCCTTATTTTCATCTGTTGTTAAAACCAGTGAAAAAAAGTGCTCATTCCAGGATTTCAAAGGAATCCTTTTGCTTCTCCCCAGAGAGTGAAGATATTTAATTGCCTGGTGAAATACTGAGAAATTTTCTGGAGGTCTGATGCCATGGGTTGCCAAAGCACTTTCAGCTGTCTTTGAACTGTGTCAGAGGTGAACTTCACAGGCTGGATGGGAACGTGCCACGTGCACTTTCACTGTTTGCTTTCAGTTGCTGATGATTGTTCCTCCCCCTCCCATTCCTATGCCTCTAGCAAGTCTGTGCCATTTCCTTTGCTCTTTTTAACTGAAAATGCATCATTAAACGTGTTTCTATTTTCATATGCTTTTCAGTCATATACAAAACCGTCAGACAGGGACTCTTGATTTTTGCCTGTTATCTCTTTATGTCAGTTGTGCAAACTTTGAAGATGCAGATACAAATCTGTGACCAAGCACCTGGAGAGCTGTCAAGAACAGAATAGGTCATGCCTGCCAACTTGGGCATTGCCCAGCTGCACTGCTGAACATCCACAAAACCCTATGTGAGCCAAAACAAGGCAAACATCCTCCAAGCATTCACTTCCTCTTTGGAGTGTTGCACTCATCCAGTGCTTGAATGAGAAAGGAACCAAGACTTCTGCTTGAATAAAAGTCAGAGTAAAAATAAAAGTATTCAAGGCCACACTTAAGAGAGGACAGTTACTCCACAAAATAGTCATTGAACTCCTGGAAGGTCTGAAAGTGTTGCTGGGATCTGGAAGTGGAGCTGGCAAGAGGCAATAACAAGTTATCCAACTATAATAAATCAGAAGGACTGGAGGCTTAGTCTTACAGTGATTCTGTGGTAGTGAGGTGAAAATTGTAGGAGGTTTTAGAAGTATTTTCCCCCTGGAATTCAAAATAACATTTATCCTGAAAAAACCCTGAAAAAATAAAAAAAATCTTGGTTATTTTCCCTTCAGGCTAGTGCCATTTTTGCTAAGCTGTCCAATGGTGCCAGAGTATGTAACATCTTAGTCATCAGCAATCTGGCAGGTATTTTGTCCCTTATATTGATCCAACAGCTATGTGCCAGGCTGTTTGCACCATCTGTCACACCAGAGTCAGCAGGGGGACAAAAGGTGGACAGCTGGTACTATCAGCCTGGAAAACCATTTTAAGGGAGAAATACCAGAACCTGTGTCAAAAGGCATAGAAAACAGAGAGCTTCATGGGGAAGACACTAAAGCAAATACAGTTCAGATGGAGCAGCTCATCTTTTCAACCACATTTGCTATGGTTATTAGAAACACACTTCTAAGAATGTAAAAGGTCACAGGATGCCTAAACTGAAAATAACTTTATGTATGCCTTTGATTTTCTAAGGAAAGCAAAGTTGCCTAAAATGACTGGTTATAAAAAGCCAATCTGTAATGAATCTCTCAGCTGCAGAGTACAGGAATAAAATCTCTCTGCAGCAGAGAAAATTTCTGGATTGACTTTTGCCATGGAATCACAGTTACCAGGGAAGCATTCATCAAATTCTGGCCAGAATCTGACCTCCATTACTTTATTCCTCCTTGCAGGTTTGTCTTTGGTAAAAAGCTATTTCACAGTCTTATTCATAAGTTGGCAAGGGAGTAAGGCCTAACCCAAAGCAGGATGCTTGGAGATATTTTTCATATGTCCAAAGGCAAGTCAACCCAATATTTAGCTCCACTGTGTTTCAGCCAGGCCATCAGGCAGTATTTCAAGTCAAATCTGCAAATCAGCCAAGGAGACATTGGGAAATGCCCAGAACTACACGTTAAAGGTTTTGGTGAAGAGCATACTGCAGCAAATGTGATCAGGACATACTGCACCACTTTGAAATTTACAGCCAGTCTATACCTTCTGGATTGAAAGTGGTGCCAACATGACATATGCAGCTGAGGATTGTGCTTATATTCCTGTACTTGTTTTGCAAAGTGTTGCAATTTGGTTTTGACAGACTTGAATGATAACTGCAGCACTGAAAATAGAATCATGTCTCATCAGAAGATAGTCACTTTGCATATTTCACTGAGGCCAGTGTAATGCAGAATGAAGACCAGAAAGAAAATAACTTGTTAAAGATCAACTGAAGCAAAACAGTCTGCTTCTGGAGTTTAAAGATGAAAATTTTGCTATTATATATAGGAATACTGAAGACCAGGGATTTCTGCTATGTGAAAAATGTTGATATTTACGATTTTGTTCCATGCTATAAGAAAAGCCAAATGGATCAAAATATAGTTTTAAATAGTCTTTTGATTAAAATCTGATTTTGGAGATTTTTTTCTCCAATCTAATAGCTTTATATATAATTACATAATTCATCAACACTGGTATGAGTAGAATATGAAATACTTTTAATGAAAATCTGTAAAAATAGCATTAAAGAATCCTATCAAAAATATTACTTTCTTCCTGGAAAAGACAATGCATTTTTGATATGCTGAACTTCAGGAGGGCAGAATGTGGTCTCTTCATGTATTTGCCTGATAAAGTGCCATGGGATAGAGACATGAAGGCAAGAGGCTCTCAAGAAAGCTGGATAATATTCATGGTTCACTTCCTCCAAGATTGGTGCATTCCTATGAGTAAAAGCCCAAGAAAGAGGCAGGAGACCTGCATAGGGGAACAAAGAGCTTCTGGCAGAAGGAGGGTATGTTCAGCATGTGGAAGAAGGGACAGGCTGCTTGGGAAGTACACAGGATTATCAGAGTATGTAAGGATGCAAAGACGAAGGCTAAGGTCTATTAGAAACTAAATCTGGCAAGAGTTGTCAAGGACATCAAGAAGGGCTTCCTCAAATCCATCATTAGCAAAAGGAAGTCTAGGGAAAGCGTGGGACCGCTGGTGAATGGGGCGGGTGCCCTGGTGGTGGAGGATCCAGAGAAGGCGGAGTTACTGAACTCCTTTGCTTCAGTTTCTATTGCTAAGGCCAGCCCTTAGGAGCCTCAGACCCTGGGGCCAAGAGAGAAAGTCTGAAGAAAGGAAGAACTTCCCTTGGTGGAGGAGAAGCAGGTTAGAGATAATTCAGACAAATTCAGCACGCACAGATTCATGGGCCCCGATGGGATGTATGCACTAGAGCTGAGGGAGCTGAGCCATCTTTCCTGCCTATCTTTCCACTCACCAGAGATTAGTGACCCCTCTTTGTGTTTTAGGGGGTAAGAATCTACCTCTTGCACGATTCTGGGATGGAAAGGAACAAGTTCCTTGTGCAGCAAAGTTCATTTCACGTTGAAACAGCTTTCTCCTGGGAAGAGTCTCTGGAAATTACCCCTTCCATTTCTGCTTTTCCTTTTTGCCTTTGGGCATAGTTGTTTAAGACTGATGTATCAGAAATGTGGATGCTGTGAAAAAGAAGATATGAATTCTATCTTGAAATTTGTGCATTGTATTACAATCAAAATATTATTATAAAGTATTACATTCCTGAGTGTACTTCACCTTATTCCATATTGTATCAACATTCAGATGAATTCAGCATCTGAAGTAGTACTTGCTTTCTTCAGTTTGAATCTCAGAATGGATGAACATTTCTTATAATTGTCAATAAGAAAATTACTTATGTCACCGATGATATTGAAATGAAACTCAGTTATGTTGACCTTGATATACAAATGAACAGTTTAATATAAAGATCACATATACTGCAGTCTTTTAAAATCACCAGAAGTGATCTACTATTTTATATGATAGATGACATTAAAAGAAGTCAGGAGAAGAACTGAGAAAACTTTTGTTTAAATTAAGTAGAGGAGTTCATTAAAAATTTATTTAATACAGGTACAAAATCATAACTAAGAATGTTCAGGAAAAGGAGAATGACTTAGGTCAAACTCTTCAAAAATAACCATTCTTTCCCAGCAGAAATGAATTTGAAACTAAGTAAGTTCATAGATTGTTGTTCAGGAAAGAGTTCAAATGAGAAAGCTAAAAGTAGAAATTGCTACAGCTCAGAAAGCTCAGTGTATAAAATTAAAAAGAATTTGAAGTGCTATTGAGTATCCTAGGCAATTTCAGTATCCTGGAGAGTGCTGCTGGCTGGAACATTTGGTGAGTGCCAAAGCTGCTGTGCATCATGTAGGGTCTGCATGACCTGGTTCTGCTCTGAGGTGCTGCCAGCCATGAGGTGCCACAGGGCAGGCAGCTATCAAGCCCCTTGCAGAGGATCTTGCACAGGACCCCAGGGTGGGAATGAAAGTCTATTTCTTCAAGCTTACACAAGCAGCTGCATGCAAAAATCTATTATCATTATGTATTTGTGATGGCTGAAATAATGATATGGCTCCAAATCTTCTTGGAGGGCACACAGCAACGTTTATTAAAAAGTACACCCTTTTTATACACTGTTCTGGTACAACTGGACATGACTGGTCATTCAGACCAACACCTTTTCATAAACATCTTTGCAGGTAAACAAGCTGGAGCAACAGCAGCAGGCGCAAAGATCAGAAGTTGTTTGGAATGTCTTCTCCCTGCTCCTCCAGTGCAAATGCCTGGGAAAGTCTATCTGACTTGCTTTCCCACAGGCTCTGCTGCTGCCTGATGCCTGAAAATTTCTCTTTGACCAGGCTGTCAGCATCCACAATCTATGTTCAGCAGGATCAATAGTGGTTTCCTTTGCTTGAGTAAAAATCCTGAGAAAGACAAAAGGCCTGGAGTTTTCATAGCAGAGACCAGCTGTTGGTTAGAAGAGACCTAGAATATCTTTCAGAAATTGCTTGGTGAGAAGCATGTGTCAGGAATTTTCTTCCCATGGTAATTTGCTTTTTTTTGTAGAACACAGAAATGTTATTTATTTTGTCAAAAGAAAGAAAATGTCAAAGCTTTGAGCTCTTGGCCTTGCAGCAGGTGAGCTCACCAGTGTATAGACGAGGTCAATGAGCTGAACTTTGGCAGGGATATTAATATTTTATAATGCTCTGAATCAGCATAGTTTATCTCATCAGTTAGGTCATGCCACAGTCCTGTGCCTTTGAACTGCTGCTGAAATATCACCAGCAGTTACAAGCACCACTCTCATTGAAAGAAAGAGGGCTCTTAAGGCAATTTCAACTCAAAGCAAGCTCTGATCTGATCCCTGGCTGCTGTAAACTGAAAAGAGAACTCATTTTTAATCCATTTTTGCTGAACTAAAAAGGAATGCAAGTAAATAAGTGGGACATGATATTAATAAAAAACTGCCAGAATTTAAATATATTTCTGAACCAGGAGGAAAATTTACTAGATCTATCTCTATGTTCTTGGTATGAAGGCTTTCTATAGGGGGTTCCCAGACAACAACAAGTGTTCTCAGGCTCTCTTATGGCAGAAAACACAAACTGGCAGTAAAACATTTATCAACAGCACAGGACTCCAGAAGAAGTAAGTTAGTTTCTCTCACAAAACTGAAATTCTAATGATTCCACTTGCAACAACAGAAGAGCGAGTGTCACTTGCCAGTGACTAGTTACTATACTTCAGAATACTTATAATGTTTTTAATACTAAATGAGAAGCACCACAACCAAAGCTCTTAAAATTATTCTAACTTAATTTCAGCATGTAGTATCAGTCCTACTGACTTGTGGTTGCTAGTATTGCTTATTATGCTTGTTTCCCAATCTCATTTGCTACCTGTTCCTCATTTACTGTCCCTTGAAGAGTGCTCATGGGTAACCCATTTTGAGAGGTATGGGGGCAACATCCTCTTCATTATTTGAGTTTTCATACATCTGGGTGTGGTGGCAGCCAGGGAAGTCCAGCCTTCTAGCTTTCCATGGCATCCCACAGGAACCCTGCATGGCTCTGGGATGTGTTTCAGGGTGGGATCTCATGTCTCCTTTCCCAAGACATTATGATTCTCTTCTGTCTTCCTAATGGAAGTGCCTGCCCAAAAGCAGGAGCAGGAGTTATCTCTAGCAGCTCATAGGAACAGTCTTATCTGCCCAGGCCCCTCATTTCAGACCTGCTTTAATCCTGCTGTCTCAGCCTCTCTCCAGTGCACCCGCTCAGTGTTGCAAAGCTTGGTGATAATTTGGGCATGCAGAGAAGCAGATCACATATATTTTACCCTGTGCCTTCTGCCGTGATCTGAGCTTGTGTTTTCAGATAGTATGCACTGAGCACCTAGCCTCATTTGTTATACCAGTCTATAAATCCCTAGTTTTTCCTGCAAGATTTCCTATTTTACAGTCATAAATGTGGCTGCACACTGTAGGCACCTCTTGGCATACTGTCAATTATGGTAGCAGTAGAAAAATATTGAGGGTGTAAGAACAGGCTGCTCAGATGTCTTTAGTACTAAATCCACATGCATTGACTCACCTCTCCTATTTAGAAATCATAAATTCTGTTACATGGAAGTTCATATTCATGGGCCATTAGCTTTGTTTATCACTTAGAGTAATTAGTATAAATTCATAGAATCATTTAGGTTGAAAAAGACCTTTAAGATCATCCTCCAACAGCAAACCTAACACTGCCAATTCCCCCACTAAACCATGTCCCTAATTATAGAATCACTTAGATTGGAAAAGACCTATAAGATCGTTAAGTCCAAGTGTAACCTAACACATTCTCCCTTCTTCAAATGTCCTGGACAAATAGAGGTTTTTAATTTCTCACTCTACTGCATAAAAGCAATTGGCAGTGCTCCAATTTCTTTTCTATAGTAACAAAATAATTTGAAAATTAATGTAAATACTCAGATTTCATATACACATTTTCAGGTATATACAGTCAGAATTCCACAATATACAGACTACAAAACATTGAAGATGAAGATTCAATAAGTCACCTTTGAAGAGTTCTCCCAGGTGTTTTCCCTAATATTTTGGGTACAACATTTGTCCTGTTTACATTGATATAAGAATCAAGATCTGTTGAGTTAGCTTTTTTGCTTTTAAATGCAATGACTGAATTCATAGTTATGTCCCTTTGCTACTTTCTTTGTAGGATTGGAAAAGGGGCAAGGAAGCTTTTTTACACACTGTTCTGTTTTTTCTGTGCACAGAATATCCCAATAATTAAGTGGGCAAGCTGGAACAGGAGTGCATGTTGTCAAGAAAGCAGGAGTTAACATCAAAACTAAAATTATTGCTGCTTGTTTCAGGCAAACTCAGTAAACACTTACATTTTGTCATTTTTGCAGTCAGAAATCATCTTTAAAATCTGACAATGGTTTCATTAGACAGTTTTCCATTACAGCCTAGAAAAGTAGAAGCATAATTGCCACTTGCATCTGGTAAAATGGATTCTGTGTTGTGATATTTAACATGCAGTGAATGAGAAAGCTAAAATCAATAAAAAAGAAGACTGAAACTTTGTGCTTTCCCTCACTTTTCTTACTGTTGCCTAGGAGCACTAGGAAATTGATGCAAGTATTTATTGAGGAGGTTTGGATACTCACTCTCTTTGCATAATATTTCTCTGTAAAATATTCATATTCCAGGTGGAGTTCATAACATGTGTATTGAATGCAGTGCAGCAGGTTTGCTATGGGTAGTAAGTAAGAGAGACTGGACTTTTTCAGAAACAGAAGCTGACACTTTTAGGATTTCCACAGGCCAATATGCAGATATAATTTTTGAATATTGAGGACTGCAGCAAGCTCTCCTCTGGGGGCCACGTTGCTGTCTTGTGAGCTCAGACAGAGGGTCTGGGCAGCTGCTGGGTGATGTGATGTGTGCAGGTAAAGGGGGTTCTCCCTACCTCATGTCCCAGACTTGTGCGTGGTAGAAGTGGTGTCCATGGGGTAGCTCCAACCCTGGCTGAACACCTCTGTGTAAGCCAGTCCCTGTGTGCCAGTGTACAAGGAGGGCACCCTTTGAAAATGCATCATCACCAGTTTTGTTTTTAACAACTGCTGGAATGATGTGATGAAAAGAAGACAAAGTAAAATCCCTATAAATGCTTCCTTGCAAAATTAAAATTTTGGGCAGTTTTAATACACTGATACCACAGACACCACAGAGTTTCTCTTTGCTCAGATGTGGGATAGCTATGGTGACACTGTGTATATATATTAAAGCTGAAAGAATACTTTGAAGAGAATAATTTATTTGATATATTGATCTGCCCTCTCACCTTTTTTACCTGCCTTGTTCATTTAGACAGAAGAGTCTTTGGTCGTATCCTGACCCCAGGAGAATCAATAGTAAAATGCTGATAGACTTCACCAGAGCCTGGATCTTACCCTGGGGTTTTAACTCAGCAGCTCTATGGAGCCTTGATATTTACAAAGCAAAAGGGACCAATTATTTAAACAAGGATACAAGGGATGAACAAATAGTTTTGTGAGCACTAAAGAAGAGATGCTTGCTTGGGGTTCTGGGTCAATTCTCCAGTGTCTAATAAGATGTGAGTGCATACCTCAGGCTTTGCCTCAAGCTTCTTTTTGATAGACTGCTTTCATGAGGCTATTGGAAAGAAAAGACTTCTGAGACCTTTGCCCTTTTGTCAAATCTAGTTTTAGTTAAGCAATAGGTAGGAAAATTACTGAATGGGAGGAAAGAGAAGAGACACAGACACAGAGAATGATTTCATATGCCATATATTCTAGGAAAACATTTTAAAATTAGTAATTTCAAAAGAATTTTAATTGGTTCCTCATTATTTATGTTTTCCTTTATAGCTTTTTAGCATGAATCTCAAAAGCAAATTTTAATAGAGTATATTAAATAGAGCTAGGTATAATTTTCTAAAGTGTGCCACAATGAAATCTAAGAAGCATGTGTGTCTCTTCAGTCTTAGGTTCCTTTAAAATAAAATAGTGTGGAGGTGTGTCCTAGATTATCAGAAAACAAAGAGAAGGAATAAGGGAGAAAAGCAGCTCTTTCCAATTTCTGTTGCTTGTCCTCTACATGCAGCAAATGATAAAACAGACAGATCATTCCTGTGTTTTGCACAGATACCCATACAGCTAAGCTTGGATCAAAGGCACTTTTGCCTTTTCTACGTTTGCAGAAAGATATGACCTTTTTAGATTTGAGAAAAAAATATTTTGGAGAACTACCACTCATGTAGATGAAGCATATACTCAATGTATTTCCAGAGAATCTTAAAATAAAGCATGAAAAAGAAGTAACAAATTAAAGGTAATTTGGAAAAGAATAGCCATAACACAAATGGATAATGAATTACACGAAGATCTCAGGCCTAAAGACCTGTAGAAACAGAGAGAGCAGCTAGCAGCAGCAACTCTACTTCTATTACCCAAATTGCACCCATTTTGTGCATGAGTAACTAAACTTATCTTGGACCTCTGTAATTCATTTATGAAAACCCCACAAGTTTCAAAATTAGAGTACTCTTTACTTGTGTAGGTTTTGAGCACCCTCAATTTATGATAATGTCAGTAAGTGCATTTAGCAGTGTAGGGTACTGGAAAATCAGAAAAAGCTGCTGTGCACCTTCAAATGTCCAGGAATTTTATGTACTGGAGATATTAATAATTTTCTGGAAAGTATTATGTTTCCTGGATATGAGTTTGTATTTTACACTTTGACAGCCAAAACGTGGATATAATTTCAAACTCTTATATACAGTGACACGGCATTGAAGAGCTCTGAACTATTGATCAAAACATGGAGGAGAGTAAATGACAGACTCAGAAATGGATTTAAGTGAAGGACTTCAGCTTTATGACTTTAACAAAGCAGCTGGGCAAGAAATGTCTAAATCACACTTACAATGGTGGCAGTTAGACGTCAGTGCATGGTTACAAGTGTCCAGCTGTGAGTCAGTGATTTGTGGCACAAATCTCTCCCTCTTTCAGCCTGCACAAGGACACGGCCTTTAGAGCTGGGATACAGGCTATCAAGAGAAGATTCTCCTAAAGTCTCACATTTCTCTGCTGCTGGGTGGTCTGGATTCAACCAGCATAACTGTAGTAATCTCACTGAGCTTCTCAAGTTGGGGGAAGATATAAGAAATCGAAGTTGGAATATAAACAAGCTCAAAGATGTTCCTGTTCTCAACTGTCTATACAGGAGTTTGGAGCAACCAGCAACTTCCACTAGGCACTTCAACTCAGTAGCTGAAATTAGACTGAATGAATCTAGCTGTGGTCCATCAGCTAAGTCTATCTCATTTACCCTTCAGAAAAGATAGAGTAATTCTAGACATATTTGTCTTGCTTTTGTGTATATTGAAATTTCATATCTCACTGTTCTTGTATCACAGGGAGAGGGAAAATGAAAAATATAAACTGACAGAAAAAAACTTTTAGATCTCCAAATAATGCGAAAGTGCATTCTACTGCTAAAGTTTAAAAGAATGTCTGAAGGTGAGGCTAGAATTTAGTTTGTTCAAGACTTAATCTTCTCCAGACATTGAGTCAGTGTGGGTTTTGATGAAGAATTGAAACAGAAGTGTCTAGCCCACATCACATTGTGTGGTACAGTCATTCCCACTGGTGAGAATCAGAGCACTAAAGATAGGAAGGAAGTGAATAGAGATAGGTATACCATAATTACAAGCAAGTGAAAAAGTGTGTTTATACCTTTTGACAGTGTTTCCATACATCATAAATTTATGCTGCACAGTCTCATAAATTCATTCCACTATGCATCATTGAGCAACTCATCCCATGTTTTTAAATCCAGAGGACAATTACTGACAGAGGGCCATTCCCTGGTGGTTTCAGAAGCAGCTAGTCCATGGTGTGCTCTCTGTTGAATCACATCCAAATTTCTTGGGTCTTCTGCTTCAGTGTAATTCCTCTGGGCCAGCTGCAGATTTGGAGTGCCTACATATTCAGAAATGAATTTTACTCTGTATTTGCAGCAATGCCAAGGGATGTGCTTGGCAAGTTCATATCCCAGTGGAATCTTACTCCCAGCATAGAAGATTTCAAACTCAAACCTTCTAGAGTCCACACACCTCAGGTGCTCTGAAACAGTCCTACAAGAATACATAGCAAAATACAGGTAGCTCACATGGCTAATGTGATCATGCCCTTGTCAAACTGATTCCAAGCTTATGTTTGATCCTGGCATTGAAGGTTGCTTACCTAAAAAGGCCTTATCAGCTTTCACAGGACATGTGTTTGTGTTTATATTCATTTAGTGTGACCCTGATCCTCTTTCTCTGCTGGTTGTTTTGTGAGCACATTAATTTTAGTGACAACTCTTACTGCATGAAATGTCCATTCAATCATTCCAATGTACACCTGGAGCTGCTCCTCTGCAGCCTGAGGAATGAGATTGCTAATCCTGAAACCCAGAAAAAAGGCTGCAGCAAAGGCTGCTTGAATCAGTTGACTCCCATTGCTATGAAGCTGATTTCTGAGTGCATATCCTATAATCTGAGAGCAATATGGGTTTGGAATACACATCACCTTTCTTGTCTTGACATCACCAGCAGCTTTAGTTCTTCTTACTTTTTTTTAGTTTATTGCAACACTGTGACAGATGAGGTCTTCCTGATCCCATCACAATTCAAGACCACACATGAAGTGGATTGAGCTCTTGCTTCAAGCCTTAGATGATGTAAAAAAATGCTGGAATAAGACTTGCATTTTGACAAATCCTATGAAATATTTAAAAAAACCTTATCCTAACCTAGTTATCCAGGGTTTTCTGCCTGTAGTGCTAAAGTTTGTGACTGGCCTTGTGACTGGCAAAGCTCAAATACTGGGTGAATGTGACTGGGCTCCTCAAATTTGTATCTCCTACAAAACACGACTGTAGTTCTGTGGATGCCAAGAATGCCAGACTGAAAATAAGTTCCCTTTGCTGGCTGCCACTTCTGCAGGCACTCACTGGCTGCACTTACAGTCACCTGAAGCTCTAAGGAGGGCTGCTGTCCAGTACTGAAGTTTTGAATTTTCTTTGGACCTCAGCTTCCACTGGCTACATTTTCAGACTTGCACTGAGTAGTTTTGGATAGTGTACTGACTTCCAGTTTAGAAGACTGCTGGTATTCAAGCAGAGAGTGCTAACTAACATACCTTGAAGTCTGTTGAAAATAATTTTACATTTATGTTAAAACTGCCTCTCTCAATGGCAGAGTTATTGCAACTGATAACAAGTTATTTTGAATTAGTTGTTTTTCTATGCCCTTATTGAAAGAAACTAGAACTCAGTTTTATTTGGGGTTCTGGAAGCACTACCTTTTTCTTCTCAGTAGATTAGTTTTCTTCCTTTTCAGTTTGTTCCTGCAATTTCTGGGCATCAAAATGAGGATAGAAACATAATACTTCAGAAAATTATTAGGAAGACCTATTCCCAGGACAACTGGACACACAAAATAACAAATCTTTCAAAATCAGAGAAGGTCCCAATGCAAAGTCTAAATTCAGATATCCTTCCTAGGGTAACCATCTAGGGAAGTTTTGTGTACAACACAATTCCAGCTCCACACATGTTTCATTGCCTGAGTTGCAGCCTAAATTGTTAGGAAAATTTTAATGCAAGATATGAACAGTATAATCATATAGACTTTAAAAGGCTTATTTTGTCTGAAACTTTAAGCTTTGAAGTATTTTTCTATGGTAGGCCTAAATCTTGTGATAAATAACCATGTAACATACTGGATGACAGTGTTGTCAAATATTTCACGCCATGTTTTGGTGGCACCAAGTTCTGATGTACCTTTTTAATTTAGGCACAAATTTGGGAAATTTTAAAGAAAATTACTAAAATAAAAGCTATGCACAAGTATATTTGGCTAATGAAATAACCAAAACTATGTTTTGCACAAGTAAAGAAAAAATGATAAAACGTCCTCATGCAATTAAATGTAAGCCAGTAATTTTTGCTTCAGGAATTACAGAGAAACAATTCAGAGAGCAGATATTCACCCCACAGTATCTTACCTTCTTATACAATCAGTGGACAAATACTGTCAGTGTTCCATATCAGCATTCAAACCAAACGAAGTATGAATATAAAGTAGTTCCTGAAATTTTGCCTTTTTGTTCACAAAGATTTTTGAACAATAAGTAGGAAAACTATTCAAACCCACTTAGAACTATTGCTGAAATAGAAATATGCTTCATGATGATATCAATTAAAATTGTATGGTTCTTCCTAGTGGGGGATTATGTGCTGTATTTCAGTTCCCATCAGACAGCTGGCTGTAGTACATATAGTTATAGGCTGGATTTGTATCTGTAGCTATGTAGATTCAGACCTTGGATTATGAACATTTTTCCCCTAGAACAGTCTCATTGAGCTTTATTTTGAAGATTTCTGTTAAAAAATTTATGTGACCATAATTCATGGCAAAGCAGCTGATGGGAATGGCACCTCCCCCTGCATCCTCCTTGACTTCCAAACCCAAAAGCTGCTGTGTTCTCTATGTGTTTAGGAAAGTTGATGAAACTATAGTTTTATATATGTGAAATGAGTTGAAAGAAAAGTCTCAAAAAAACTCCACAATATTTTAAAAGGCAATTTTAGTCCTAATAGAGCCAGACAATAGATGTACCAGTTTCACTAGATTTGCTTCAATTCCCATTTGAGTCAATGGAGAGAATCCCATTGGCTTTAAGTAGAAATTAGATTAGTGGAATTTATGAAGCAATTGTGTTTTATCTGTGTTAGGAATAAGAAATTCTTGAAATTATCCCATTTTTGATGAAATCAGATCTCTATACCTGGACTTTAGATTGCATACTGAGAAAGAGGCAGGAAAGCCAAAGCTTAACTCAAATAGTCTGTTTGTAGTGCAGTGTGCAGAGATACAGAAAATGCCTTCCACATCAGGAGGGTGGTAAAATCAACAGTCCCATCCTTAACATTAGAAAATAGTAAGTTTGAGGAGAAAGAATTAAGCATACAGAGTGCTCTCAAATTATGGACATTTTAGCCATTTTTCTTATCTTTATTCTTGTTTACATCAGGCCTATGATCCTGAGACAAATAGCCCTGAATTAAAATAAAAGGAGAAACAAAATCAGACAAATTGTCTGTGTGTACAGACAGGCTTTGCAAGATGTATCTTTTCTTGGTAAACCAACACATCTTTTAATATCTGGAAAAATAGTGGCACCTCTTCTTCCCATTTTCTTTCACAAAGCCTGTGTGTGAGCTTCTTTTCTCTTTTGCCTTTAACACAGCCTCCTAATTTAGACAACATTTCATCTATGAATGGGTTCTGAGCAAAAACTTCATCCTATTTTCAAGTTTCTTGAAGGTTCAGAGGCAATCAAATCCATCTTTAAGTGAAAATGATGACTGTAAGTCAAATAAGTCCTATATATTTTTTTCTAATGACATCAACTTCTCTTTTGCCTGCCTTACCTAGAAGCCTGCATGGTCCTTGTCTGTGAAAGACTCATACTTCACTCAGTAATCTCAGAGAGTTTGATTTAGGATAAGGATTTTACTGCTGCCTATTTTTATAGCCGAGGTTTATATGCATGTGTTCTACAGTTCAGTGAGGTTAGAGGTGTGTCATGCTGTAGAAGCATCAGTACTTTCTATTCTCTCTCTCCAGTTTCCCTGGAAAAGTGTTACTTCTTTCTATTGAGTTTTCCCCATTATTCAAAGAACATTTGGTAATTTAATAATTAGATCTGTGTTTAGCAAACATCTCAGTATTGACCTGTCATTACTCAGGTACAATACTACATGGAGAGAACATAGAAGGCTGTAGCTCCTTCCCCCAGATTACCCTGGGAGCTTGAGAGCAGCTGCAGTCTCATTGCTTATCTTTTACATCTGAGCCATCTTTGTTAGCATGACTTCTATTGAGGAGTCACAAATCTTGCAGATATAATAGGGACTGATTCCTTTCATAGTAAGACTTTAAAAAGTCTTTAGTGTTATACTCAGTTGTACACAAATGAGCTCACATGGAAATTGTAGTGCCAGCTGAGAAAGATAATGTGGACAGCACTATAGGTCATTGTGGGCTTTTAAAATTGTGACAGGGCTATAATATTATGGACTCTTTAAAAAGCATTAAAATGAATAATCTAAGAGCAGTCACATACATACTCTGCAAGATTAGTGTCTTCAAAATTATAGTGTTAGGCATGTTTATTCAAATCAATGATCAGAAGGGATAACTGGATAAGAATTCCTTAAGTGCTTTATAATAGCTGTGGATTACAGAGTAAAACTTACACATTTTACAGTTAAAATAAATTGAGATTATGTGGCTACAGAAACTACTGCTGCTGTAGTTTTGGGGGAGATGTGTCCCTACTCCCATCCTTAAATCCAGACATCAATAAAACCTTATAAAACACAGAAATGCCACAATGAAATTCTGAGGGTTTTGAAGTTTCTGTATATGATAACCAATTTAAATGCTGTAATAATTAATTATTTTACTTGTATCATATTTTTTATAAGTGCATAAAGGAATACTTAAGTCTGATAGTGATGCAGCTGGAAAATTGTGAAGATGAGAACCTTGACCTTGCAATTTTCTTGTTGGTATGCAGCAGGATATAGAGTTGTGATGCTCAGTTGGGTGCTGTCATTTTGGAACATATAGCTGCAAATGAGGTACCTCTGCTGCCTGCAAGGCATTGGGAGAAGTGTGATAGCCCCAGAATTACAATATAAAACAGAGGGTGTAACTGAGTACCTATAGGAGTAGGTCTGAAATTGTCTTGGGCACTCAGCCCCATGAGTATGGAGTGGTTGTATGGGGTTAAATGAAGGTTCATACTTGGAACTATTTTATTAACCTTCCTCTTCAAAAAGGAGAAGAGGAGGCCTTGTTTTCGTTTGGAAAGTCGGCAGCTGTAGAAGCTTTGTTTCTGGGGTAAAGCCTTTATTTCTAGGCTCCAGTGCCAGGACTGCTTATCCATTCCTTATGATTGTTTATGCACAATGCATAGGGAAGGCTAAGAACAGAAATCAAAACATGATACCTCTTTCTCACCCTCTTCCTCATAAACCAGGAGTCCAGTAACCGATGCTCAGTGATTTCCTGTGATTCCTTTCTTTCATGCAATGACCCTTGTCTTTCTTTCCACAGAATGGCTCCATGCTGCAGGGAAGGGTAGGAACTGCATCTCTGCTGCCTTACTGATTCTGCTGTCTTTAAACAGGAGGTATGAACCTTTAGCTGAAGGAAGATCAAATCTGTCTTCTTCTAAGGGGGTCCCATAAAGCACTGAACTGCTTGGTAAAGCTGAGCCAGTGTCCTTCCCTGCATTTCCTATGCAGATCTCTTCTGCATACAGCATTAAGCATCACCAGCAGCTTTTAAGTCTATCCAGAGAAAACCTACTGAATAACATTTAGAAATCTACCTTATAGAGGCAGTAACTTTGAGGATCCTTCTTTGGCTCTGATAACACAGAATCCCCAAATGGTTGAGGAGGGGACCTTTTGTCCAACCCTCCTGCTCAAGCAAGGTCACCAAGAGCAGGCTTCTCAAACACTGTCTGTGACATGGGTAGAGCCTTATTGAGGTGATGATGGTTCTGTCTTCATGTAGAAACAGAACTTTTTAAATTTCACCAGAAAAAGATGTCAGTTGTATGAGGAACTAATCAGCATTTTTGAGGATTGAAGTTTTAGCCTTAGATCTGTACTCAGGGGCTGTCTGAGCACATCCTTACTTTAGGTGAATTGCTCTAGAGTATGTGATTTTTCAGATTAGATATAATAGATATCCAGCAGGTTAATGTCTCTGAACCCCGGGGGTATTCTCTAGGCTGAAAACAATTCAGTTTAATAGGGAGGGGACCCTTCTGGTACCAGTTCATCAGATTCCACAAGCATTGCAGTCTGCAGGGAAGGATTTAGTCTCTTCAATCAGGTATACAGATATTTTGCTACAAAGAGTACACTGGTACGGACTGAAACAACTAATGAAGATGCACTTCTGGAATATTCCTATATTAAATGACTGCCCAGGGAAAAGGGAGACAGGAGTTGTTGTGGATATTACTCTGAAGCACAGTGGAGGATTTAATGGATGCTTTTCTTTCACCAGGAAAAGTCCAACTCTGCTCATATATTTTTTCCTGCTGTACAGATTCCTATAATCTTAGTTCTTTGGATGCTAGCCCATTCAGCACTTCTCTTGCTTTAAAGATGGCCTGTCTAGGGTTTATTTTGCCTTTTGACAGCACAAGTTTAAAATTTAGATAAGATTGGGTAGCAGGAGTAGCAAATACAGCGATTACATAAAGTGCAAAAGTTGAAGTTGCCTGTACCATGTAATTTAGCCATTTTCAAGGTAGTTAGATAAGAATCCCTGTAAAGCATGTCTGGAATTTTAGAACAATATTATTTTTATTATCTGTGGTTTCAACTTATGGCACTTGTGGCAATCATTTTGGCATACTCATTTCTGAGCAGGTATTCCCTGTAATGCAGTCAATAGGAGAAGCAGGTTAGTGAAACAGCTGTTAATTTTCCACAGCAAATGAATACTCCACCCTACTTGGTAGATGTTTTCCCGTTGCAAGTTCAATAAATATTTATGTCAGCCCTGCTGTCAAGTAGTACTCTCAGTAACAGACAGTTGCTAAATTAAGATACCTTCCTTGGCAGTAATGGAAAGCTAATAATACAATTGCCTTATGCAAGCCTTGGAGAAGATTTGCCTTTATAATTATCATAAGAGGTTGAACTGCAACTCCACGAATAATAAAACAGAGGGGCAGGATGTGTTATCACCAGGTGAATAGAGGTGAGAGAACATTAAAAAATGAGGTTCCCCTCCTTGGTAGTGCTGTTTCACAGGGGCAGCTGCATGCAAACTTCAAGCAAAGAAGGCAGAGGAGTTGGGAGATGTTGCTGCAGACTATGACTTGCTCACAGAGGTGTTCCTCCATCAGTGTATTCTGGCAGCTGTAGGCATGGGTCCCAGAACAGACAGATGCATGCTAGTAGGTAAGAAGTGCAAGAAAACTGCTGCACCTTTAACCAGACCTACTTTTTCCTTCCATTCATCCCTTAGCTTCTCTGTCTTCACTGTTGTATGCCCAGTAGAATGGGCAGACGGAGAATTACAGCTGCTTTTTGCAGCTACAGTTCAGGAAAGAGACCTTGGAATCCTCACTGACAGATCTCTGAAATCTTTGTCTCAATTTGGAGCAGCAGCTGAAACAGCCAACAAAATATTGGACATCAGCAGAAATGGTATTGAGAACAAGACTGGCATCAGCATTTTGTCATGATCTAAACCATTAGTGCACTCCCATCTTCAGTGCTCTGTGCAATTCTAGTCTCTGTACTTCAAGAAGGACATGGTAGAGTTACAGAAATTACAGAGAAGGGCAAATAAAATTAAGATGGTGGGACAATGGTTTATGCTGAGAAACTGAAACAACTAGGAGTTTCCATGAAGGAAATGAATATAGGGAATACAGAACCATTTTCACCTTTTTTTTACACGGCCATATTTAGGCTGGACTCAACAAAACCTGTAGATAATTTAAAAACAAAGAAAGCACTTTTCCAAACACTTGGTCTGCAGACTTCACAGAATAGTATCTCACCAAATTGCTGAGGTTGGAAGGGACCTTTAGACATCACCTAGCTCCTCCCAGCTCAGAGCAGGGTCAGCTAGAGCCAAATGCTCAGAGCTGAGTCCATATGGGTTATCTCCATGGAGTCTACAAATTCTCTGGGCAATGTATGCCAGTGCTTGACCATCCTCATTGATCATCATTGCTTGATCATCCTCAAAGAAAAAATCCTTTTTTCTTATGCCTAAATGCAATTTCTTTTGTTTCAGTTTGTGCCCATTGCCTCTTGTTCTGGGAACCCCTTAAAAGAGTCTGGCTCCACCATCTTTGCTTAGCATTGTCAGGTATTTATTCAGATGGTGAAAATGCCCCCAAAAGCCTTCTCTTCAATAAGCTGAATATGCCCAGGTTCGTCAGCCTCTCCTTGTATGAGTGATGCTCCAGTCTCAGTTATCTGCATGATCCTTGGCTGCACTTGTTCTATGTGTCCATGTCCCTCTTGCTCAGGTAGCCCAAAACTGGACACAACACTCCGGGTATGTCTCACCAGTGCTGAGCAGAGGAGGACAACCACTTTTGGCCTGCTGGCAATGTCACTCTTAGTGCAGCTCAGGAAGCTGTGGCTGCAAGGGCACAATTCTGGCTCCTGCTCAGCTTGGTGTTACCAGGATCCCCAGGTCTTTTTCTGACAAGGTATTTTCCAGCTGAGTGGCTTTTCCCATTGTTGAAAGCCCATTGTTGCCTTACTGTGGGACCAAGAGCTTTCTTCTCTTTCTCTCTCCAGCCATTTCTCCTCAGCCTCGCTGATTTCAGATTTCACTGGTTCTTTGACATCTGTCTGGCACTAGTAGCCCTGCTGCATATAACCCTTTAGACCAAGTAAGCTCTGTTCTCCCCAGCTGATGAATTGGGACATCTGGGGAAATTCACTGGCCACTCTACACTCTGCCTGTAAAGAGAGGTAGTTTTCTCCTAGAACAAGCTACCCCAGAATGTTCCTGTATTTTTGGCAAGAAACATACTACTGGAAATGTATGTCTTCCCTATTGTTACAACCTGCCCCTGAAGGCAAGGCAACAGAGGTTCTTGTTAATAGATCTCTTGGGGTGGACTAGAGTGAAATGACACTGATTGACCTGTGTTTATAAATATATATGTGAACTTCAGGTTTATTTTAAAACAATTTTGTTGCAATGGAAAGGACGTATGTAACCAGTTTGATTACTATTATCTATAGTAATATACCAACATGAAAGTATAAAGATCACTAAAGAAAATATATAAGGAAAGGGAAGAAAGAGAAAAAAAGGATGAGTAGATAGTCAGGAAGCAAGATATCACCACCCATTGATGCAATAATGAGACTAGATTGTTGCAATTTTGATGTCTGTTTGTCAAAGTGAAGGTCGCAGTCTTGATCCCTTGAGGACTGGGGGAGCCCACAAAACAGAGTTCAGTGGGTTCAGGTTCAGGGGGAATGCCCAGATACCTTGCCTGGTGGGGAGTTTTACTCTGGCTTGGGCCAGATTGGATCATGTGCAGTCCTTTGGTGGAAAGTCACAGAAATCAGTCTGGGGGTGCTTTGGGGGCTGGCAGTCGCAGATGTGACTGAAGATTACTTGGGGTGGTCTTTGTTTGACCAGTGATATGTGTTTGAGCAGCTGCCTCCTTTCACACAGTTTGTCATGGTGGGAATTTTTGTTTGGATGTGTTGACAAGGACGTGCTAAGCAGAGCTTGCCTCTGCCAGGCCTGGAATCAGTGCCCTCCTGTTGCTAATTCCTCCCTTCTCTGCTTACCTCAAGTTCCCACTGTGGTAATTTTTCTTATGTCAAGTTCCTCTGTGGCAGTGCTTGAGACAGGCAACTGGGCTATTTAATTGTGTTCTTTAACTCCTTACACCCATTCTGTAAAATTTTTGAATAGGAAGGCTGTGCCTGAGGACATTGGAGCATGACAGTGTTGTCAAGGGTTGTCACCATGGGGTGATGGGGATACATTGCCAGACATGGATAATGGTACATTGAAGAACAGCCACCCCTATGTGAGGGCATTCTAGAGGGTACCACAAAAGCCACTTCAATGTTTAATAACCAGGGTACTCATCATGCTGCATGCCTTAGGCAGAGTAGCCAGTCAAGCAATTTGACATTGAAAGGTGAGAAATAAATGCATACATTTTACCAATAAGAACTTCTTTTGCCTTGATTGGGCTAGGATTAGTCATGAGGAGAAAGGCAGAGTTAAACAGTTAAAGTTAGAGATGTATAAATACACACATGGGTGTACACACACACCTGCATCTCCTCTCTGTCACACAGACACACATACATGTGTGCACACACATCAGCACTTCCCAAGAAGAAACATTTGGTTTGCTGTACTTCCAAGGTTGCAGGAGTGAAGCTCAGACCATGGTGGTTCCATTGGTTGACAGTAAAAAGTCAGCACTTAGCAGATAAATGTGGCAGATGAAAGACCACTTCCCCTTACTCCCACACACATGCTTGAAACAGGAGTAATTTGTAATATTCTGCAAAATGTTGATTTTTAAATGTTACAGGCTGTGGCTAAAAATAAGGGATTATTTATTACTTCTGTATTACTGTGAGTGCTTAGCTCTTGATTCTTTTAAGCTCCTTCTCCTCCAAGTAAGAAAGAAATCCTGTCTAGTTATTTATGGTGCCAGGATATCTCCTAGAATCATTATATTTTTGAAATGGGTTTGTTTCCCCTTGAAGGAGCAAAATCCTATCTTAAAAGTACGATTTTTATAGATATATTGTTTCATTTTGAGCAAACGGGCCACTTGAACCCTATTAATATATTTTATATGAATGAAAGGTCTCTGGACTTAACAGGGAATCTGAGTCCTATTAGTCTTCTGACCACTGGAGATAGAATGGTTTTTATAGTGAAAAGAATTGAGTAACTTTTGCATTAGCCCTATATTGCAAGCTGCTGTGAGCACTGTACCGTGCTCAATACAGTAGATTGAATCCTGCTGAAAACTGTGTGTTCAAAGTCATGTTTTGTTGTGCTGTTACAGAAACCACAGGGGCACAAGGGTGCCAGGAGCCAAAATCCACTGGGCTTTTGAAAAGGTTATCCATCCTAAGTGATACTTCCACAACAACCTGTGTAGGGTTACTGTACAAAACATAACACATTCAGCAGGGCTGTGAAAGGATCACTCACCATCTGGCACAACTCCCTTTTGGATGGACAGGATGTAGCAGACATCTGGCAAGCTTCACAGGGCACAATGATGCCTTTAATTCCTCGAGATCCTTCCTTCTCATGGCAGGCAGAGCCTGCAGAATTGAGGGCAGTGAAATGAGGCCCCAGCAAAATCTGTACCAGTTCTCAGGACCCCCTGGCTATGCAATACCTCTGTTGTTGTCTCCTTTTCTTGTCCTCAGGTCTGCAGCTTCTTTCTATAGCCTTTTAGTGTCATTCTGCTCACAGAGAAACCAGGACCCCAGTACCTCCCAGGAACAGCTGTGCTCAGTGCTGTTTTGCCTTCCTGATGAGTTCAGTGGGAGCAGAAACTCTTGGGTTTGTATAGGGGGTAAGGGTTCAATTTATCCTTGTCTAAGATAGTTGCTCCACAGCCAGGCCAGTTGTGATACTCAGGGGTTCAGCCAACACAAATGGTGGTTTTTCACAAAACAGAAAAAATATGTGGTAGTGGGGAATAGTCCAAGCTCTGATTTTCTTTGATTCTTTGAAAAGGAGAAAACAGTTACTTGATCTACAAGAGACTTCTTCTTAAAACACAATGCTGAGGAAACTTGAAGGGCTAAATTCTAGAAATTCTCTTTGACTTCACAGTCTCAAAGGTTGTATGTGAAATTTTGTGCTGTATTGAAATAGATAAAAACAATTGTTCCCTCTTCTGAATGTATTATGGATCCACTAGTTATTTTAAAATATGTTGAGGGACTCTTCCTGTTTAACCAGTTGTTACATTGGGGTATGCAGCAGAATGTGATTCCGCATTCACAAAGAGAGTTTTCTGCTCTCCCAGCTATTTTTATTTCATTTTTAATCTGTTCTAAGGCATCTGTGAATATGATACCTCAGCCCAGACAGAAGAGTTCTTATTCTGAAGAAAATGGAAATTACTGAACATCTCAGTTTAGCATCCATTTCCTAAACTAAATAACTTCTTGGAGAGGGAGAGGAAGAGAGGAGGCAGGGGATAGGGTGCATTTTGTAGCTCTGAATTTCTATTTCAAGTGGAAGGAAAACATTTAACCAAATGTCTCATTAATGAGAGCCTAAAGAACAGACTGAACTTCTAAATGTGTCCTACTTGCAGCTTTAAGAGTCCAAAGACTTCGATTAAGCTTTTCATATCTAGAATGACATTCTTCCCACATGCCCTCCTACCAGCACCCTAAATTTGCAAGCAACTTCAAATACCTTTAAATATGAACGTTAAAGGACCTTTTGTAGACTACATCCTCTTTACAAGTTGCAGACAAATCTGTCAGAATTTTGTCTTCTGCCAACAATGTGGATAAAATATGTATATCAGTCACTTAAAAGTTAAAAAGCTCAGCTTTCAGGCTTTCATTCACAATATACACATTCAAAAAAACCCAGTTATATGTATATGTCTAGTGAATACCCCATAGAACCACTAGCCAGAGAGCAAAACAGAATTGATCTAGCTATTACCAGACTTTCAAAATCTGATCCATCACACACATTCCAGTTAAGATTAAAAGGAAAACAAATAAAGTCTTCCAAATTTTCATGTTCTTTTAGACACAAAACAGTCTTCCCCCTGCATTTTTGTATTTTAATCAGCTTCATGCAGTATGTTCAATCCTTCATGAAGGCAATTCAATTCCAGGGCCAATAGCTTTGTCACTATTTTTTGCTGACTTAAAAAAGAAATCACTTCCAAGTGGTGGCAGAAAGGAACTTATTTACTTAGGGTGTCCCAGCACACAAAAGACCTTTAAATCGTTTTACAGTTGGCAAAGGGAGTTACAACTGGGACAGTCTGTTGAGGTGAGTTCTTAATACAGAAGATAAGTCATTTGTGAGACTGCTTGTTTCTGCTAGCTAATGGCCATACAGTACTGCAGTATAAATCAATTACCTGGGTTTGCAAAACACAGAGTTAAAGGTCTCTCAGTTATAAAGATGTGAATCCTTCATTTTAGAAGAATCTTCCAAACACATGATAATGTAACATAATAAGCTTAGATGTTGAGCAGCTATATCCTCTATGCTATTGTGTCAAAGTCACCAAAAATTTAAATCCAGATACATACTACCTGACTCACAGAGGGGTTCTAAGTAGCAGATGAACCCTTTCCTACTGGAGAAGCACCTAAGTCTGCCTCCATACTTCCCTCTGCATCTCACCTCCTGACTCAGCATAACTCTGCTTTCATGTTTCATGTGGGAAGAAATGTCCTGGGGTGATGGCCATGCACCAGCTGACAAAGTGGCAGTTTTTCCAAGAAGGAATAATTAACTCCCTAACTTATTCTGCCATCAAACCTTTGTGATGTACAGAATCATGGAATAGATCATGTTGCAAAGGACCCATAGGGATCACCTAGCCCAATCCCTGCTCCTTACAAGGCTGACTAAAACCAAGAGTGTCATCCAGATGTCTCTGGTCCTTTTGTAGTGAAATGCTGCTGGAACCTCTTGTTTGAGAAGCTTTCTTTCATACATTTTTACTTCAGGCAGGCCTGTGCTCCTTGAGGTTACAGCTGTTTTCAGCTATGCATTTACTATTCCAGTGCAATGACTCATTTTGTTCCCTATGGTTTCTCAAAATCCTAGCAAATACCAGTCTGAAAACAGCTCACATCTGCCCATCTGTTCAGAGCAAGAGACCAAGCTTCAGTTTTCCCTTATAAATTGCACAATTCTACTATAATGTCTCCAGGTCGTATATTAACATATCTGCCTCAGAAAAGACACATGTTTAATACACAACAAGGACCTAAATCACCAACTAAGATTAATAGCATTAAGCTGCAATAGATATTATCAAATAGAATATATTCTCCTTCATGTTACAGACTGGGCATTTCTTAATGGTAGGGGCTAGTGTGTAGAGGCACATAGATCTGTAGCCTTAGAAAACTCATACATTTAAAACTGGATTTCTAGACCTAGTTTTTACAGAGACAACCTATTAAAACATTTCCATGTAATCTGATTAACTGAAATGTCTTTTAAAAATAATTTTTATTCCTTTAGTAATATCCATCTGTACAAGACCATGAGTGTCTTTCTCAGACTATCATTGTAATCAGTGAATGAAAAGGGAAATACTGGGTCATTGCATACAGTAGCTGTTGGCATGTGCAATAATACAAAATGATTGTTTTTATGCATTACAACAGTAGTTGTGCTTATCACCACCATTCTATAAGGAGCCAAAAATGTCTAGTGCAGTTCACACACATTGAAGCAAACCTCCCTAACTAAATAAAAGAAAAGCAAAATTAATGTTCTGCAAAAGCATCTCAGAGTGAAGCCTGAGGAATGGACAACTGATTACAGTTCTCAAGTAAATGGAGAGTTTCTCTAGAGAAACTGAGCCTTGTAGTTTTAGTTAGTATTTGCCTCAGAAGCATTTCATGAGGCCAAGTGTACTTTGCCTAGTATTTTGTAATGGTAGTAATATTGCCTGTGAGTATAAATTTATTTAAAAAGAGTTCCCTTCGGAGTCAATGGCAATTTAGTCCCATTAACTGCAAAGGGAAGGTGGGGATAAACCTTAGGATTTGCCTTAGTCAAGACAAATGATCAAGGCTTGTGACCATATAGATATCAAAACTTAAGTAGTAAATTGGATAGTTATTACAAAAACCTCTAAAAAATCCCCTTTGTATATTATGGGTGTTACAACATGGCACTTATTACAGATACAGCTGAAATACTTGAGGTATAATAGGAGCAATTCTAACAGTTATATATTTTGAGAAAAAAATCCTCTAAGTACAACTTTTAAGTACTCTAACGCTTATTTTTTGTGTCATTTCTAAAATATTTTTTCAAAGCTTTCTAATTGTATTTTTTGATTGTAAATGGAGCTTTGTGAAAAATATTCTTCTTTTCTGCATATCTGAAAGCTTGCTGTTACAAAAATAGGCTTTTTATTGTATATCAAATTCTCTAAATACTTATTGTTGCAACAAAGTGGCAAGGAATGATATGTTTAGTTCTGGGAAGGAGTCAGGAGGATTCAGTGCTGAGAATAGTGGAATGACTGAAAAGGGCTGAGCTGAGCTAAGAGCTGTTTGCAACAGAGTTGTGATGCTGCTCTTCCTCACCTTGTCACTTCCTCCCTTCAGTCCCTTCCCTGCTCAGGAAGGTATTCCTCTTCCTTCTGCTGCTGCACCTGGCCTTGAGGAGCTAATTCAGTTTGTTAGTCTGGTCCTTGTTTTGCTGAGAAGGTGGGTAAGAAACTCACTCCCAAGAGAGACAAATTAAGGCCAGGGCTGACACAGGCTGGGGAAGCAAAGTGCTGGGGAGAAGGGAGGACAGGGCAGGGGAGGGGGGGAATGGGTGGTTGAGGATGTTGCTGTGTCTAAGTTTAGCCTGGCTCATTACTGAGGTGTCAGTCACCTTTCTACATGAGAAGGCTGGAGTAGAAAAGACAGACAGGCACATGTTTTTCTTTACAATTCCATTTGATCCAGCTGCATAGAGAAAGAAAGCACTCTACATTCATTTGCTGCAACAGCAAAAATTGTGGGGGCTAGAAAATGAGGAAGGAGGATTGTTTTGGGAGGGTAGAGCAGCTCAGGCTTTGCATCCACAGTGGGAAAACCCAGAATGGGAGTGATCCTTCTTTCTTTTCCTCCATCATCCCTGGGCTTGTCAGGGCTGTGACAGCACCTTCCTGCTCTGCCTTCTCTGTTCCATCACGTACTGGAGGTTTCACATGTGTTGGACATGGTTGCACACTGCACCTGGTTCTGCCCCACTCCCAAGGTGGCATTCCCATACTGACCATCAAACAACAATTGTACTTTGTGTTTACTGCTCCAGGTTATCCAGAATTGTCCTGTGCCTGTATCACCAAGGCTCCTTTTATTGTCTGATGCTTGTGCTGTCATGGGCCCTGGCTAAAAATTACAGGACAATCCCTTCTGGCAACAGCGAGCAGTTGCATCTTGCTTGTGTTGTACTCCCTATCAATAATTTTGCTGTTGTAAATGAATGTAATGGTGGGGTGAAACCTAACAAAGTAGATCAGTATCTAATCCAACACAGAACTGAAAGAAGAAGGAATATTTCCTTTGAATTTGGTTGGTTTTGAATGAAGTCTTTATTGACATTTTAAAATAAATAATATGCTGGTTTATATTTGTAAATAAGTAAGTATATGACAAGTTGCTGGACAACGCAAAGTTGCAAATAAATAAATATTGACATTATATCTCAAATATAATTTGAGATATATTATCTCTATTTGAGATAATTATAATATCTCAAATTATTTTTGTAGGAGACTACTGCAGTATGAAAGAATATTTAGGCATCTAATTCCCTTAAAATATTCTTTAACCACCAAGACAAAAGGCATGAACTTTGGGAACCTCTTTTGGACAATGCTTCGTTACATGAAGATGGTAAAAGGCATGAAAATGGCTGAGGCCAGCACAGTTGTGGAACAAGATGTAGTAACTGTAGAACTGCAAGTTTGGCTTCAATGCTTATGAAGTTGGTGATTGGTTCAGAGATGTCCAAGACAAGCTACAGCAAATAACCCCCAGAATTTGAAGTCAACTTCAATATATATGTAGGGAGTGTATGAAAAAAGAACAGTTTTGAATTTTAAGACATTCAGGCCTCCACCTCTGGGGCATCGTCTTCATGCATTTATCCATCTCTTCTTTTCACTGCAGAGAAAGCCTGAAGTCTGAACATCTTCTGCTTTGTCTGACAAAGTGCACCTCACAATCAAATTCTGCCTTACTTACTTCAGCTCAAATTTTTCTGGTCTACCATCAGTGATATATAAATATTCAACTTCCTTCAGTTTCCTACTCATTCTCTAAAAATTTAAAATATAAATTAATGAAAAATTATTTGGACTATTCACCAGGCTTTTACCTCAAGTCTTTCCCTGGGGTGAAATAATAATTATGTATTTTTTTCTTTTTTTGTGCGTGTGTGATTTTTATATCTGCTAGAGAACTTGGAAAGACAAATTTTTAGTGAAAGTATATTTTGTTCCATTTTGTCACTTTGTCATTTTTCCATTGTATGAAGAAAACAATCAAGACCTGTTATAATTGCTTAATTAAGCAACTTTATATCTATGATTTTTCAAGTATCAATATAAACCACTATAGATGCAAAGGTAAAATAGAAATGAAAAGTCAATAGTGGTCCCAAGAATGCAGCAACTTGAGAAGGTAAATGTTAATTTTTCTTCCGTAGCATCTCAATTCAAAGCTGAGGAGTGGAATCAGGGAAGAAAGTAACTTGGGGATTTGTTTTTAATGTTGCTAATAACAAAGTCTGAATTCTCTGGGCCTTGTCTTCCTAGGTTGATGAACCACTCTCTCCAAAACCCATTTTGGGGAGTGTTCATGCTCAGACAGTTTCCCAGAAGCTTCAGTGTTTAGTTCAATTGTGCCTTGTTGACTTCAGCGAGTTTCCTGAGTAACTATAATGTCCTGAAGAGGATAACTTTAGGCTGGCAATATAAGGGAATGTGTCACTGCCTTTTAAGAGCTGAACAGGCTGTGGTGGCGTGTGTCAGAGTGGCTCAAGCAGCATGCTGAATACAGTGACACGTGGCAGACAGTTGTATACAGCTTTTTACACTGTGTGTCAAGCTGAAGGCTCCTTAGAAATCCTAAATACTGCATAGTACCAGAGGCGATAATTGGAAAAGAGTGAATATCCAAAGCAAAGCCCAGAAGTGAGAGAAAGAAAACTGAAAGAGGTGTGGGATCCTTAAAATAACCCCAAATAAAATCACCTTCAGCTGAACTGCTGTAGCAGAGTCCTGGAAAAGGGTAAAGTAAGGATGTGCTACCTAGATGCAGGCAGATTTACTCTTTGAGAAAGAAGATTTAGAAAAGTTAGCATTTCCCTTCTATTTCTGGACATGAAGCTACAGATCTTAAACTGTCTGCATGTAAGCCAGGATGAATTAGAGAAGGACACATTAGAGAATGTATTCTCAAGAAAAGCAAAGTAATTGAAACAGAGGTTCCAAATAAAACAGCAAAAGTTCTTTTGAAGGTTCTTGACTGCCATTAACATAGAAAATCATGCTACTTTGGCAGATTTCATTATTGAGATTTGATTTTGATTGAAATCAAAGGTCTAAATCAATAAATCAAACTTGGACTAATGGAAAAATTAAAAACACTTTAAAAGGCTAGAAAGTAAAAGGTAAATACAGTAGACATTGGCTAAGGAAACATGAGTTAGGGTTAAGGTTATTATCAGCTAAATATATCAGAGAAACACTAATGAGCACGTGTCTATGAAGTTGTAAAGTTATAACAAGAGCATGAAACAGGAAAGTTACATGGACACAAACATATGTCCACAACTGGAAAGTATGAAACCAACTACAAGATAGATTAATGTTTTGCAGCAGTATCCATTCAGAACCAGCAAAATTAACACAACCAACAAGCACATTGGCAGTTTCTGGTGCATGTTTACCAAAAAGGAAATACAGAAAAGAGTGAAGAACAATTCTACATAGAGGCAAAATAAAGAAGTTAATAGAGGAAAATGTACTACTTCAGTGGAGACTAGTGCAACTGCTGTGAAATAGTAATGGGGGGCTAATGCTTGGGTAAATATTGTATGTGAAAATATTGTAGATTGTTGGGATAAGAAACAAAACTACATAAAACAAGAACCACTACAGATAAGGGCTCAAAGAGAAGACCTAACTGCTGTTCAAGCATTATATAAACTTTCACAGAAACCTATAAGAAAAAGTGTGTCTGTTTACTTACTGTGAACAAAGAGCTAATAATGAGTCTAACAAATGGAAAATCCTTGGTTTGCTTAATAGAGTGCCTAAAGGTCAGCTGGATGTAAACAAATGTTAAGGAAATGTTGAATAAATCAGGACACCAGAGGAGGTAGGGAGACAAATACACATGCTTGCAAGGAGCACAGTTAACTGTTGACTTAGTTTTCTCTGAAATTGCACTTTCCATTTAAAACAGAGTATGATCCATATTAAATTTGTATTTGCTGAACCTAGAAACCCACAGATCTTATTTGATGTTCAAAATGTTTGTATTTAGATTTCAACAGGTATCAACGCCCAAATCTACTCAGCAGAATGTCTGGTAGAGAATGCTGATATCATTGCAATGACTGCTAAATGCAGGTTAAGGGCTGTGAAACAAATCCAGCAGCGCTGGACTTGATAGATTTTTTTAAAAAATGTGAACTGGTACTGACTGGAAACTCACTGAGCAGAAAGATAAAAAGTCTTTTCATTCCATCCCAAAGAGCAGCAGAAAGTACTTAGCCTAGAAGGAAAAAATAGAAGAGATCAGGATATCTCGCATACAGAAGACACAGCTCAGTCATGCTGTGGCTGCAGGGGTCTGCAGATGCAGTTTGTACACACAAGGGAATTGCTTGGATGTACAAGGCTGCATCTGGCAGCAGGATTGCTCCTTGTTCTTATGTGAGCTCCCATCTCTTGTGCAATTGGCTTTAGGACAAGAGGGAATGGCTGCAATTTATTCCTATGAAAAGAGGAACATGAAGGAGCAAGATAGAGTCAAAGCATCTGAAAGCAAACTGGAAATGAAGGATTTTGCTGAGCCACCAAAGGACAGGATTGAAACTGCAAGTAGATAGACATGGGATATTTCTCTGCATGGCAATCCAAACACATAAGGCTCCTGAAAGCTCCTCTCCGTACGTGTAAGGTAGGCACAGTTGTTATTTCTAAAGATTACAGGAATGTAAACTCCCTCACTACACAATCTCCTGTGCCAGGGAAAGGGAAGCCTGAGAGTGTCACACTGAGATCTAAGCAGCCAGATGTGGTCTGAGCAGCCCCAGCCCAAGGGACCCAGGCAGCTGCAGGACAGAGCAGCCACAGAGCCTGGACAGTCACTTGTGCCTGAAAACCTCACTCCAGCTTGCAGCTGAGTGTGATCACTTTTCTGAGAAATGCAAAATGCAAAACTTCAAAATATTGCTTCTTCAATAAGGCAAAAGTTTTGCTACCTTGAAAGGAAGTTTCTACTGATAATAAAACAACACTGGAACTTGTACAAACTGCAGTAAAGCTTCACTCCAAATCCCTTGTAATTTTTATTGCTGTTGTTACTATTAGTGCCACAGTACTAATGAAGAAGATGTGTTTGTGTCTGTGTGCCTATATATGTTTATCTATATTAATGCATCTTACTTTTTTTTATCCTCTCAAAAGCATGCTAATAAAAGAGTAAACACACTCTGAGATCCATTTTGCTTCGTTACATAATTTTAACAAGGTCTTTTCCAAAACTCATAATAACCTTACAAAACCTTGATGGAAGTATTGCCTGCAGAGGATGCTGAGGGAATGTTAACTAGGACGTGGATAGGAACTGAGCCTATAACTTTGGGGCTTTACAGTTTTCCTTGGCTGTGCAGAAAAAGCCATGTTTCAGCAATTTTTCTTGCCCAGTCTGTCCTACTAGGAAATTCTGTGTGGTATTGTATTCACAGGCTTGTGTGGGCATGCCTTTTTTGTGTGTCTCTGTGGAACAATGGTAGTCCATGGCCAAAGCTGAGAGGAACAGTCTCAAACAGAAGACTGCAGGATTTGTAATATTTTTTGCTGTACTTGATTTACAGCCACAAATGTTATTAAGTACTCTCAAAATGCTCTGCCAAGCAGTCTGATTATTAAGTGTAGATACTTGAGAATGGATATTTAGTAGTATTTTAGATTATGGATCTGACTACTCTGAAAGTGTTCTGCCTTCAGTATTAGATTTATTCAGTTTTAATGATTACTTTTTGGTTTATTGCCCCACAACAATTCCCCTGACACACTTACTTAATATTATTTTTAGACATACAGCATAGATCAAATATTAAGGCCATGAATTATTTCTAAATAGCATCCAGTATTGCAGTCCTATGCCTTCAAATCCAGAAATAAGATGCAATCCACAATAAATAGTGCTCGTGATTGAATGCTTGAGACTGATGTATGTACTTCAACCAGCCTACTCGGCATAAACAATATTTCTTTAAATGTCACCAGTTCAAGCCATATTTTCATCTTTAAGTACAGATAATAGCTCTGAAAACTTTATCCTCTCTAAAATTGGATTTTTTTTAAAGTAGGTACATATGAAATTGCAAGACACCAATATTAGAAGCTGAGATGACGGCCACACAAACTCTCTAGTACTGACGTTTGAACTGTCTGTAGACAGAGCAGCCTACAGAGCTGAAGAGCAAACATTTGCAAGGTTTTGCAAAACCTTACCATGTAGCTGAATACTACTGGGAAGATTTTAAATGTGTGTTTTACCTGTGAAACACTCCAAACTTCCTTTGTTTCCACAGGAGTCCAGAGAAGTCTCAGGTCATTTTTTACTTTCTTCTGATGCATTTCTTCTCTTGTGACGCTGTTAGGAGAAATCTAATGAAGAACTTCTTCATGCAACAAATCTGTGCGAGAGCAAGGTGTTCTGCTAGGATTGCTCCCTCTGAACCTGCTTTCTGTGAGCCCAGGTGAACATCAGTGCCAGTGCAATGGACAGGGAGAAGGAAGAGTGCTCCACTTGGTCCCCACTCCAGGGGAGCTCAAAGAGCTGAGGACTGTGGCCTCAGAAGGTTTTCTGACTGCTTATTGCTGTAGCTAGGAGCATTGGAGGGGCTTTGTAACAGAAAGATGAAGACCAACTGTTCTTCAGGAAGGTCTTTCAACTTTAAAGTGCTTTACTTCCTTCTCCTTTCTATTTTAACCATTTTTTGTGAGCCCCAAACCGCTAAATTTGTTGACTTGACTCTAATGCTTTGAAAACCTTCCTTTTAAGTGCCTCCTTGAGAAGAGTTGGATTGGTTAGGGAAAACAAACCAATGTCTGTCTGTTAGGTGGGTTTTTTTTGTTTTTTTTTTTTTTTTTTTTTTTTTTGTTTTTTGTTTTTTTGTTTTGTTTTGTTTTGTTTCTTTTGTTTTGAGGGGGTGATGATGGAGGTTGTGGGTTTATTTTTGGGTGTTTTACTTCTTTTCCACAGGTAAGTATGTACTGCAGAAAAAGACTGGGAGGATTATTTAGAAGAATCTACCAGCTCAAGAAAATGTTTAATTTGTCTGTGTTGTAGAATTTGACCCTGAATCCTTATATGAAATTGCATCCTTAGGTGCAGAACAAGAAAGTACTTAGATATTATCCTAAATAGAGACTTATTTCCTAATTTGCAATCAACAATTTGCTTTTCAGTTGATGAAGAATTTAAATAGATTTTTTAATAATATTTTAAAGACAGTCAATATATTTTAATTCCTCCAAAAGGCTAGAAATGTCAACAAGCATGGGAAATAAAATTCCAGACACAAATAATAAGAAATGTTAGAATTATGTGAAAGTTACATATGGGCTGAGAGCCTTTCCATGTTGCATTGTATCCAATGCAAATTAAAATGAGTAAGAAATGCAGTGCCTCTGGAGTATAGTTTTTGTGAAGTAAATGCCAACAGCTTCTTAACTGAAGTGGCACAGCCTTAAGGGGACTGTGGTGTCACTGAATATGCCACTAATGTGGTAGAGGTTTGGTACATCTTTAAACAAGTCAGGGAAAAAAAGCCTCTCATTTTTCTCTGTTCTAATTATCTTCGTTCCAGTGGATTAGAAAATGGAAAATGCAGAAGTCAAACTGAAGATGGTTCAGAGCTCAATCGCCTGCCAAGTTAAGTCTGACAAATGGCAAGTGTGTGTAATTAATAGTGTCATCTTCCTCCAGACCAAAGGATGACTGTGGTAACTATATATTATAATTGTCATCGTTGTCACATAAAATGTGCTATTATTAAGTTCAGGCTGGATTTTATTGCTGAGAATGCTCATAAATTGAATGGTCAGTCATTTAAATTGCCAAGTACAGAGCTCTGCAGTTTGCTTTAAAGCTACTTTTTAAGTCAATGTATTTGACTTTAGACCTCTGGAAACTAGCTACATTCCTTAAAAAGATGTTAGACAGCTTGTTACCTGTAAGAGAGGATTCTCTGATAGATGCACTATATTTCGTTCATGTTTTAATTATCCCTACACCCTGATTTGTAATTTGCTTTTGAAAGGCAAGTACTGCATATGCTATGTTGGCAACTTGAAAATTAGGACTTATTATCTTGTTAGTGCAGCAGAGAGAATGACTGATGATAGGCTTGAAATATGGATGAATGAAATGTAGTTGTTTAAGATGGAAAGATGAAAGGGGATGAAAAGAAAGCAATACATTCAAAGAGAGAATCTTGAGATCAAGGAGGTTCCCAACAGGAACTAAAGTTCTTTCCTTGTAGGGATAAATTTCAGGTCAGCAGTCATTTCCAGTCTTTCTGTCCTGATGACTGGATAAATCAAAATTTTCAGGAAGGCTGACTCAGAACCGCTGTGAGAATAGCATCCAACTAAAATATGAAGCTTTGATGAAGTGAACAGGACCCAGGACAGGAAGGGAACTGCACCATTCATCAGGCTGCTTCTTGCTATTAGAGACAAGTAGTTCATGTTATATCTTTTGTAAACTGACTGGCTGTATCTTAAAATTAGTTTAGATATTTCTCCACACTGAGTAGTTATTGCTTCAAAAGACGACTGCTCTAATGGTCAGACACTTCTTTACTGGTCATTTTTTCTTGTTCTATTCTTGTCCTTTTTCTTTTAGATGCTTTACACCCTTCTCCTATTATCTCAACAAGTACATTTATAAGGTGTGATTATTTTGTTACCCAGCTTAAGAAGACATATTTTGTTTTAGTGAGAATATTTGATCTTGGTTTTTTTTCATGCTGTAAAAATATGCTGTCAGGTGGATGGCATAAGCCAGCTCTGATCTGGGAGCCATATAACCACTTTATAGCAATACTGTGTTCAAACTGCTAAGTTCTGCACCATTTTCTCTCAAGCAGGTTTTCTTTTAGATTTTTCTGTACCTTTCTTCTCCGATTTGTTTTTTGTGTTTTTGTTAATTTGTTTTGTTGTTCTTTTCTTTGCATTACAAATATTTATTTGATTGTATACTCTTAACTTATATACTAAGCCTTTGGTTTTTACATCATAGGTGCATAGTGCTGGGGAAAGGGAAAGATCAGCTGGCCACATGGGCTACTAAGTCAATTCCCCTGTTACTACAGGCAACATACAGCAGAAACTGCACTCAAGGTATGCAGAACATCCACTCCAACCTCCACCATTCGTATAACGTATATACGCAGTAACTTTTTCATGTGATAATAGAAGACCAAAAGCCAAAACCATAATAAGCACATGGAAAAAACCTGATGAAAATAAATGTGTAACTTTTACAGTGTATCCTTGCAGTGGTAAGAAATTAGGTAGATTTTTTTCCTAGATGATCACAAAAAGTGAAACAAGAACTATATTGCAGAAAAAATACAAAGTAAGCACTCAACTAGAAAGAGCATAATTTCTTAATTAATGAGAGAAGAGATATTCCTTAAGTCTGTGTGAAATACATTGAATGCTTGTGAGTGAACAACTGCATTGAAAGTTTAGAAGCATCCTCTTACTGCTGAAAAATGTTAATATCTTTGGTTTGTGTGTTAGTGAAAGTATTTGCTTAGTGTAGCAATAGTATTTGCTCAATAAATAGGTAATACTTTGGTCAGGTATCAAATGAACATTGCAATGAAAGTGCCTGGGTAATAGGGAAAATGGTATTCTATAGCTTTGCTGACGTTTTGGCTGCTTTCAGTCAGAAGCAGGCTTTCAAATCAAATGGGAGCAGCACAATGGTATTTTAACAAGGTTGCTGACTGTGATTAGCTTACATGTCAGCCATAGCTGTGCAAGAGGATTATTCCACTGGCCAGTGTATGCTCTCAAGCACTCTGCTTAGTCAAAGTGTAGTGACAGTATAATGCTTTCCAGAACATATCAGGATGAGAAGATAAAGTAAAAGTATTAAATTGGTTCCCTAGGGCTTCCTTCTCTTTCAGATAAACCCTTCAGTGTGTTAGTGGGGGGCTTTTGTTTTAGCTTTTTTTTTTCCCCTAAGCACATTCCTTGACTGGTACAAAGATAAGGAAAGCAGTGAAAAATCAGCTTCTCCATCACATTAATTGCAGTTGTTAAACAAAAAGTTGTTGCAATAAGACCTGTTTAATAGGATTGATTGTAGTCCAGCACAAGCACACAGCTAAGAACCACTTGATGGAGTAAGGTCATAGGAATATTTCCAACTGCAGTATTTAAAGGGCTGTTTCAACATAAACGGATATGGATCATAAAACTGTTGTGATTCCAGCCAAATCCAGGGTTCTAAAGTTATGTAAATAACCCAGACTCCAAAACCTCTTTAAGGCCTCCACCAGCGTGACAAGAATTATTCTCGGACTTCCATAAAAAGTATTATCTGAGTAAAATGATATTTTGCAGTCAGTTCCCACAGCTTCATTGTGGCAAGCATAGCTGTAGGGGAAATGATTAAAGGTTCACCAGCACAAATGGAGTTACATCTGCTGGCATTAGGGCTCTATTTGTCACTCTTGTTTTCAATCTCAGGAGGCATGCAAGGAGTAAATGGTGCTAATCTTTCATATGACATGAAGAGGAGGATCAGAATATATTCAGACCCAGTACCATGGCCAAGTCAGAGCTCAGCCCTGGCTTCTGAAATGATCTTGAACAAGGTTTTGAATATGAGCCTGTCGTTTCACATTTCCCTATGAATTCTTAGCCCAGACTTCATTTTCTAGGCCACATCTTGGCACGACACCTCTCCAGTTTGTGGTGAAAAAATGAACTAATTGTCAGGAGGGGGAAATAGTTGTATAATTTCAGTCTATCTTCACAGAAATCTGTGCAGTTCCACGTGTACCTGTGGCATAAGAGTACCAACAGAAAGGACCAGCCAAGTCCTGCCATCAACATCAAAAAGATGTCTTTATCTTGCTGCTTCCATTCCTATGTCAGTGTGAGGCTGCTGGTGCATCCTATGAGGTTGTCACACTTGTGTTGCTGCAGTGCTGTGAGCAGGCTGCTGCTGTGTCAGGTCACAAGGGAATGCTCAGGAGCTAGAAATGCCTAAGGATTTCCACTTTTTGTAAAGCTTCTCAGTGGAGGCGCTGTTTCCTTAGAGCATGGGTTTGATCTTGGGAGAGCTGTGCCATAGGGTTGTCTGCAAATGGCTGTGCAATCAGCACACAGAACCCAATGCAAAATATTGCTACAGCAACCGTGGACACTGGAAAAGGCTCTTGATATGGCCTGTGAGCACAGTGCTCACTGTCAGACCAAGCTGACATTGACTCAGACTGCTTAATCCTACTTAATCCTTGTTAATATTTCCAGCCTAATTTCCTAAACTGAAAACAAAATATTATAGATACCATACATGCACTAAATATACATCTCTCTCTCTCTCTGTGGCTATATATCTCAACACACATACATGCATACAGATGTGTATACTCTCACACTATATTTGGGCCCTATTCTACTGATAGAATTCTGAAATACTGTTTCTTATTAACAGAATAGCTGGTCAAACTGTCACTTTCCTGTCTCTGAACAGTTTACTCCTATCCTGCCCAAACGCCATGACCAATCCCAGGTCATTCTTGTACAGCTTTTGTGTAGTAATAATGAACTGTGGATAGTAAAATCAGTTTGACTTTGTGCTGTTGTTACTTTCCACTTCTGCCGTTACCATCACTAACGCTTGTCTGTTAACAGTGTTAATTGTGGTGCCTTCCTTTGCTGTTTTGGGAGGTTAATTCCATTTCCCTGGCTTCTGAGGATTGCTCTTGGATTTTTGGAGAGAAACAGATCTATTTAGGACTTGGAGACAGCTCAATGACTGCATGTCTAAAGGCCTAAAGGGTAGGGGCTGATACGTCTTGAAAAGCCTGGGTGTTTCTGTCATCATCTCTACATGTATGAACTGGCACAACAGTTGTTAGTGTAGAGAGAAATTCTGGATGGGAGGAAATTAGGATGTGGAGAGAAACAGGATCACCAAATCTGTCTTTTGAAGAGGGAAAGTTGAAGGTGTAGGACTGTTACCTGTGGATAATGAATAGACTATATCCAGATAAATGAATTCTGGTTTATTTTGGAGAAAAACCAGAAGGATGTTGTGTATCTATTTAAGGGTTGAATGGTATTTATTGAGTACATTCATCTAAGCTGTACAAAAATGTTTCAAAAATCATAATACGTTGCTCCCTGAATAAAATAAATTTAAATGAGTATGTGGCATGAGTTTTGCTGTGCTAGGAAACTAAGATATAGCTAAATAAAAAAGGGCTGAGAAATATCTTTAGGGGATCCCCTTAAAAAGCAGTCTTTCTTCATCACTTGGTGGCTTAATATCATGGATAATCCTGTATCTAGATAAATGGAAATAGCAGATGGAGCAATGATTTGCTCTATATTAAAAAAAAAAAAAAACAAACCACAAAAAACCCAGCAAAAAACAGTACTCTATATTTTGAGAATATTAAATATAAATATCTTCTCCTTCCTGGATAAGTTGAATAACAACTAGGACTATCTCTGTTGCTTATGAAAAGCATGGTAATTATTCTGTGTCAGATGAAGCACCATCCAGAGGGAGGAGGATGAAAACTCTACACAATGAAAACACACATCTGGGTGATAAGGGTTTTCTTCTCCCTCAGATAAAGGACAGATTTAAGCACAGATCATCCCCAGTTATAGAAATAACCAGCAATAAAATATCTTGGTCAGGAACAGCAGATTCAAATGAGTCTCTGTCTTAAATGGAAAAAATTGCTTCATGTTCTCTTTTAAATTCTTTTTCCAAATATGAGGGAAGACAGAAAACAATATCAGATTATTTCAATTCATCCTTCTCTTTAGCAGTACCCCATTTTTGTCCTATGTGCCTTTACTCATGTACTGTTCCAGTACTTACCTGCTTTCCCTAGGGCATCTTGCACAGAAACGTAAACTACATTTCAACCTTCTGGCAAGTCCAGACACGAGCTTCCCATGAAGAAACTGCTGTGCCCCAGAGAAGCCAGACAGGACAGGAACACTTTCTGGAAGTGTGTTAAAAGGGGAAGCAGGAGGCACTGGGCTGGAGAGGCAAAAAACATTCAGCTGGGCCAGGAACATCACTGCAGCTCTGCTCATCGTGGAGAGAGATCCCAACTGTAGAGCTTAATTGTTTTGTTTTCCTGCAGTTGTCATGCCAGTTGTCAGAATAATTTCTTTGTGCATGGCTGAATTGGACATATGTACACAGTGCCAGCTTAGTCTTCTGATATCCTGAGGGGGCCCTTCCTACTGGAAATTATTTTCCATTGAACAGAGGGTGGCTGGAAGATTGGTCCTTATTTGTCCATATGGTTGCTGTTGTTCTCTTCCAGTGCAAAAGTCTGATTAGGATATTAGACACAGTTGCTCTATACATGCCTAAAAGCATTTCATTCCCTGTGGTTTTCCTATCACTGACTGTTGGAGTGTTATATTCATTGAGAATAATGAACTCTAGTAGAAGAAAATACTTTAAATACATAAAGCAGATTGTACGCTGCTCACATGTTTCAAGGTCTGGGTGGCGTTTCAGACCCTTGATTGGGATATTGTTCCTTTATTTAAATAAGACTGGAATGTTGAGGTCCTGAATCACCAGTCATGAGATACAAGAATGGTTTTAGATATGTTCTAAAAAACCTGGACATCAGGATACAAAATTTCTTTGGGGATCATTTTTGTCTTGTTTTGTTTTGTTTTTGCTTCTGTTTGGAATCCTTATGGAATATTATTTTTGTGAAGAATTACTTTTTTTTCCTTCCAGATCTTGTCTTAAATGAACTGGCAAGAAATTTACATTTCTCTGCATGACTGTAGGATACTGGAGTTTAAACAACAAATGAAAAATTGTCACAGATTTATTTAAGAGCAGTGAAATGTTGCTGCCTTTATATACCCTGTCAGCAGATTTGAAAAGGAGAAAGATAGGGAGCCATGTGATCATTGGGTTGTTTGTGTGAACTGAAGACTTTAAGCATGAGGGAAATGGTTTAGGGTTTTATAATGGGTAGACAACTAATGCTGCTTCAACAAAAAGGGGCAAAGGAAGATTGCAGGTGCGAAAACGCAACTTTTGGAGACTATTTTTTTTTTTGCAAAGTCCAGATATCTACTCAATCCCTAAACAGTTCACTATTTTTTGAGCCTTCTGAATCCCACTCAATTCCCATGAGTCAATAAATCATTTTCTCTGTATCATGTTCTACCACAGGCTTTGTTTCTTCTTCTTTCTGTGCTTTGTCTCTATTTTTTCATGGCTTCACTTCACTTCTTTGCTGCATTGTCTGTTTGATTATTCTGTTTGCCTTTTTCATGGAGTTTGTTTTTAAATCACTTTGTTTGATTCCCACAGTGGGCCAGATACTAGACACCTCTTCAAAGTAATTTCTGTTCTGTATTATTTTAGCCAGATGCTAAAGCACCACATTGGTGGAAAACATTTTGTTCACTGTAAGAGACAAAGAAACTATAGGGTTTTGGGTATGTGTGAATATGTAATTTAAAGCCATTTCCTATGTTTTATTTGGGGAGGTTCAGTTAAGGAAGCACAAACAATCAGAATTTTGACATCACATATTTTTGCTTTATTTTACAGTCTTTGTAACCTTAATGTTTTCCTAAATTGAAGTCTGTTTTTTTGGGAGGATGTTACAATCTTACAAAAAATGCATATAGGCAGAAAATATGCAGTGTATAATTATCAAAAGAAACTCAAAGCGTCAAATCTTCAGGTCCTTTAAAGAGAAAAAAGGTTTGCAAAGAAAAACAAGATCATGTAAAGATTTAATACATCCCAAAGCTAACACAATTTGGTTTGATACATGACCCTTTTATTTTGCTGCCTTAAAATGTCTCCCTCCTGCCAAAACTATTTGTTACCTTTTTCCTTGGGGAAATATGCAAAGACATGCAGTTATGCTCAGGCCCCTGCACTGGAAGGTTTTTATTTCAATCCTATCAGCCTCTATTCTCACCAATCATTTTTCTTTTGTTCTCAGTATCCATTCTCTCCAGTAATTCACTTGAGCTACAATATCTGAGAAAGACTGAGCACCACTGTAATTTAAAGGAAAAGATCTTTTCAGGCTGATTTGGTTTCAAGCAGCTTTTTGTGAAAGAGATTGGTTTGCAGCCTTGAGGCAATTAAATACTCTGACTGAAGATTTTTTTATCATCAATTATTCCATACAGAAACTACTTTTATTTTTTGGAAGAAGACATCAAAACCTAATGAGGAACACTGAATACAGCTTCTCAGTGAATGACAGTATAAAGCCCAGCTAGGTGAACACACAGCATTTGCTTGCAGCAGCTGTGATGAGAAGGTGGCAGGCTGTAACAGGAATGACAGAAATCTGGGGTGAAACATTCACTGGACTGAAATCCTCCAAGTCAGTGCCATTAGCTTTGGCAGGGCCAAGATTTCTGCCAACACAAAGATTCACCTAACTGTGTGGAAGTAGCACACCCTTTATGATGGCTACACAGTGGAGGAACCACCATGAGTACAGATGACTTGAAAAAATCTTGGCAGTTGGGACTGGCAAAGGTTTTTTCCTAGGTAAGCAGCATCAACTTCAGCAGGTCCAAGCACCTTCAATTGCAATGAATTTTCTATCAGCCTTTAAAAATTTTGTCATTTTGGAAAATCACAGGAATGTCTCAGTGGAGGAGGACTAGAAAAGATGAAAGTGATGGGTTTGGTTTTCATGATTAAGTTTTAACTAGTATTGATGAAAATTTCTTGTGCAAAAGCCATCTGCATTTTTCCTGTAGCTGCTCTGCTCTACCTAAAGAGGGAATATTAATGTCCAACAAGGATATTCTCTTCCCTACCTTCCTAATATCATCTCATTAGACCATGAAATCAGGAGTGATCTGGTTTGATATTAATTTAGAAGATTAGGATTTGGTAGATCTGGATGAACTCTAATGACCTTGTAAATGGATACCGCACAAGATCTTATGCTACAGATATCAGAAGGCAAAGACAGGGTTTTCTTTGGCCAAGAGATTATCCCACATTGGGATGAGAATAACTTCCAGTTGTCACCACAATGAGTGTGCCCTTGTGATGAGTGCTTTCAGCTCTAGATGGGCACAAGAAAGAGTAATGATCCTTAATGTTATTTTAATGTCAAAAGCTTATTAAAGAGTAATGATTACACTGTGAGAGAAAAGAGAGTCCACAGGGTAGCAGGGCAAAACCTTCTCCAAGGAAATGGTGCGAGCAATAGCTCCTTGATACCTTTTCTTTCTCAGTCTATCTCTTGGGAAGGAGGAGAATGAGGGAAGATTTCTTCTGAAAGAAGAAATTTCTTCTGGTTAGACAGACACGAAAAATCTTGAAGGTGACAGAAGACATTTGAATTCTTTCCTACCTAACTCCTCAAGATTTCTGAAACGTGATGTTTGGACTTTGTAATTCAAATTAGTACAGCGGTTCTGTGAAACTGTAGCTCTGGCATTGCCTTGCGTGAATAAAGGATAATATACAAGTGGGAAGTAGGTTGGGAGCCTATTTAATTTTGCCACATCTGGCATCTCCCCTCAGACTCAGACTGACTCAAATTGCAGACAAGATCACCAAGTGGTGTCAGTGCTCTCTGTGTGGGCAGAACCACAGCATGCACTGGGCTGGGTTTCCTGATGAGGGAAGTGTTCAGCTGAGTCTGGGGAGAAGCCCAGATATGAACCATCGTGTTCACCACGTGTGCAGCTGAGTGCCAATCTGACATCCCCGCATCTCTGAGGCTCTGACATCTCTGCAACATGTTTTGAGGTCCCCAGGTAAGAAGTGATGTCTGCATGGAATGTATTATAAAACCAAGGCTGCCCGAGGAATGCTAATTCATCTCTGCCTAACTGCAATTTGGTTAATTTTAGACAGTAAATCCAGGTAAAACTAGACAAAAAAAAAAGAATTCAGTGGAAGAAGTTTTTATCCAAAAAAGCAGTTTATTTGAAAGATGTAGATTTTTCATTTGAACAATTCTCAGTGAAAAAGCCTTCAAGTGCTTTGTTTGGATAATCTCTAAATCTCTTTTATATTTCTCTTTTTAACCATAAATCTAGGAATACATATATATCACTTTAGAATGTTCTGACAGTTCTGGAAGAAAATACTCAGATTCTTTTTTGAAATGATTCTTTAAGGGGACAGAAGAAATTTGCATCTCCCACAAATATCTAAATTTAAACTTTTGCATTCAGATCTGGGACAAAAACAAATACTGAAATGTCAGAATTTTATACATGATAGGAATTCTTTTTCTTCTCCCAGTACAGTCTGCTCAGATTACACTGCACAGCATGTGCCTTCCTTCCCTAGACTGCTTTTGTGTTCAAAAAATCAATTTGAACAGTCTGAACAGAAATCTGCTGCTGGCCCCAGCCTAAAGGGGTATAGAGAACCCATCACTCAGCCCACAGGGCTTGAGTTACAAATTGATACCTGAGTTCAGCAATGGGAGAGAGTTGGAAAATCAGAGCAGAAAAGAAGAAAATAAAAAAGACATTGATGTCTCCCTCTTTTTTTGAAGTCTTTTAAATTTCATAACTGACTTTCTTTACCTTGTTTTGCGCTTGTTACACAAAACAGATGAGATACCATCCTCTCCCAACAGCTGCTGTTTGATAATGTTGGAATTGATCTTTGCGTTGCAAAACCCCTCAGCTATGTTGACCAAAAGTCTGAGGTCTTATGCTTGATCTTAAAGAGGACTTAAAGACAGGTTCATGCTGCTAGAATTTCAGTCAGCTCCCAAATTAGGGTGGTTTTAGGAGTTCTGTGCATACAGACCAACATTTCCTGTAAATAATGGTGTTTTAAGGCTTGCATTGCATTCAGATAAATATTCTGGGTTATACCAGGTCTTTTAAACCTTTGAATTTTTAATTTTGATTTGCTGTCTCATGGCTCATAAAGTAAGGAGAGAATCAAATGTTAAGGAGCAGGCCATTTAGCATTTTACTCTTTGGGATCTAGAAACAAGAAACATTTCCCTACTTCTCACTGTATATCCATCCTTCCTTGTACAGTGTGTGAAAAGTACTCATTGTAAGCAGGATTTGGACTGGTGTCCACCAATGCTTCAGCACTGAACTTGGAAGGAAATTTTCCCTGAGGAGGAACTTCTAGCTATAGTTGAATGTGGAACTGGTTGTTCACATTTGGGTGGAACTTGACCAAATACTGACAGGAAGTTTACTTTAATGCTTTCTATCTCAACAGAGGTCATCTCTTGAACTTTAAAATGCAGCTTTCTGGATCTGGCTTTGTTCTGTCATCTAAAGAGAAATAAAGTCTCAGTATGTGGCTAAATGTGATTGCAGGTTAATTAGAGTTGACTAATTTGTGTGAACACAACTAATGTCCAACTAATGGAAAGGAGAGGGGTTAGTTTTAGACAGTGATATACGCTAATTTTGGGAGATGAGAGCTGGAAAGGCTGGGATTAATGACTTTGAACAGAAACTATTCTTTTGTTAGTACCACCAATCTAAAGTTTAGTACGGAAATAGCTTTCTAGCATTCACAGGGAGAGTTTGAACTGAACCTGCCTTCAGTTCCAGTGGTGGGTTTTTTTTTTTTTTTTTGTGGTTTTTAAAAAATTTTTTATTTTTTAATTTTTTTTATTTTTTAATTTTGGGGTGTTGCTTTTATTATGATGATGAACAAGTCAGTCCTGAAAGCGATACTTACCTAAACAAACTAAAAGGAAGAAAAGGGCTAACAAGCTAAAGAAATCACTCTTGCCTTCTTCCCCAGCCTTGTAAATGAGCCAGACCACTGACTTTGCCTCCAGAGGGTTTCTGTAGTTCAACTGGTTCTTTCTGTCTCTGCACACCTTTGCCAGCTTGTTCTCATCATTTGCTTGCTTGAAGCAGAACCTAATATTGCTTTGAAGACATTTCTCTCAAGGATGGATCTCGAGCTCTCTGATGCTGAGCAGCAGATTGCTGTTTGTTCTCAGTACATTGGGCTGTAAATTCACTGAGAGTGATGTGCAAAATGTGCTCTTGTACATGCACTCCCAGAGTGTCTGAGCGAGGTGTTGTGTATTCCCCACTGTCAGAATGTTGTCAGTAACTTCTGGGAAAGCAGAATAAAAATAATCAAACATACAGAGCAAGGCAGAGGAGGGAATGGTACAGTTTCTGCACCTGCGAGTTAAAAATGCACAAAAGTAATTCCTTGAAGTGATTAGGAAGTGCAGAGAATCTCATAGAAATTGATTTTTTTTTTCTTTTCTCTTTCTTCCCTGCTGCTCACTGCCTTCCCCATAACCCAGAGTTCAGGCTTTGGTTAGTATAGCATTTTGCCTATCCACAGCAGAAAACTGTTTTGAGCCCCAAAAAATTGCCTGCTGCATGGATGAGCCTAATGTGCAATAAACTCAGCAGTGCAGATGCAAATTTAAGATTCCTGAAAACAGAAATTTAGCTGGAGAACTGTTTGATGGGAGTATCTGTGTAGACACAGCCAGAACACCTCTCTTGATCTTAACTGACTTTAAAGATAACACAGAGTAGAGAGATCCAACTGCTTGCAACAGTGTTTTGCATGCAAAAAAGAGGCAGTGAAAATAAAAGCAAACCCTCCTTAGGAACTGGCTTTATTTCACAGCTTTCAAAGCATTTAAAACAAGATACCTAGCTGATGAGACAATCACCTTCTCTTCTTTAATTTTAAGTACACGAAAAACTGATTCTTCTCAGTGTGAACTGTGTTACAGAACTGAAACAGCTTTCTGAGCCTTTCTCCATCATTCCACAACAGAAATGCAATACCCCAAGCTGACAGAATCTGAGGGAGAAGGCTGCACAAAAAATACCAAAGGGAAGGGAGAAAGAAGGGGGAGGAAAATGTTCCTCAGCCACTCTAGATGGGTTTGTAAAGATTTATTGGACTCAGAGCAATCTGTAGCCTAGTAAATTGATGTTTGAAGGTGTCACAAACAATAATGTACTACATCTTGCACTACAATGTACAGGTGTCCAAAAGCTATTACAGTCCAGCCACTGCACAAAAATGGTTTGAAAGAAATAGTATGGCCTGTGATTGGTACCAGAAAATTTTTCTGTCCTTTTGGGCAGAACTATGGAAGAGGTCTCCACTCCGAAAAATGCTACCAAGAGACAAAACTAAATTTTTTTGCACCCAGATTTGGCAATTGCTCTTGTCAGTAATAACTTTGAGGGAAAGTAACTGTATATTGAGAGGAAGTCCTCAAACTTTTGATAGTTATGATATCACTGGCTCCTGCAACAGATGGATGGTATCGTAAAATTTTATATTGCTCTACAGTATTAGAAACTTTTAGTTCTTAAAGAATATAAATGTTCTCTCTCTATCCTAGTTTTGCCAAAATTCACTTTTTCTTTCTCAAATCACTCTCAGAGCTTTCTTTCCTGCTTCATTCTGGCTACTATTATAGTACAGCACTGTGGGCTGAATAAACTGGGCTTCAAAGCTACTTTAATAGATTTTTTTTTTTTGTTCCCATTGAATATTATGGCACCTATTAGTATGTTTTCTTTAGGACAGTTTGTGTAATGATATCCAGTGATATAATCATGTAAATAATACATGCCTCTTAAAGTGGATCACTTTCTTACAATAATTTTGCTTTTGACCTGAGGTAAAACTTCAAAACATAGAAATAGTTATATGTCAATCTGTTTAGTCCCTAAGAAGAGGGATGCACATCCCTACAATTAGGGATGTATAAATATGTTATCAAAGTTCAAAAAGGGTATAAATCTATTTCTGTGTGTGTATAGATATGTGCACATACTATATATATATATGTATATCGTTGCTAGTATGAAATAATTGCAACAAAATATCTTGGAGGAGGGAACTCCTTGGTTCCCTTTCCATTTGCTCATATATTTAGTCAGTTTTTTATTTTTAGTCAAAAAAAGTTCTCTCTGTCAGGCAAAGGATTATTTATGACATTAAATCATTTCGGTTCATAGTGGTTACAATGACATGTGAGAATAGAAAAGGTGGCAAAGGCTGTCAGAATTTCTGCATCTTCTCTGCGTGGAAGGGAAATTGCTTAAAGATTCAACAACAATTAAACCTGAATATTTCACAGAAGCTCAAAGGCTCATGGCACCTTCCAGCAAAATCTTGTTGCAGCTTTTCTCATTAAGAAGCCTCCATATGCTGATACTTAAGATTTGACATGGGTAAACAAACAACATTTATAAAGCTAGTGTGAGCTTGCCTTCATGGTCTAGAGACTACTCACTAGCATGAGAATTGAAAGAAATGTCTTTCTTTGGAGATTAGAAGCTGCAATTTTATATGGTAAAAATTTAGGAACGGATTAGCTACCTTCTAGTGGTTACAACATAATTACTACATCCTAGCCAAATTAGGACAAAAAAAAATCAGTGAAGATTTTTGTCCTTTACCACAGTACAAAATGACAGCATTCCTGCAGGGTTGGAAAGCTCATCTATGAAAGCATGTAGAGGAGGAGATCAGGAGTTGAATCCCTTGCACAATAGCACAAAAGCCTTTATTTACTGGTTGTTTGGGTAAGAAAGAAATCATCCACCAAAAATAATAGAGAATAATTCAAAGCTGAAAGGGCAAGGCTTGCTTGATCCCTACCCTGATGCTTTTTGCAACCTTTTCAACAACTGACCATAATAGTCAGGTATTTTTTTCATCTCCAAAGATCCAGAAGAAGTCTTAATGCATTTTGTGGCTTGTTTTTGCTGAAGTTAATTTCTAGCAAAATAATTGGCAATTATCAAAAGAGACTAGTAGAAGGCCGTAGGGCTGGGGTGGGGGGGAGGGGGAGGAGGAGTTTGTGTTAATCTCAAGATTTAAGGTTTGGCCAAGATTTTTAAATGTCGTCTCTAAAAGGGTAAATTTCTCTCCTATAGGATCCACATATGCTATGAAAAAATCCAGTGACTAGGGAAAAAAAGAGACCTGATAGTTTTGCCTTTATTGCTCAAATGACAGCACTTGTATTATTACTTGTCAGAAGTAGGGTGTCTACATCCCCTGCTTCCTATCCCACTTGAGCCAATTTGTTCCTTCATCCCATTTGTCTCTTTGGGAATATTTTCATCTACCACGCCTTGTCTAGGTTACACCAAAACCAGTGTTGCACAGACACACACCAAAAGAGTGTTTGTTAGAAGCTATGTTTTATCGGGATCTTCTCATGAAATACCAGTTGCATAGGAAATCAGAGGTCACTGCTGTCTAGGTAGCAGCTTGAATCTCTTGTAAGAGCTGTAGATGAGACTCCCCAAGCATTGGACTGAGCATTGTTCTGCTCAGTCCAAAGCAGAACCCAGGTGGGCTGTGGTCCTACTGATCACTCCAGCACATGTATCATCCATTGTTAGAGACTGTCACAAAATCACAAGACGGAATTATCTCCAACTCCTATTTACAAAACTTTTCCGGCATTTGCAGAAACCATTTCAACTATTTACAAGTATCTCATCAATGTAAATTCTACAACAGGAACCACGTGAAAGGGCCAGATTCTGCACCTATGTTACAAAACTGGTTTTGTGACCTCAGGACCAGTCTGGGGAGAATCTTCAAAACTGTCTGATATCCCTACCTAAAGACCTCCTGCAAGAGTTAAATCCTTTCTGGTGAAGGGGATGATGAGCTGGATCTGTCACATTTTCTCAGAGTAGCTTCTCTCAAGCCAGTTGAGTGTCTTGTCTATGCAGGACCATGAGGAGGAGTTCCAGGACACCAGGAGCTTGCTGAATTTAGTGCACTGAATGTGCACACAAGGGCAGTCCTGGTATCCAGCTATACCACAAATGTAACTATGGATTCTAACTTGAGTTCAGGTCTTCTACCTCACTTGTAACGTCAGTTACAACTTGCTGCTGCCACGTAAGTGGCTTTCTGTGTTTTCCCTTTGATTAATTTTGTTCAGACTAACACAGGCCATGTCAATGGTCAGCACTGTTACCATGGGTTTTTCTTAGCTGGCTGTGCATTTCATATTAAGTTTGGCCAGCTAAGAAAAACCCATGGTAACACAGCACAGATGACTTGCTTGACATTCTCAGAGTGATTTACTATTTGCTCTATGAAACAGAAGAAAACTTGTGATTAGCTTGTCAAGTGACATCAGCTTTTCAGCTGATATTTTAGAAATAAGGTTTTCAGTAATTTTTAAATTAATGGTAAGCATTTCCATCACAGCATTAAGAAGGGGGAATAAAATCTCCATTTTCAGTGGTTACAAATTGTGTTGCTCTCCATGTTGCACACAGAAGTAGTGAAAGTGCTCCCCAGGTTGCCAGGATGGTCAATAAGTTCATGAATCAGAGTCTCAGCCTTAGGAAATAGTATCTTCAGATTCAGAAAAAGACTATTTGTAGATTTCATATTATGGAAAAGAATTTCATCTAATTTATGAAAAACAAGCCATCTATAATGTTTGTGCTTTAGCACTCTGTGGTAGCCAATGCATACATTTGTTTCAGAAGCAGATCTAGGAAGAAGATCATAAACATGCTGTGTCTGCCCGATGTTTAGAGAGCCCACCATCAAACTGCTCTTAGCATTGGATACCATTTCAAACACTGGCACACAGCAGCTGCCCTCCAAAGAGCTGGTTTGCCAAGGCTCCATCCTCAGTGATGCACAGAGCCGGCCAGACTGTGGCAGGAGGATGAAAGCAGTGTTTATCTAAATCATGTTTCAACAGAAGGAAGTGTTCTTTTGGATACTTTATAACACACCAGCCACACCAAGCCTAAATGTCCTCTTTTCCTCAGCCAGACCTACTGCTGATGATTGTAGGGGTGCATGATTTATTTAACATACAGTATGTTTTAACTGAGTTCATTGTACCATGGTTTGTTCCTTGTACTCCAGTTTCACTTCCCAAATGGTTTATCCCTGGAAATCCCCTAAGCTACAGTTAGCTGTCAATCCCTTTCCCTGCCTTCCCTGGAGCCTGCATGTCACCTCGGGTCCCCACCTCAGGACTAGAAAGTTCTGTGAGGGGCATCGAGTGATTGGCCAGGTCCAGAGGAGGTCCCTCCCTCTCCCTCATGTGTGGTCCTTGTGTTTGCTGATCACCTCCTTAACCTTTCCCAGGCTGATCCCAATTGGTTGTTCCCTTCTCAGCACCCACTGTACCACCCTGAATAAAAACGGCTGTCACAAAGCCAGAATCGGCTCAGCCTGAGCAGTCCCCCACTGGTGAGGAGGTGTTCCCTGCAATAAACCTGCAATAAACTCCTTGAAACTACTCTGTTTGCTTCTCCCTTCCTTCCTCCGCCTCTGTTGCTCCTCTCTAACCTTGCCTCTGACAATCTCCTTTAGAGCCGAGGACCCACAGGATTGGTGTGGCTTGCGTGTCTCGCTTGCCATACCTACTGCTTGCCTGGTGTCTGAGCTAGCCCAGGCAGGCAGGGACCGCTCATCCTAAGAGACACAGTGACAGATGATTATTTCAGTCCAGTTGTCCCTGGAAATTCTGTTCATCTACCAATGTTCTTTGTTTGGTTATGCAAACAAAGTTTACTTTGTTGTGCCAGACTGACACAAAGCAGAGCTGGCAAGGCAAAGGCTGTGCTTGGTCTGCATGTGTGCATGTGTGCACACATGTATGTACATTACTGGAAATAAAATGTTAGTTTATGTCCCTGCCATTGACATTAGGGTAATCTATCCTCATGTATTGAATTTCTGGTCTCCTAAGCTTTCTGGACAGAAAAAATATTTACGTTTGATAGCATGAACCAGCATTAGCATAAGTCTCAAATTTGGACAAAAATACATTTTTCTACACTATTTGTGCCAGATTTTATAATACTTCCTTCAATGGGATTTGTCTTTCAAGTAGTAACTACAGAGAAAGCTTAGAATTTTGATTAGAAAACATCTTAAATATTTTCATATTTGGAGTCAGTGTGTGATATCTGTGGCCACCTGCTCAGTATTTATACCAATTAGAAATTTTACCATAATTAGATCTCATTATTACTTATGCCCAAATTGTCAGGCAAAAGCATCCATAGGTCTATGATGGCTTAGTGCTTTGGAAAGATCTAAAATTATTTCATAAATAAGAACCTCCAAAGGATGCTCAGTTTATGTATTGCACGATTGCATAGCTTCTACATATATTGGCTTTGCTTCTTCTTTGGAAGAGAGAGGCCTTCAAAGACAGCATAAACGATCATGTGACAAACACTGAAATATCTTGTTCTCGTACCTTTCCTCTTTTCCCCAGATGCTTCTCAAGGATCTCATGCCCCCTTTCTCATTTATCAGTACAGATTTTATGTGAAATAAATGTGTATATGAGAGATGAGAGTAAGTGAGAGTTTATAGGCATTGACAGAAACTCAGAAATCTTAGGGGGTCAAAACAATAGGTGTTTGGAGTCTGAGTTTTGATACTGCTGTCTTACAGATTTAAAAAGCCCCAAAATAACAACTCAAAGAAGCTGCTTCCCCAAATGAGATTATATTAAATCCTGGCAAAGTTTGCATAATGTTGGCTTGGCCTTGCTATTTCCCCAGAGGAAGCTTTGTATTAAATAATCAGCCTGTTTAAAGAATGCCATTTCCACTCTCATTAACTTTAGTTCCCTATTGTATACCTTAAAAAGCTGCACGGCCATTTTCTGTATGCAAACTTAAAGTCATCCTTCCAATTTTAATGGGATTCAAAAAGTGCTTCTGATGGTGGTTTTTAAACCATACTAACTTGTGGAATAAAGCCTGGAGTTTCAAAGGAATTACTGTTCTGAACATAGGAGGTAATGCAAAACCTTGTGGGAAGACTCTTTACTCATAGTCTGATTTTCCTGTTGATTTCTCCAATACACTTACTGAAGTCCTATGTGAGAACACAAGTACTGAGAAGAGAATTTCATAAGCTTCAAATTTAAAAGAAGTCTCATTTAAAGGAATTTTTTAATGGCACAATGACAGCAGTGCTAAAGAAATATTCTTATTTACAGAAAGATGGGAAGTCATAGAATCCTAGAATAACTTGGGCTGGAAGAGACCGTAGAGATCATCTAGTTCAAACCACCTCTATCTGTATGTAGAGATTTAGCTTTAAAAATCTGATATTGAGAAGTGATGAACCTTCATTAAAACCAGGTTAGTGCAAAAAGCCCAATATGATGGTAGTAGGGGGCAGAGTCTCATTCCTTATACTCAGTTGTATGTTTAGGAACACAGACTTAAACATCTAAATCTGTACATCTCAGCCTAGTTGTACTGCTTCAAACACTGCCATAATGATTGAGCTTACACAATGAAGTTCTAGGAATACAGAGAAGAAAACCATGTCCTGTAAATAACTGATTTTGCTTATAAAATGAAATACCTTTTTCTTAAAATATAAAATTGCAATTTATGGACATGTGGCAAAAAGCTTTGGTCACATGTATGACACAAAGGCTGGTCCCTGCTGGCATGGCAGTGGTTCCAACAGATTGATAAGATACCGTCGTATAGCCAAGCAAGAGTCACTTGTGGGTACTGGTTTACTTATAGATCTAAATACTGTAAGAAACTGAACCAAAGAAATTAAAGCAATCTCTATATTTGATAATATCCTTTCCAAAGGAAATATCTTTTAAATATTACCCCAGACTTTGATGGTGTCTGTAAACGTGCATACACAGGAGAATGAACTTGGTTAAAACAGCAAGCACATGTCATGTTTGTGTGTGTTGCTAAGGAATGACTGGAAGCAATGGATGATGGTAAATCAGGATGAAGGCCACTGAGAAATTTCCTGCTTCTTCCAGGGTTAAACAAAAGTGCAGAAAACTACATGCTAGTTTTCCTCAAAGTTATGGGTCTAGTAGAATTTGAATAGTCCAGGAACTGGAGATGTAAGATCTACTGTAGACTTCTCTTATGTGAAAGCTGCAATGCCTGTGTGATTATTATATTTTCTATTTCATGCCTTCCTAGTTATGTTTGGATTCATTAAACATGAAGCCTACACACTTAAGCCTGAAATTACTGTGTGCTGGAAGTGATGTTGCTAATTGTTATTACTGTTGCTAATGGCTAAAGAAAAACCGGTAGACTCACAGGAGGAAAAAAGGAAATTGGATATTTTAAGCAGACTAATGCAGATTAAAACACAGTTAATAAGCCTCATGTGAAAAGCTTATATTTAAATTTAAAATGTCATTTTCTTGTGGAAATTAGCCTTTCATTTGAAGGCCTGTTTGCTTGTGTCTTTAACTAAAGGTGAACTATATTTACGGCATTCATAATAAGAGCAGAAGAGAAAAAAATGTCATGAAAGAAAAGTCTTCTCTTTGCGAAGAACTTTCACATTGATACCAATTAGATCAATAGAATTTATATAATTAATGTGTTCCTGCAAAATGAAAAATGGAAAGTTTACTTGTTTTTTCTGATTATATCTATTTCCATATTCTGTAGGAGACTTTGCAGATTTATTTTCCCTTTGCATGTGGAAATACGAGTATTGATTTGATTTATGATCTTACATATTTTTAGGTATTTATTTATTACTTTTTGTCTCCTGAAGAATTTTGGATTCTGGAAAACAGAAGAATCACATCTATAATTTTTTGCTTATGTAGGAGCATGGAAATCACTGGTATAACTGATATTTACAGGATTTCAGAAACAAATCTACAGGGAAACAAAACACAAGATGAAGGGGGGACACTGTAGACCAGTAAGAGAGCAGCTGTTTAGAAAATATTTCTAAGAACAAGTTTCCTATTGTCCAAAAAAGCTGTTTCATAGAATAGCAAACACCGGTGCTCAGAACAACTAGAGAGAGAACTTGTGCAAGAAATATAGAAGAGAAATCCCTGAGGACTCACTCCCTGGGAACTGGAGACACTCACAGAGGAAGCTCTCATGGAAATGAATTTTCTCAACGGTGCTCTTTTTAAAATTTCAAAATGCATTTTTGAGAGTTTCTCTTAGCACATTGTTGGTGGCTTAAGATCATCCAGAATGGTGTAGTAGATGGGAAAGGAGAAGAGGATAAGAGAGTAGAGAAAAGGAGAGGAGAGAAAAGGAGAGGAGAGAAAAGGAGAGAAGAGAATAATTTAGAGGCTTTGTGGATATCTTAATTAGTCCCTTTTCTCTGCCTTACCTTCAGATGCGAGCATCTCAATACATTTTTATTTTTTGCCATGCATTCATGTGCAAAATGAATATATTGCTTAAGATACCTTTATGCATGTATTTGCACAATTTGCATCAGTCAATTGAAAATGAAAGGTGCATTCTCTGTTATGTTCTTGTATGGTGCTCTGTATGAACAGTAGCTGAATGCTTCTCCACTGCAGGGCACAATAAGTTGACAGACGTGCCTTACCTCTAAAAATATTCTGTCTATTCTCTGCTGGCAGATGGCCAATTGGCCAGAAAGCAATTTCAGGGCTGAACACCTCAGAGTCTGTAGAGCTGCAACAAGTTCCTTTGCCATATCCCCCTCTGTAGATGCTATGAATCAGGTTCAGAAGTCCCACAAAGCATTTAGCTAATGTTGGTTCAGGAAATTAAAAGAGCACAGAGAATTCAAAAACATGCTGTTTATCCGGTTACTGCTTGCAGCAGATTGTAAATGCACGTAAATCAATGAAAAGAAATGAAAAATATTTTTCCCTCCGTAAATACAAGTGAGTCAGAGAATCCTAAGAGAAATTCCTGAAACAAATCAGTACAGCAGTATGTTTTACAGAAAATTAAAACCAGCTTGTAGTAGGATCACGATGTCAATAGAATAAGTAATGGCAGAAGATATCTCTCTGATATTCAGTGCTCTATGTGATAGTGGTTAACATCGCAACAGAATGCTCTGATAGGTCTGAAGAATGTAAAAGAATGAGGATTTTTTTTCTGGTTTGGAAGAAAAAAATTTGAAGAGTGCCAAAGAGAGTACCTCATAAGGCAGGGAAACTCTTCCTTCATCTATGTTGAATGTATGATGTAATTTTAAATATTAGAAAAAAACTTGTGCAAAAAGTAGAGGGCAGTCTGTTGAAGCAAAAATGAAGACTTCTATGATAGTTTTCCTTTCTAAAAAAGATGACATATATAATCAAACAGCAAGCTATAGAGCAACTGCAATAGTGCAATTGGAATTAACCAAAGGATGCAACATCTAGAACAGAGAAAAAGGAATTGTAAACCTCGAGCAAACATGGACTCACCTTTGTGGCCAGAGTTGCTCTGTTCTTAGGTGACCAGTATGAAATCTAGCAGTGTTTTTACATACTTGTATGTGGCCAGAGACACAAACACAGGCTTGCACTGCTGCCTTCCTGGAAAAGCAAAATTTGCAGAACTCTGTACTCAAACTAAGATAATAAATTCTGCTCAGACAAAATAAATTAGGTCTGTCCTGATGATCTGATAATATGGTCATGTTGTTTTCAGACTGACATAGGGTCATGACTCCCCAGGGGAGAGCACAGCTGGAGATCTAGTGTTGCCTGCAGTATGCACTTGTCTGTCTCTTCAGGGGAGGGTTAATGGGAGTGCAGTGGAACAGAACAGTCTCTGGGCTCACCAGTTCTTCCTTTAAAATCCAAGGGAGATGCTTGTAAAGCTGGGCTGATCTCACTGAACTTACTATATAGCTGGAAGTGAACATCGCAGTATCCTGTTTAGAAAGCTGTCATTGTAGAAAAGGTTTCTTTCTTTTGAAAGAATGATAAGAAGTGTATCTAACAATTTTTCAGACTCTTGAGATGGTGTGTATGTCTCTCCTGTGATTTATACCAGTACATTCATGATTAGTTTTACTCTTCTAATGAGGGCTGCTCCAGGCAATCCAGCTTTTTAAGCATTGATAACTCACCACACACAACAAACACCAGGTAAAAAGACACAATTAACATAATTCTGCATTTAAAAAAATCTTTCTATTCTCTGTGGATACATCCTGAACTCTAACATGTCTTCCAAAAGTAATTACTCTATTTTCTTGTTGCTTTTTAACACATTTTTGTTAAAATAAATCTTGAATTTGCTGTCATTAGATATGAAAATAAATAAAAGCAACATCACTGCTACTTGAATCTTCAAGGTTAACTAAAAAAACTCAACAAAAGGTATCATTCAGTCTTCCAAATTGCTGTCATGATACATACTTGATATCAAACAAAGTTAGATTTGTTAGTGGCATTCTTGCAGAAGTGTCTTATATGAAGAGAATTTCCCTCTTTCATTTATGTATGAACTCAGATTATTTTCCCTGTGAGGTCCTCTTTGAAGAGTTCATCCCCTGCATCATCAGATAACCATAGAAAAACAAAATGGACTGGGTTAGTTCTTTTAGCAATATTGTTGCTGAGAACATCAGGATTTTCTTTCTAAATCTTCTATCATTGTTTTGGTTCTGGAAAAGTAAATTTTTTTGCAAAGTAACTTTTTTTGCTTCCATGCATCAACATATTCCTCATTCTTGAGAAACTGTTGTTTTCTAGAGAACACATGAATTGATGATACTGTCAGTGCTCAGTAAGTGAGCTTAAAATTCTGGCATAGTTTATTTCTACATGGAAAGCAAGACGAAGCCTGGTTATGCTTTTAGCCACAGGTCTGAATCAGAATTGTAGAGGAGTAAAGCCAAATAGATGTAAAGTCAGCTCTGATTTTTCATCTTCTTGAAACTACCTACCCCATTTAGACAGAAATTGAATTGCTGCAGATGTAAATTTTTTTGAAGTGCATAATTAATCAAGGTTGTAGCAGAATATCTACAGGACTCATCAGACTTACAGGGATTCATGTCTCACCTCTCTGTAGGGAGAATCTATTCAAAGTTAACCTTTATGGAAGTGGGGTACATGAACTATGTGGCATGAGCACCATTCCTCTCTTCTCTGGTGATGAACTGTGCCAGTATTCTCTACATACTCTATTGACTCTGCTAGATGTTTCAGTTTTGCAAAACGTACAAAGGAATGTAAAAGAAGCCCTAGATAAGTAGCATTGTTGATAGGTTTGTATAAAGAAGCTGACCTATTATGTAGAACAATAACCTGTTTTGTTATTTAGGAAAGAAAATACAGACTTGATATTTTATTATGGATAGGTTGTTACTGAGGATTGCTCTGGTTAGTGAGGAAAATGCAAGATGACTCTGAAATAGCACTTGCATTATAAGCACTAGTGTGAACTTCACAAGACAGATTTATGAAGCTGATAAGAATCTGTCACATTGTTTAATATGTTAAGTTCTAGGAAATGAAGTTGAGACATAATTTTCACTGAGTTCTGTGTTTGATTTCCATTTTTAAATTGGTTCCATTTATAATCAAGTCTATCTCCATCTTTCCCTTATCCTTCATCTAGGTGCAAACCAATCTCTTCCCATGCTATCCTCATCCAAAAACTCTCAGTACTGACCCCATTAAGCCCCTCTGTATGTTCCTCGGCCCTGCTTTATCTAGCCTAAGAGCTGTTCCTTGCCTGAAATCCCTTCCCTACGTTGTTCTGTTTCTTTTCACCATAGGACAAAATAAGTGGACAGCACAGACACTTTCAATGGTTAAAGCTGATTCTTAAGGAGCTTGGTTTCCCAGTTGTCAGGAGTGTATTCCCCCAAGAGTAAGGCTCCTGTGATGGCTGATGAGGCAAAATTGAAACTCTGGAAAATTAGGAAACTGCACCATGAGGTGTTCACGCATTAGCTGCCTCTGTTATCAGTGACAGCTATGCCACATATCTCTGAGAAAGTCACTTAAGCAACACAGGGGTCTCAGATGCCTGCAGGTGTCTCAGCTAACCGTTGATGAAGCTGGCAGAAATGAGCCAGTGCAGGCAGATGAAGGTGCACTGTCTGCCTGAGAAGCTGGAGAAAGAGCTGTGTGCTTAGGGATGTGAAGGCCTATGTCTCTGATTTCATAAAGAGGCCTGCAGGAAAAGGGTCCTATGCCTGCTCAGCTGTTCCCAAGTTTCTGGATAGAAACAGCAGTCAAAGATGTGTCCTGTCTTGCTGAAGAGGATTTTTCCCTTTGCTTACTGATGTACTGTAGAAATGCCTTGGGGATCTTGTCCAAAATAAGAGTGGTTTACTATTGATCTATTTTCTTATTCTGAAAAAATAAAAATGTTTTCAGTAAAATACAGTAGCATTTAAGTGATTTCTGCATGAAACTAGTTATTTTCAAAATAAAATAGAGAAACATTTACTTTTTTATGGTTTTGAATTGGCATCATTATATTTTCACTAATTTTAGGCAAAATACAGCATCAAGTCTATGGACATTTGGACAAATTTTCTGCTGTGATTATTCCTTAGAAACAGAGAATAAAATTGCAGCATTGCAAGATAGAAAGGGCAAGTGGAGAAAGTTCATGTTACTTTTAGAGTTTATTGATGAACATCATGGTGGCAAATGCTAAGCTGTTTTTCTGGTATGCAAAGTGTTGAATTGCATTTGGATTTGTGTTGGACTGTGAAGTGCTCTTCCTACAAACACGAACGTGCAGGTAGGAACCAGGAGAATAAAGCTAGGAAGATCTGGCCCATTATGAAATAAAGCTTAGTACTGAGGCATGAAAATGCTCACCTCCAAAAAAGCTTGATGATGTAATCTTATAGCAGTGTGCAAGAACTCTTCAATCTGTAAGCTACTATTTTCTGGGACACCAGGACACCAGAAATCTGAATATTCTAATGTATATTGCTGTACATTTAACAGATGTATACAAGTGACTAATGATTAATCCCAGCTCAACAGCAATTAAAGGAATTAATTGACATGCTCTTTAAAATAAATATCAGTGCCTGGGATATCTAAATCATAACTCTGAGAGTGCTACCACAAGTTGGAACTTTCTGTAGGAGACAGGTTGCTTGGTGGGAAGTGAGGGAAGTGCTGTGATAAGGAAAAAAGAGAAAGTAACAGCTGACAAAAATATTTGTTGAAGAAGCAGAGAAAGTATTACAGTGGAAAGGGAGAAGAGAAGAACACTTAAGCTGAAAAACAAACAAACAAATAAATAAATCTCACAACAAAGACAAGCCCAAGCCCTAAACACAAGAGTAGAGACAGAGGAGTCTGAGGGAAAATGAGGGCAGCATGAACAAGTCTGTGTAAGATGATGGGAGCAGAAGGGAAAAAGATCTGCAGACAGAAGGCAGAGCAGAAGGGAAAGGACTGAAGATCCACATCAGAAAGAGGAAAATCTGTGTGACTGCAGACTCTGTTGAGAAAAACTGACAAACCTGTCATCAGAACAGCCCCAGAAAATGGAGTGGTGTGCCATCAGAGTCACAACCACAGCAGCTGGGGTTGAGATGATCTGGCAAGAGGGATGCACGTGATGCACTGCCACTTTATTGCTGGGATGAGTCCAGGAAAACACGGCAGAGTGCGAAAGGCAAACTACCTCTTATAAAAAACCAAACCAAATAACAACAACAAAAGAATATGTGATCCTTAGAACAGTTTCAGTTTCTAGGTAAGACTTTACATGATGAAGGATTGCTGTCATAAAGAAAGTCTGCAGATGCTCAGTCAGTAGGATTCACTGAAAACTTCTTGAAGGGTGACTATTCCAGAAAATTAGGTTCCAAAAATAAGAATGCTGATAAAAAAGCCATCAAATCATGACTTTAAATCTGCAGAAGTTGTTTGAGGTAGAAGATCATCAAATAATCAGGTTTAAGGTGAAAGAACATATTTGAGCTTTGGAAATTTGTTTTTCAAATGAGGGTGATTATTTGAAGCTTCTGCTTCTTCTACAGCATTTAAACAGGATAGAGTGGTATCTCCAATAGTGTGTGTGATGACACCCTCACCTGGGAAACCCTGTATAAGAAAGGAAACACAGCAAAGAGCCTGACCATCACCCTGGGCTTGGTAGAGCCCTAGCAGCAATGGTATTGAAAACATGTCCTCTCCACTCTTGAAAAGTAAACTTCCCTTTCCATGTGAGTTATAAGCCTGAAGTCCAGGTGCTACAACTCAGATGTGGCAAGTCCCCATTGTGAGATGCCCCATTTCTTTCTCAGGAAGTAGTTCCACTTAAACATAATGAAAGTAATTATACTTTTTGAAACCAGCAACATTGGCAGCTACTTTGAGTCCAAATGGTTTAGAATGACATTTTTCTTCCTGGATAAAAGATGAAGGTGATGGAAGCTGAAAAATGCTGCATGCAGGAAGTGCTGAGGCAAGAACACAAAACAAATTTTAAAGAAATGTGCAAGGGAATTTGCTGAATTTGAGTACAGAGTTATTTTTTTTTCTGGAGCTCACATAAGTGGTGCTTTCTCCATGCGTGCTTTTGTCTCAATATCTCAGAGCAGAGCTGTTATCAGCCAACATTTTTTGACTGTCACGAAGAGCAAATACATCACTGAGTATGTCATGTTCCCTATGGCTCAGAGGCTTCCTAGGTGGTAAGTCTAGCTCACACAATTTTTGTCTGTTGGTCACTTAACTGAGCAACCATCCAAACCACTTTTGATAACTCTTGAATGACAGTTTGTATTCCCTGTGTTTAAAAAAAAAAAAGATGTTTTTTTTTCCCCATCACTATTTTGTTTGTGCCAGGCTTGTTTTGACTTTAACCCCATTGATGCCAGGGTAAGAACTAGCAGCTTTGGACACTTCAGGTGCAACCCTTCTGACAGACAACAGGTATGTATCAGGAATCAGGAAGGATAAAATCCAATGGAAATAGCACTGATTGAATCTACATAGATGTTTTGCTTCAGATCTCTTGTTTTTTGGCCTGTTTGCAGATAGGTTTTGTGCACAAACTAGGATCCTGTTTGAGGAAAGCTAAACTAGGTCACTTCAATGCCACGTTGTTCTTATGTGAAGTTTTCAACACAAATTTCTCCTTGACCTTCAATAAATCTGCATCTGTGTACAGTGATGTATAAGGCTGTCCAGGATGAGGTGGGTTTATCCATCAAAGTCTCGAATGTTCTTTTTATCCTGTCACAGGACTATACCTGCTTCATAATCTACAGCATTTGCCCTGGATGTGGATGACCTGGATATTAAGCATGTAGAGGATCAGACCTAGCTGTTGTGGTGCCCAGTTGAAGGATTTAGTCCTCAATCTGTCTCAGTTACATGTCCAAACCAGTAAGTTAATCTGACAGGTTTCCTTCTTCCTCTCATTTACCACAAAAATAATCTTGTTCCTGAACAGTGTTTCAATTTCCCATGCAAATTTAGAGTCTGACAGGCTAGTTATTTCCCAAGAGGCAATTCCTACACACATCTGTTCAGGTACTGCTCACATCTCCAGTGTCTTCAATGCTGAACTAAACCCTGCTAGACCAGTATCTGCCAGCTAGAGTATAGTATCTTTAAAAAACATATTATGTTTTATCCCTTTATCCGGTGTTTTATGTGTTCTCCACGTGTTTAGGTGGCTATTAAATGTACATTTGTAGCTTTGTTTTTTACTTCTTCTTAATAAAATGTCAGCAATATAGCCCTTGCCTGGATTTTGTGCTTGCTTTCTTAATTAACAGAACAATAGAGATGAATATCTGTTTTTCCTGGTTTTTGTCTTCTCTCTATCATCCAAACAAGAACACTTTCAGCCAGTTTGATATTTTTTGTTGTTGTTTTTGTTTGTTTGTTTGTTTTGTTTTGGGGTATTTTTGGGTTTCTTTTCGGGGGGAGTTGATTTTGTTCTGTTTTTTGTTGTTTCCTGAAGTGTCCCTAAATCCTTATCTTTTGACCAATACACAGGACCATGATGAATTATTTCTGTTGAAAGGGAAACTGCTGATCTGAGTCAGGTAATTCTCTGCCACAATCTGTTCCTGTTTAAAAGACTGTGCATGGATTTCTGAGTGCAGTGGAAGCCATTTACTCTTGCACAAGTTGTCTTTTGAATGTTCTACTCTGCTCCTTGCAGGGTTGCAGTTACCAGGGAGCTAAGCACTTTCCAGACCACTGTAGCAGTAGTGTTCCCATCCTGTGATGCTGGACTGATTGCCCTGTTCCCATATTCCCAGTATGGCTGTGCATGTATCCTTGCTTTATCAGGGGCAGCCTCGTGACCGTTCTTTCACTCTCAACTGCTTTTTGTTGTGCCAAGAACAGCAGCACAGCACTATAACCAGGAAACCACTGCATCCCACTGCCGGTAGTTACCTTCAAGTCAGGGTTGTTGGTATCAAATTAATGGACCTTTGGATCACTTGACGCAGAGAGAAGCAACTGCTCTGTTCTTCTGAAAGAACATGAACTGGTGTGTTGCCATCAATTTGGTGCATGGGCAGTACCAAATTACTGAAACATAATTCCAGCTCATTTCGTATAGAATGGCTTAGACTTGGATGGAAGTTGCTGAGTTCCCACTGCCTTCACTTATTGTTGTATCAAGGGATGTCTGGGGATTGTACACAGACACCTGTTAGGCTGAAGAAAACCTGTGCTCATTCAGGATCAATGACTCACCTGCTGACAGCCATTAAAGCCTTTCAGAAAAATTCCTCCAGCTCAATTTTGCACATCACCTACATGGAATTCTAAATTGTAGACAGACTATACAATCCATCTGTAAAACCAAAGTGTTATAATAATAGTAATATTACTTATAAAAAACCACCTGAAATTGGTATAAAAATCAGTCTACTGACAAGAAATCAATTCAAAAGGCTAGGCAGTACTGATGGAATCAGGGAATACCCTTATACTGTTTGGCTGCACCCAGTTTAAGATTACCTGCATCTTAGCTGAGCTGAATGTTACTTATTTCACTCAAAATGCTCCCCGTGAAAGCTTCTCTTGTGCCATATTCCTTAGTTATATTGCTTTTTCCTGGACACAATTCTGCTCCCTGGCATTTTTTAGATACTGTATGTGCTGGTTTAACACCATATGGGAATTAAACCCCAAATAAGCCTCTCACCTTCATCTGCCCCTCTCCAGTTTGAAAGGGACAAAGGCAGAGATGATGGGTTGAGATAACAATTTACTGGAAGCAAACAGCAATGGAATGAGAAATGCACAGTAATGATGATATTGATAACAGAAACGTACAAAAGTGAAGGGCTTTTACACACAAAGGGTGTTCATTCCTTGACTTACTTCTGCATGACCGCTGGGGTCATGCAGCCATGATGGTGGGTATTTTTTTGTGGCTGACTCTGTTACTGATCCAAAGACAACAGAAATGACTGATTGACAACCCTCTCCCAATCCAGACTGTGCACACTGCCCACCTGCTCCCAGACAGCTGGGCTGGGCTATGGTTGGCAGTATTTGGCTTGATTCAGCCCTGCCTCTTGACTTGGGCTCAGCTCTGCTCCTCTTGTCTTGGCCTGGGCTTGGCTCTTTCAATTTGGTTTGCTGCTTCAGCACAGCATCTCCAACTCAGCTGTGCTCTCCCAAAGGACTAGAGGAGATGGGAATGGATGGGCAGTGGTGGGGAAACAGAGTCCCCAGGGCTGCTCCTTGCAGCTTTCCTGAGGAAGACACAGAGCACAATGGCGCCACTCCCAGAGCGCGTCACTGCCCCTGAAGCCACGGCCCACGGTGACAGAACAGTCTGGAACAAGGGCATGGCCCCGCCCACACAGCTTTAGCCCCGCCCACAGAGCCCGGGCCCCGCCCCTGTGCCCGCCATGTTTGTTGCCATGGCTCCGGGGACACCAGGTTTGTTGCCATGGCTCCGGGGACACCAGGTTTGTTGCCATGGCTCCAGGGGACACCAGGTTTGTTGCCATGNGGCTCCAGGGGACACCAGGTTTGTTGCCATGGCTCCAGGGGACACCAGGTTTGTTGCCATGGCTCCAGGGGACACCAGGTTTGTTTCCATGGCTCCGAGGACACCAGGTTTGTTGCCATGACCTCGGGGCAGGGCCTGTGTGCCAGCTCTGCTGTGACAGCCTGCACTGGACATGCCTCAGAGTCGTGGTATCCTGCTGCCCTGTGCATCTGTACGGAGGGTTACAGGCAAAGCCAGAGTCCTCAAGCTTTTCCAAAGAGATTACTGTGTGGAAAAAGACATGTCCTGGGACACACAAATTCAGGAATCCTATACTCCATGTGGCATTGCTTCCTAATCCACAAGGTGTGAATTTTCTATTTTCTAGATATTCTTATACTATCTGGTATGGGAATTATGATTGTTCCTGTTTTTGAAATTATGTCCCATGAAGAAAAAATCAGCAATTCAATGGCTTTGAGCATGGAATAAATTTCAGTTACAGTGAAATAAATTTGAAGAGCTATACCTGTACTATAATATGTATCTATTATGTAAAATTTTTCTATCATTTGGTGCTAGAAAACCTTCCAGAGCTAGGTAGTGTTGTCTCAGGACAGTAAAGGTCGCATCATTTTGATGAAGCAGTTTATCTGTTAGTGCCTCTCATTGTACTATTCACAAATATAAAGTTATAAATAAATAAATAAATAAATAAATAAATAAATAAAATTCTAATCCTACTTTTATAATAGTTTAGAGGTGTTCAGTTCCAACTAGAGGCAAGAGAGATGCAACCATTTTGTGTGAGTGTGACATTAGAAGTTAGTTTTTTTGGTGTATGCGCCTGCAGGTTTCCACAGGAGCTATGTGAATGCAACAGCAGGTTCTGATCCCTTACACTTTTTCTGAGACCTATGTCAGCCTATAAAATATAGGGTAAAGTTGAAAATAAAGTTTTAATTACCATCTATCCTTTTTGAGACTGCTGCTGACAACTCCTGGACTTGTTAAAGTGGGCCATTGTTTGTGAAACTGTAATTAAAGTCATTCAGTGTCAGAAAGATTGGATGGGGGCCTTCTTGCCCATTTCTCAACACGATCCACTGCTGTCTTCCCAGTGCATGCTGTTTTCTCTTTGCACACTCCCACATGGTCATCACTGCTTTTTGTTATATTCTACATGACAGCTACATGCTCATGTCACCTCATTCCCACCTTTTCAGTAGAAAATGTCTGAGTTGTCATTCTGGGGGGTTGTAATTTTTTGTTTTTTGAGGAATGGCAAGAGAAAGGCAGGTATGTTTCACAGAGACAGGAGAGTATGTTGACCAAATATTGAATAGGTTGCACACACTGAGCACAGGGAACTACTGTGCCTCTGCTGTAAAATCAGGGGACCTGGGAGTGGAGTCAGAGTGCAAAGGTCCCACTAATCTCCAAAGTAAAGTGTCACGCTAAGTTGGAAACAACTAACCTGTCTTCCTTTTATTTTCTTAATGTAAACTACCCTATACATGAAAAATTACTTGTCTCTGATTATAAAACTGCATATGGCCAATGCCCTATGAAATGAAAGAAGTACTCTGGCCCCAATGGGTCTTTAATCAGTTTCATCCGGTAGATAGCCAAATAGCAAAAATAGCTTGGTGTTTCCTCATGATTTACTCTTCTGTAATAAATTAATATTACTTTATTTTGGGAAAAATAGAAGGCAATAAATGGAGGAAGGAGAATATAATCTGAATTTACTGCAGGAGAAAGAAAAGCGAGGAAGAAGATTATCAAAATATGTGCTAGCAAAAATAAAATTTCTCCTTGTACAAATCTCATTGTTTGAACAGCTGCCATATATTTCAGAGAATTAAGCTACTTTAATTAATTACACAATACTTTTACAGCATTTTACTGATCAGTAAAAAAGGTTGTTAAAAAAATGCTAAATTGTTATATCCTGACACTTGCATCTGTTTTAAAAAATCATCCCATCACAGAAGGATGATAATGACTTAACAAGCTAAAGCTGGCCAGCTCCTGAAACCTTGATGTTTAATCTAGATAAATGTACTTGTTTATATAGCTGTGTAATCAATGTGTGTGGTAGAATTATGGTACCATGCCACCATTAGCCCTGTTTACATAAATATTGTGTTTTATCAATGGACAAATGCATCACTTTATGCTAGAATGTATCACAGAAAGAAATTTAAAACTTTAATGAGAACTTTTTATGGCAGATTGGATGTTAATAACATATAGTGTAATTTTTCATAAATTTAGGAGTCATTGTAGCAAACCGTTGATTTCATACAATCAAAAATTGCCTGGCTTGGGAAATTTGAACTTTCCCAGTTATTACTAGTTTGTGTACTTTGAGGAAAACTGTTTCTGGCTGGATATTTCTCAGAACAGTAGAACTTTTGTTCTGTATTTGCCACTTGTTAACATATTCAATAAGCATATTTTTAGAAGAGCTGTTGATATGGGAGTTGGAAGTATATGTTTCTATGAACTGGATCATAGGAATAGAAAATAATAATCAAGAACTAAGGTGAAAGCTATGATGGGGAAGGATTGTTACTTAAATCATGAAATGTTTGTTGCCATTGAGATCTGCACCAGAGCTTTTTCAGTTTTTATTTAGAATATACAAAAATCAACTGCTGCATAGTAGACATATTTATACACGAAGACATAGAAAACAATATTTTTATTTGTGAGGCAATAGTCTGAGAAAAATTTGTAGGAATGGATGAATTGCAGATAGTAAATTTATTACTAATGAAGCTTGGTAAAGGAATATACTTACTTATGCATTAGAGCAAAGTTGGTAAATAGAAAAACTTAAAAGGAGTAAAGTAGATAAGATTTTAAAAAGTGAAAAATATTTTCCTTGTTGTTTTCTAAATTAAAAAGATTGCCTTTTCATTTTGAAATAGTTTCAAATTGAAAATGCCTTTGTCTTCTGTGAGATCGGGTTTTTTGTATTAAATGAAACAACACTATAAAACCTAAATTCCTTGAGGGTGATGTAAAGTAGAAACTTCTTTATTTGTGAAGAAGAGATTGGGAGGATTGATAGGGTGCAGATAGGGCAAATTCATAACTCTCTTGATTTTACTTACTTATGTTCTATGTTTTGTATGCAGCCTTAGTAAAATATCCTGGGTTTGTGCTCTGTCTATGGGAGTTCTGTTGTGAATTTGAAAGGATCATGATTTCACTCTCAATCTTTACATCTTTGAGAAGGATTTCTGCACTTATTTAACACAGAGAGAAAAACAGAATCAGGAAGGCAGAGATGTTAGAGACTTTTTGAGATGGGTGGATTAGGAGAAGATGGGTGGATTAGGAGGATGTTCTTCCAAAACATTTAGACCTGGATATAAACCCTTTCAGTTTCTCTTGTGTCCCTCACGAGTAATGACCCATCTTGATTCATTCCTTAGTATTTCACTGGAACTCAGAACATTCAGTAAATCCTCTAGTGAAAAGTGCCAGAATTACTCACAAAGTCCTGTATTTCGTCTGCTGCACTGAACAAAATATGTGGAAGTGGCCCACAAAAAGTGTTCCCTCATTTAAGTCACTCCATGCACTCCAAGGTCAACCAGGTGTTGCAAAGTAGTAATGCCCAACAGACTAGACAAACTTTCCTAGTAAATTTTCAAAATAGGATGTTACTTGAATGAGACAAATCAAACTGTAGGTTAAGCATGTCTTAAAATCTCTGCTTGAGATTGATTTACTATTTTGTTCTCAGAGATGCAAGTGTTGAATGGGTCTTATATGAACATTCGGTGATGAAGCCAGCAAAACATCTGAGAACTGTATCTGCTAGTTATTATTACAAATACTGTAAAAGTTAAACTTTAAATGTTAAATGACTTTGTACCATTTAATTTATTTCTTCATGGGAAGATATCTGCAGACTTATTACTTGGTGCTATGTGTGTAAATGGGATACCAGGCCATCTGCACAGATTTCACACAGAAATCCATGTACAAATGATTAGCCAAAAATTTAACAATAGATCTGAAATGCTCTAAAAAAGCTTCTCATTTAGTATCAAATTTGTCATTTCTTCATTTCTACAAACCTTTTTTTTTTTTTGCAGTTTCCTCCACTGTTAGTAGAATGCAGATTCAACATGGATGGTTTCTAAGTGGTTTAAAGTATTTTAACATAAATTATTTGCATTCAGAACCTTGAGCTTTGTGCTCAAGACCTTAAAATTGTCAGGAAAATCAGAACTTCTTGTGATTTTTTTTCACCTACATGCATTAGGAAAATTCTATCTCCAGACTGTAATTCTGATTCAAGGTCTTTTAATTGAAGATAGAGGCAGTGTCTTCTGTAATTTTCATCACTTGCTATTTAGGAATTAAGAGACCTGACAACCTGCTATAATGGTTGGACAATTCTTGACATTTTTAAAAATGACCTGCCCATGAAATGCATTTTTATAATTTCAAGGGTGATGATAAGAGTGGTTGGAAGGGAGTTAATAACATGCCATACATATTATGCAGCTTTAAAATGAACCATAGTATGACTTACTCCATGAAACCTAAGTAGGCTGAGACTTTTCATCTCTTTAAGAAAAACTTGCATCAGAAAAGAACATCTATCCAAAGCAAGCAAGCAAACCAACAAAAAAACCCCAAACAAAACTCCCCTCAAAACTCCACCCCACCACCAAATAAAACCCCAGACACACCAAACTCCTTTCGCCCTCTGCAAAAAAAAAAAAAAAACCCACAAAAA
>VXBR01007014.1:1403432-1599061 GCA_013400215.1 Cisticola juncidis
AAAAACAACAACCACCACCAAAAAAGCCACAAAAAACTAACCTTGGGAAAATCTCTCTTTGTTCATGTGGTCCACTGAGATACAACCATCTTCCTCTAGATATTGTTGAGGGCACTGTAGCCCAAGGAGGACCAGCAATGGAGATAATCTGCTGTAACCTGACCACAGCCCCCAGCACCCCTTGTTGCTTTTTGGAGGTGACTGAGTGTTACCTGCAACTGTAACAAGTGGAATGAGAGAAGTCATGCTGAGCCTGGGAAAGGAGGAGGAGTATGTTTTCCTTAAGTGTTCTAATGTGTTTTAATTTTTTTTATCTTCCCCCCCCTCTCTGTTATCTGAATAAATACTTCAATATTTACATAACTCAGCAGTCAAAAAAAGCCAAATTGCCAAGTTGAATAGGTTTTGCCTATGATAGTAACTCTTTGTTTTTATTTCATGCCACACATGATCATAGCCACTTGTTGATGAATAATGAGGAGATCTTTCGTACCTTCATGTCAATATCCCTGGGACAAGCTGAACTGTAGATTTTTCAATGGTCAAGCTTCTGCAGAGATTGTTTGCTTACCTCATTACACTTGCCAACCCCGTCTGAAAATTGGCCTAAAGCAAATCAACCTGTCAGTCTCCTGGTCCTCTTGTTCCCTGCACATATTCTCTGCTTCTCAGAATGTCTAATTTAGTTTCTCTTGTAGTGGTGATCAATGGCTGTCAGCTGTTTTTCTTTTCTCTTGAAACTGTTGCTAAATTAGCCTGTCATGTCTTCCTTGAAGGGCACATGTAACAATTGTTCTTCTTTCTTCCACCATCAATGAGAAGTCACGACTGCTGCAAAAAACTCTTATTGGAGCTGACCCCAGCAAAACCATTCTGGTTAAGATTTCTCCTTGTCTTAGCATCTGTTTTAGATGTGAAAACCTGACTCCTTTTTTCAAGTAATCTCATGCATTTAAGATTTGTATGGTATTTACTGTCACATTTTGGATTCCTTTAACAGATAAAGCAATAGAAGAAAAATATCATGTTCAGGTTTTTTCTGCAAATAGTGAAATATCAATTATTGCATTATGTGCCTTTGTTTTCATGGGCATATGAGGCCTTACAGAATGTGTTTTATGATTTCCAGTGTCTCCTACTGCAGGGTGTTCACTCTTTGATATTTTTCCAAAAGCCTGTCATTAAAAATCATTAGTTGCTAGCGAAGTCATGTCAAAACACAACTGTAATCATTCAGCCAAGGAAGGGCTAATTTCTCATTCTCTCATTATTATTATCTCATATTCTCAGTTCTCTAGCCTTTAAAATTGCAGATATTAATTTCTAAAATAAACCAGGGAGAAATTACTTAAGAAAGGCATACTAGCTTTATAAAAAGTCAAAAAAAGAAGAGCCTGAATAAAACTGAATAAATCTCATTTATTCTTCTTTATTCATGCCTTCTTTACATTTGCTTTTGTGATTGACATTTCAGGTGTGTGAAAGGAATGAGAAGGATACCAAATTATTTCCACTCCCTTACACACTTTCAGGACAGCCTTCATCCCAGCATACAGTACACTGCAACAAACCAATGTTTGTTCTCTTTAGATCTGGTTTAGGTGGCAAACCAACTCTGAAGTTTACTTTTGGATGTCATGGGAGAACATTATCTTAAAAGTGTAAAATAAGAGCTAATTGGAGTTATGTGCAGGTCTCTGTCCAGTAATGAAGGAAAACAAAAAGGGAGTGATGTCTGATTTTGTGCAATGAATGGGAATCAGGTATTTTGCAATAATCATTCAATGACTATCGCATTCTTTCTTCGCTGTTATGATGGATAGCCTTTCTCTGCTTCCCTTTATAGTGTTCACAGTGACACTGCAGTTCCTACTAATAAGGAACCATGCTGGGATGGGATGATCTGATTTGCTATTTTCATTGAATCAGATTCTGGAAATTGAACAAAATTATTTTTCACTTCTTTTCTCACTCCTTTTTTTTTTTTTTTTTTTAATAGGTGGCATCACACCAAATAGAATATGGTTTTGGAAAGATTATTCAAGAAATACTGAAATTGCTCTATCTTGCCATTTTGATTCAATTTCAAACTTTGGGTTAAAACGTCTTGGTAGTACCAGATAGAATTATGTCTAAGGATGCCTCTACTAAAGAACATCCAATTGCTGAACACATGCTATTCCCAACTAATGTCTTGCAATTGTCATGAAAAGTTCTTATGTTCTGTTCATCTGTTATCACTCAATACTGAATTAATAAAGTTTGAAACTTTTAAGGAAGTATATTTTGAATATTTTTGGGAAATGACAGGTCCATATGTCTTAGATAGCCTGGACTTTGATTAGGCATCCTTGAAGGAGAATCTTTAACTTTTAAAGTTTCTTCTCTGTTTCTTATCTTTCACTGTAGATGAAATATCTAAGACATTTAATTATTTTAAATGTAGCGAGACTAGATAATGGAGAAGGATCTTGTGTTTTTCCCATATGTTGCCAGTACTTTCCATTGTCTAAGGCCCAGGAATTTCAGTGTCAATGGAGATGTCATTTTACATACAAACATATCCTAAAATGACTGCATTTTTTTGCTAGTGTAGTTCCCTTTAAGACCTTATGAAGCTTTTAAGTCTTGATAATGATGACCTGAGAGAGATTATTAGGACACCCCAGATTATGAATTTTGCAGTGCTACCAATCTAGTAGCTGCTTGGCTGTATAGTTCAGGATTTGAGAAAGGCGGAATGAACTGCATGATGTGGTTAAAGACAGTTAATTAAAAGACTAGAAAATGTAAAAAAAATTGTTGAAAACAGTGAGGTTGAAGGCAGTTTTAATTTCTCATAAACTGACTTTAAATAATATAGGAGGCAACAGTCATCTGGTCCAGGGAAAAAAAAATTAAAAATAGATTGTAATGTTATTTTAAGGCTATGATGAAATTAAATCTTCTTGGAATCAACTTTACTGGATCTGTAAGTTCCTATATCTGGCTTGTGATTGACAGTCATATTGTTGAAAAGATTTCATGATTTGTGTGATTCAAAGCTGTCAGGAGAAAATAAAACATTATTTTTTGAGTCATATAACAATAAAGAAAAAAAAATGTTTTGTCTTCTTGTCATTAATTTCAGTCAGCAATACTGTTTATTTCCCATTCAAAAAGACAGAATAAAACTTGAGAAATTTGAAAGAGCAGCCCAAATAATACCCAAGCAAAACCCCCAATTCCTAGATGGGCTTTCCTGTAAGATTTATAATTCATAGCAAACTCGAGTGAGAATTAGAGCAATGAGTAAGCAAGAAAAACCTCAAACTGCTAAGTAGCAAAATTGTGTGGGTAACAGAGTCCACTGTTTGCCCTTGATAGGCTATAGCCTGAATCTCAGTGACTGCAAACTGATACCAGTCTGGCTCAGTTGTCAAGTCTTAGCTGGTCCAGGGAAAAGAAAAGGCCAGTTGTCCTGCAGTGACCATCTGGACTGGGGTGCCTTTGGATGTGTGTTCAATGCAGAGCCTATCAAAGAGTGCCTAGTGACTCTTCAATTAAAAATGTTCTTAGACCTTGCTCTTCTCTTTTTCAACTCTATCAGCTCCATGGGTAGACTACTGTCGTCACGTTTTTCAGATTTAATGATCATTAAAGGTAAAAAAAAGGCTAGGGGGATGGTGGTTAGGGAGGAAAAAGCCTGAAACCTTGAAGTTTAACATATTTCTTATTTTACTTGATTAATTTTGTGCCAATGTGAATGAGATTTTAAATGAAAATTAGTAGGATGTTTTGAACTTTGCTGGGCTTATTTTCTGTTGCTGGATAATTTGGAATGCCTGTTTTGAATTTCATGCAAAAGTCACAGAATTACACATTAATCAGGCATCTAGATTAAATAGGGCTTGAGTATATTAATCTGTTCTGTGTAATAATCTTGAATGGTGTGATTGAAAAATTCAATTTAAAAAAGAAATTATCCAGTTTAGGTAATACATCTTGATGATTGTGAGCCCACAGTAGTCAAGAAAGTTGAAGGAATCTGTACCAGGAATCTGCTCTGTAAGACAGGTACATATGGGGGGGTTAAATGCACAGTTGCTCTTCTGCATTAGTGGAGTGTCACAGGATTTAGCTCCCTTGCTTTGACTTGAAAATAAGAGTAGATATCATCATGCATTTATGGATTGCACCTGAGACACTAATTTCAGACATTAGTTATAATCCTTATGTCCCTGTGTTGCAGTTTTAAGCAGTATCATATATAAGCACAGCAAGTAGTTAACCCTCTTGTATTTGTATGTGTGAGCTTATAAATGTTCTGCAAAACTCTGTCTCTGGTTCCTGTTTGCTGTCCTCTCTTCATGCTTCTTTATCTCAGGGCAAAAATGGGCACCATGTGGATGCAAAGCAGCATAGACCTTTGCACTAAGGAGATGAAAACAAAGACATGTCTGAACCTAATGGTCCTTAATGTCAATCTTCTTTTTTTAAAGTGTGGGTTTGTTTCATTTTTGAGGGGATAGTAGAGGATGCAATTAGAGTCAGAGTTTAACATTTTCTCTTTATTCACTTTCAGAGTCACTAACTAGTTTCCTCCTTTCAGCTGGGAACATCCAACTTGTATTTCAAATAAATCTTTCATCTTTTTTACTCCAGTCCATTCTGTCTGGATAATCTTACATCCTTTATTTATAGGTATAGTGAGCAGTAAATAAAGACAACATACTGTGTTTTTGTACTATAAACAAGAAACAAAAAATGAAGGAGAGAACCACAGGGTGGATGAGTCCATGATTTTTTTTTAAACTTATTTTAGATTTGTAAGGGGAAAAATATCCAGACAAAAACAAATTTTATGGAAGCAGTGTGTTCATAGATAGCAGAATTTATGCAATGAAAGTTCAGAAATGTATAATAAATAGTTTGTTCTGAGTTTTCAGCCCTCTTCCTTCCCATGGAAGAGACCTGGATACTTCTTATTTATAGACTTTAAAGAAGAATATAAATCTCTGAAAAATGGAATTGTGAAAGAAGGGGGTGGAAAACCAGTCCCAAAAATGTATTCATGAACACAAAAAAAGTTAAAAATGAGTTTGTAATTTACTGCAGCTCAGAGGCAGCAATAACTAATACACTGGAAATTTACCCATTTTATGCATCTATTTTGCCTGCTTTACTGCTCTGCTGTTCATAAAAAGAGCATTTATTTCAGCAACTGTCATGTCACTTGGCATTTATGTGATCTCTGAGCTATGTGTGAAAATGCACTTTTTTTCCAGTTTCAATTTTTATTGAAAAAGTTATTTATTTTACAAATTGGTATCAAGGTGATTTGTTCTCCTGTCTAACTAGTTTTACTGTTGTACTTTTATTATGTTCATTCTTATCACTTGGGAATCAGGACCATAAATTATTTGGTTTTGTTTTTCATGTCTTGGGTCCTACTATTGGAATTGCATTCTGTCCTCTGCATGTTGCTGTCTTAATTCCTCCTCCTCCCACTACAAACTGGAAGATTAGAAGCTGTATTTTTTTAATTCTTATACATTTTCTTCCTCTTATGCTGTTCTTATGAGGTGCTTTGGCTTGTCCACTGTGTTCTGCTCTCAGCTGTGTGTTTTGACAGTTCACTCTGACGTTTCTCTTTGCCGTTGTGATGACCTCTCTCCTCTGTGTCCTGCAGAGCTCCACTCCAGTATCAGCTGCTGCTGTGGCTGGTGCTGCTCACGTCTGCCTTGGGAATCTCACCTGTCCTGTACAGCTTCCAGCATCAGCTGTGCTGTGAGAGGCATCAGATGTATAAAAGAACTAGACAGGGGAAATGCAAGGTAATTATCTTCCTGATGATGTGTCCCTGAGCTAAGGTTCCTGATGGCTGTTCTGGCTGTTGCAGAGGTGTGCTGTGGTGCCATATCACTCCTTTGAAACAGCAGATTCAGAGGTTCCTCAGTAATCACCTAGAGGGAGTGAAGATCTTTAGATAATCTCCTGAGGGCCTCACTGTAATTTCCAGGAGATGTTTTGTTCTTATTTCCACCTCCAAAGATGCTAACAAAAAGAGAACTATAAGATTAAATAGCTACACCAAATATTTAGAAATTAAAAGGAGAATCGATTTAAAAGCAGTGGAAGAGATAGTTTGAACAGACTCAGTTGCAGTTTTCGTCTAGCAAACCTGGCTTTCTACCAAAAACTGCCTCTGTATTTACTCAACTATTGCATGAAACCTGCAGGTCAACTCATTTCTCTGCTCTTTTCTTACTGCTGTCAGCTTAAGTGGCCATGCTTCTTTAAGAGGACTGGCATAAAATGGAGTCTGTTTATTTCTAATCTCAAGCTTTACATGTGACAAGGCCATATTACTTCTTCTTGGTCTGAAACTGATCACAGAATAAGTGTCTGCTCAATGGCTATTGATGGAGAAATCTCATCTGTTGCCTTGGCAGTTTCAGTATATTTAGAAGCTGAGAACCCAGATGTGAGTTCTCATTGTGCTTGTTTATGACTAACACAATCTGCAGGGCCACTCAGTCCTGTAAAATATTCAAGGCTTTTCCCTTGCTTGAGATAATTTAGCTGCAGTGTCTTTTCTGGGCTCCACATTTTGTCCTGACATGGTGTAGAATTTATAGAGAAGGGGTAAAGGTGGAATGAAATCTAATTTTGAGGAAATGAATCAGAATTGCTGTCTTCTGAGCATCAGTTGTGAGACAAAGAGGGTAGGCTGCCTCAGTCAGGAGAGCCCACCTGTGCACCAGGTATTTTTACAAATGCATTTCTATTCTCATGGAAAAGCCTTTTGTATTCACTTGTGCTGTGTCAGATGTCTGCAAGCCAAACAGCAACTGCATTACTCCTGTGCTATAAGGACAAGCTGGTTGCTGGCCCATAAAATAGTAATGAGAGAGCTATAAAATGCTCCGACAGACCTGCTTATCTGAGATCTGCTTATTTCATGAAAGCTGTGCTTCTATTTACATGCAGCACACCCTCTGATCCTGAAGGAGATTCCATAGGTATGATCCACAGATAATCAGTCATGTTTGCCTTACAGGGGGTGTCATTTTCGGGACATCTGCTCACAGACATTCCACTGCAAACAGTGCTGCCAATTATTAGTTCTCCCTTGCTTCAAAATTCTGACGAAAAACCACAATGCTGCTGACAGAAACATAAAATGCAGACTCTGCTAGCTAGCTCTGAACATTGCTTTATTAAGCCTGGTATTCTGCATCCAGCAGTAGCTAATGTGTCATGCTTCAGAGGAAAGGCAAACCCCACAATTTGTGCAAAGCCATAAAATAGAAGTATTCCTTGCCGAGCCTGCAGCCATCAGCTTATTCCCTGAAGCATAAGATTTGATTATATGTTTGTTTCTTGGGGAGAAGAGCTGTGAGTATTTAAGCTTTTCAGGCTGGAGATCATGCATTAGATTAACCTGGAGGACTCTGAGGCCCATGTAGAACAGATTGTGGAATTCCCTTGGCAGAAATGAGCAAAGCAGCCATTACTAACATGCTGTCATACAGTTAACTGGAGCCGAATGACAAATCCATAGGAAAATTTGCTTCTATTTCTGCTCTTGAGCTATCAGTGAGAAGCTTGTGATTTCTTTTGGGTGTAAGTACCAACCTTATTTCCCACATAGTTTCTAAGTTTGTGTTGTGTTTGCAAACACTATAATCTTGTATGAGTAGTAGCTGGGAATGAAGAGCTGGATCATAGCTCTTTGCATCTTTAAGTGTGGACTGCCTGCAAGGCCTGGGAAGCAACAGTTTTAGCTCTGTTCACTCTTTTCTACCTATCTCCAAATAAACTTGCTTTCCATGCCAGGTAGAATGACAGTACTTTCATTTTGATTAGACTTTTTGAAAACTATTTTAATTGTTTTTGTCTGTTTGTTTGTTCTGGAACTAATTAATATTTGCCAAGGAAACCAATGCAGACAGTACCTATGGCTCCAGTCACACATAGTTTGGAGCTAGGCTGGGTTTTGTTAGGAGGATTCATGTAGGGAAGGCAGATAGAAAAAAATAGAAAAAGGTTTTGATTTGAACTATTATCCTGTGGCTTGTGAGCAACCTAACAAAAGTGAAAGAATCTGCAAGGAGATTTGAGATTGCACCAAAGATGAATTCAGATCCTGTCAGGTTTAGGAGCAGGAAAAACACAGAGGCCTTTAAAAATGCTTCCTCCCTTCCCTCATGGCCTACAGTACTAATCGGTTACTATATGGTTCATGTTCTTCACTCATCCTGCAGTATCCAACTGGACTTATGGAATATCCATAACGAGTTAGACTCCTTCAGCCTAGACTCACAAAGTACTGCTCTGTCTGTGAAACCCCTGGCAGTGCAGCAGAGAACCAAAAGTGGCATTAACCTGGTTAACTACTGCAAAGCTTTGCTGTAAGCAAAAGCTTCTATCCTACCTGCTCCAGTTTTCAACAAAATGCCTTTTTATCTTCACATAGTTCTTTGTCTTGTGAAAGGCAAGGGGTTGTGCAGTATTTTCTTCAAAAGTGGTAAAGTTGTTTTAGCTTTCAGTGGGAGCTAAGGGCAATGAAGTGTTCCTGACACCTCCCAGCATAAGATTTCATAATTCTTATACAGCTCCCCCTGTTTTCAGCAATAGTAGCTTTGTGATTGAAGGCTAAACAACTAGAAGCAGCAGTAGATGCTTGCATGTGAGTTAAGTCTCAGCTCTGCCAATGCAGGGTAGCTGTGTTGTCTTGTGGGTATAGTTTAGGCTTCATTTTGTCCTACATCAAGAATCTTGAGACCATAAGTGCCATCCATTCTTCGGCTTGGAGGCAGATCCAGTACTGTCCCCAAACCATCTGGACCCTGTGATTTTCTCCCAGCTGCACAGGATGGGTCGCTGGCTGCATGGGACTGAGGTGTTGGGGTAGGATTGAGCAACACCTGGTTCTAGTGGTATGGTCTCAGGGATTTTCTTATAGCAATGGTAGGTGGATCTGGCTTGTTGCCTGAGACTGATGATCCTTCACCTGGCATTTCACATTTCTCTGATGGTTACTGGATTGTTGGTAGAGTCTGTCACAATCACCTGACCCACTCTGCTCACCTCACTCAGGTACACTGCTCTGATCAGAGAACTCATATCTGTAGGATGTCATTTATAGATTGCTCCTCTACTCTGGACCTGTAATAGCCCTGAACAACTAAGAAAGAAACCAATTTTTCAGTCTCACTTGCAAAATACAATCAATATTTCTGATTTCAAGGATATTGCACACTGAGAGAAAATAGTAACCGAAAAGTATTATTTCCAAGTTATAAATTGTGATATTTCTATCTTCCATTTACTCCAGTTTTTTGGCATCACATGACTGCCTTGTTCATCAATCAGTTTATATTCTTGAAAACAATAAAATACCTTATAAATGTATTGATCTGGATCAGAGATCACATACAAAAATTTAGCTTAAAAACCACTATTCTGTAAAAAGTAATTTTTTGTTCTTTGGAGCATGAAATTTACTATCAGAAGTATTCGTGAAAAGTCAAATTGTGGCAAAATACCAAATTCTTTACAGGTCATTACTGCCATGCAGAAGCATGTAATTTTCCATTTCATGAGAACTAAACTCTACGTTCTGGTGCTAAGTGTGAACTTAAGTTATAAAATGCAGAGTAGTCCTTCATGCCTATTTTCAGGAATCTGAATTTAGTTGCTTGGTTTTAGATATCTTACCCTCCAAATTTATGTTATTTTAGGAGTAAAGATTAAAACTGATTTAAATAGAAATATTTTGATGTTGACATAAAACTTGATTCAGACCCCCAAACCAGCCTGCCATTGCACTGCAGCACTAGCAACCCAAATACCTTGGGAGACAGAATGAAAAAGAGCTGAGTAACCTTATTAAGAGGTGATGCTGTCCTTGCTACTCTTCTGAAGTTATGAAAAACTGATTAATTTCCAAGATTTTAGGGAAGGGTTAACAATAATGTGAACAGCACTGTCACAAAACATTTTCAGTCCACCAACATAATTGAATTAAATGTCTGAGTGTGGAAGATTTTCATTTCCTTGGACCCAGCATGGGAGCCAGGAGGTGGTCTCATCCTGGCTGACATTTTTCTACCACTGTTCTGCAATAAGATTGCTTACCATCTTGCAATATAAAATTGCAAAAACTGGTTAATACTTCCCAGTGCCATTGAATCTCCTAAACTTTATATAAGGTTATAAGAACAACAGAGTATCGGATCACAAATGCCATTTTCTAGATCACTGTTTTGATCCTCTCCCACTCCTCCTCTCCCACTTCTCCTGCCACTCAGCAGAATGCACCTTAGACACTCAACAAGGACTGCATTTTCAAGACAACTTTTAAAACTTTTTTTTTTTTACTTGAGGGTTTTAAGCCTTAATTCCTCTTCTACTTGTTCATTGATGGAGAATTTCTCTCTTTACTCATACTGTCATCTGTCCCAAATTCAAGCCAACATATCAAGCCAGGAATTTGACAGAAGTGACATGGATGGAGTTTTCACAAGCAGTATTCTTGCAATTCATATGTCCTTCACATAACATTGTTTGATACTGCATTTCCTGAAATTATTGTATTGTTCCAATCTGAAATGAAAAAGAATCAGTTGCCATAACTTGCTCTTTCCATGGTTTATGTTTTATGAAGCACTTAAAATTAGATGCATATTGAATATATAAAACATTGAATATTGGAGAATATAACTTTAACAGTTTACTTTACTGCCAGTAAACAATTTGTAATATGCAATTCAAATTCTTATTTTCATGATGTTTTTGTCTCATGGGATATCATGCAACTATAGACTAACACTGAACTTTAGTATACCTATTAACCACTTATAATACAACACTTGGGGTGTTTCATACATTAATTTCTTCATTGATCAAAATAATATTTGGGGTAAAGGATCTCTGCTCACAGGAAGCCAGTTGGATTTGCATGAGTTTGGAAAGATCTGATGGAGAATCAAACTCACCCCTTCTCAGTGCATCTACACTGGCTGTTTTAGGTATAGTATATGCTTTTTTTAGTGTGAATCATTCTATATTTTGCCCTTGATGTTCTATAGATGACAATTTTGTGCCCCTCTGGTATCCAGAAACTGGATTCTTTCTCTGATCTGGACTAAGGAACAAAAAATTTCTGGCATGAAATTTTTCAGACAAAATGATTACTTTTCCTGTTTAGTTTTAGCTATGACACTTCTCAAATCAAGTTCATAGTGGCAGTTTATCTGAAAGGGAGATGCTGATGGCAGGAACATTTAAATTCAGTATTACCACCAAAAAACTTAATCTTGGAAAACTGTATCCTCTCAAGTAGTCATTCACCTCAGTGTTTTTGTGTTTTCCATCATAACTGCTAAATATTAAATGGAGAATACACTTCTCACTGTCAAAGCTGATTTCTCTCCCCAAGGACCCAGCTCTTCTTTGTCCATACTGTACTTTAGCACATAAACACGAATCCTCAAAGTCTCACTTTAATTTGTTCACTTGTAAGCATTTTCAAAAGCTACCCTGTTAGTGTACAGGTGTCTCTGACCTGAGTAGCTGATCTCTAGCTGGGATCTTGCCAGCTTGTTGTCCTTGAGAAGGTGCTAACAAAAGCTGGGTGTTTTCCTTGGTGCTGATGGTTTTACAGTGTACAAAGAGTAAGCCTAGTTGCTCCTAATGGTACCTAAAGGTTGCAAGCACTCCACAGCTTTATCAAGATCTGAGATTGCCTACAGATGACAGCCAAGGTTGAAGGCAGCCTTCAGAGCCTTCCCATGCAGAAACCTGCTGGGCCTGGGCAGGAGGAGAGTCTGCCCAGACATACAAACAGCAGAGAGCAGCCTTCTCACCCTGAGGCTTGGAAAATAGCCTACCTGGCCCCTGGGTGTCTACAGCAAAATGACCCTGTACAGACAAGGACTTATAACTAAAATTATAGTAGGTATTTGATTTCTTGGTTTCAGATGAGCAAAATTAAAGATTAATTGCTATAATTCTTGGGTTTGGATTAATGTACCTTAAGAGTAAATTAAATATCACAGGATTTGGAAACTTCATAACAGGCAACTAATAAAGTAAAGTTTGTTTTTTTTTCCTAATAATAAATACTTGCAAGGGAACTTTACTTCTCCTTTTGTTGACACTGACATCTGTGAACCAGATACTTATGTATCTTGAGTAATACGTTACAGGGTCAAATTTGGCAATTCAATCCTTTTAGGAACACATATGGCATATATTCACTTCCTATTGCTATAAAGGATTGTACTGCATATTTATGGCTAATCATATGCTCAAGAATATTCCTGAATGGGCATATACATAGAACCACACTTACAACATTTTCTGATTTAGAGTTCACATACAAAAAGAATTGTGTCATGTTAATGTCATATTATTACCATGGTACCTTATAAATTTGTCTTGATTTATTTCAGTGAAAAAGATTCTGGGCAGAGCTAACAAGAACAACCACATTACAATTGATTTAAATGAAAGATGTAAAAAGCAATCTTGATTCTCCTCTGTGCCTGTGTTAAATATTACATTTTAAATTTTTAAAAACGGTCAGCATCATGCACAGTGGATTTAGTGATCAGAGCACATGATTCGTGTTGACCACTAATACTCCTTTCAAAAACCTGACTTTTTTTGTTTCGAGGCAATCTTGACCTTTCCTGGTTCTGTTCATGGAGTCCCTGTACCATTCAACAACGCTGAATCATTAATTTCTTTTAGATCTGCCACAATTTATTCTATTTTCCTCTCTGAATTTCTAGTCAAGAAACAAAATTTATGATCTCCTTAGTACCAAATGAATACAAGGTAGAGTTAATTCTCACTTAGGAACATTTTACACTTTACAGTTTTTCAAAAGGTCTGGAGAAAAATCTGGGACAATGGCTAAGAAGGATTGTGTTTTTCCTGGTAGGAATAAATTACAGAAACATTTTCCTTAATGCATATTGATGTATTAAATGTTTTGTAAAATAGATCACCTGCAGAAATGAGGGGATGAATAATATTAATACCTAGATGAGTCATATACAAGAAATAGAACAGAACTTAATTTTGCCCAAGTAAATATTGCCACTACTTTTTTTATAGTAATAAGCAGTTAAGCCTGTTAGGCCAACCTCCAAAACCCTTTCCACAAACGCAGTGCTGACAGTTCTTGTGACTCATGCTATTTATTATTCTCTCTAGGCAGCTTCCAGCTCTCTCTACCTCATGTATATAGAGTCTGATTCAAAGGCCTGACAGACAGAAGCAAGGGGAAGAGGCCAAGGGAGTCAGTAGAGTATCTGGGAATCAACCCTAGAAAGACCAAAGAAAGAACCAATTTTCAAGTACTGCCATCTTCTTACATTTAAGTTTTTTCCATGTTTTATAGGGAGGTGCAATAGAAGAGCTAAAAGGTGAAATAAAGACATATGTGAGTTATGAACAGAACACCAGTGTGTATGACTTGGGTCTGAAGTAGGTATGGTGAGATTTACTAGATGAAGCAAGGCTTAGGATACCCAGTTTTTCATGCTGGTCTTGATTCTTTTGAGTTAGAATTTTACTTTTTTTTTTTTTTTCACCAGAATCTAGTAAGCTTAGAAATTGAGAACTTTCTTTCAATTAACAGTTCATTTAATATTATAATAAATTAAATAAATAAAAAACATTGAAATTTCTATTAGAAATCATACCATAAAATTTTAGATCAGCTTTAATCCTAGGCTTGATTCAGTAAATTTCTTTATTGTATCTGCTGCTTGTTTTAAATGTTTTGATCAAGTGATAAATATTATTGGTGTCAAAGAGACATCACAACTTAGAGAAAACAAATCTGAGTAATATCATAACTACAGATTCTTTGCCAACTGAACTGCCAGGATTGAATTCTCAGACATAAGGAGAATGAATGTGAATTTATTAGCCTACAGTTTTAGCCAGGATAACCCAATCATAATAGGGGCAATACTTTTGTTACATTAAAGGAAATCTGTGTGCTTGAAGAGCAGAAACCTGACTAATAGCAGGAAGTTTCATTTATGCCATGCACAGGTAGTATACTCATCACAATGCAGTGTGAAGAGAGAACAATTTTAGGCACCATAAACAACTGTTTCTTGGAACAGTTATTTCAAAAAGCTGGAACAGCAAAGCTAAATGTTTTTGATAAAGTCCTGAACAACATGTAGAACAAAATTCAAGACATAATCACAATGAAAGTTTCTTCAACATTAGTATGCAAAATACACTAAAATTCAACAGCATAATTGGAAGAGAAAAAAAGTATATAGTTTGATTTAAAGGTCCTGAATAAGACTATTGAAATGCATAAAATTCTTGTAGGTGGAATGGAGATTTCATTTATAACAGTGGAAGTGTTGTTTACTTATGAAATATGTATTACTTATCAAAAGGAAAGATGTTGCAAGAGCCATACAAAATCAAAATGATAAATAAAATTCTAACATCATTAACCACAGAGTCTGTTAGAATTAAAAGTCACGCTTCAGATTTGAAAGGAGCATAAATACTCTCTAGTTGAACATAAGGCCATAATAGGGGAGGACAAAAATTATTTTGATGTAGAATTAGCTTAAAACATTAACAAATACTGGCAGTTCCTCAGAAATAAGAAATGCAGGATTTTTTCCAGGTTTTGCACAGGCATAATTTATGAGGTAGATTTATGTTCACAATTATTTTGTAGGAAACACAAATTTCATGCTAAACTTCCTGCTATGCAGGACTTAATCAATAGGATCATTTGCCACTAGCTTGACTATAAAATGATAACAATTACAGAATAGTAGATAGCTAACTATACAATAAAATATTGTAAAATCCAACCTGAAACATAACATGTATTTGAGTAATTTATGGTAATGAACATTAAGTTGCATCATTTTATCTTCATAGCATAGCACTTGGGGTTTTCATTCCTTGCACGAAAAGTTGGTTTTGCAAACTCTGAAATACATCAGACTCAAGCAAGGGATAGAAAGAATCTGTTGTTTTGCAGGTGGGAGCAAGGAAAAAATTTTGTGAGATAATTGCCTGGATATTTGAATCTGGATTTTAGAAATTTTCCCCCCGCTGTTCTGTCCAAAGAAAGAATCAAAAGCATTTGTCACCTTGGCCACAGGTTTATTTTAGTAATTAATTTACATGTCTTATACTTCATATATGTGCTTTTATGCATCCTGTTTTAAGTAATAGAGGAATTTAGTGGCCTGGTTTGGAGTTATGGATTTTATGAGGTAGTGACAGTCAAAGCTCATATTTGAGAAATTAAAATTTTTCTGTAGTTCTCAGGTTTCATCTAAGAATGACCTAATGGAGGAAATACAGGAAAGCATGTATGCAGCAGAGGTTGTACATAGGATCTTAGTAGGAGGAAGAACTGTCACCCAGAGATGTGTCTGACATTCCCCCTGGAACCTGACAAACATCCGCTCTGAACTCCAAGGCTCTTAAATCAGAGTGACACCTTCAGAATAGGGTTGTAGGCAGAGAACCCCTTTGATGAGCCAGACCCTTCTATTCAATGCTGTAAACACAGGAGTGTCCTTCTGCATCTAAACATAGCTTATTTCTGTCTAAATATGTGGACTTCATCTTTCCAGTTAAAGTGTCAAGTCTATGATGGAGTATTTAGGATTTTCTAGAACTAAATACAGTTTTTAAAGGTTTTCCATTCTTTTAGGAGAAAAAGTCAGAGTCAAAAGGGCTTTAAAGTTTAAGAAATGTTGCTGAATGGCAAGACATGGCCCAAAGGGAGTATAAGGAAAAAGAGTAAAAAAAGGAGCAGTAATCTGCTTCCTGAAAAAAGTGAATTAGAATGTTCCTGCAATTTGGGAAACTTTAAAGCATGCAATTCAGCATTGTAAGTTGCTCATTTAAGGGAGTTCATACATTTACCAAATGCATGAATTAATCCCTTTTGCAGAAAAAAAAATTGAAATTTTGACATGGATGGAACTTAGGCACAGAAAAAGGGAAATTTTTGAAACCTGCCCATAGGCTTCAAGAGAACACTTCTGCTGCATTTTCTGGGGTGCAAATATGTGTCTCAGAACAACACAGGTAGATTTCAGTGTTGTATTTCTGAACATTTCCTAAATTTTTGACAGTAATAGTTCACACAGAGGTGTACAGTACCTAATTTGACTGATTATGTTGTCAATGAAATTAGTGCAGTGTGTTTAAAAGAAGGCTGCCTTCAGACTACAGTTTAGAAAGAGAAGTGTGGATGGAAAGTTTGTAAATGTATATATATAACAGTCTGACAGAGAAGAAACTATGGGAGTTGAACTTCAAACCATATAACACCAGGTTTCCTAGGCCAAGGTGTTAGAAAGAATATTTGCATATTAAATTCTCAATTTTGAGTTCTACTGTAGTGTGCTTTTCAACAGCAATCAGTACTTGAGCAATTGCCATTAAAGTTACATAGGATTAGCAGAAAAAGGAATAAGTTAAAATGTTATGATAAACTCCCATTTTCATATAAAATATTGCCAATCAAGAAAAGAAAAGACATTGTAAGGGTAAAGATATGAGACAGGATTCAGAGAGTGAGCTTTATTAAGTGCCAAACTTGGAAGGAATAGAGATAGAGACAGAGATGTTTTTTCATTTATCTTAGCTTGCAGCTAAGAAGCCACTCCACATACTGTGCACTGTTTGCACAGATTTACTGTGCCTTCTGTACGAGGTGACACATTTACTCAGTGCCTGCTACCAAAGGTTAATGGCTTGGTCACAATCTTCATATTAAATATGGTACAAACACTAACTTGTTATTCATGGGTCATGAGAGAGTCTCAGGGTCACCTTTCTACAGGCTTCTAAATATTGTCTTTAAATTTATGCTTGTTGCAGGTACCCAGCTTCAGCTTTGCCAAATAGTAGAGAACATGAATAAAAAGGAAATTCCACACTTTGTAAAAATTTGCCCTCTAAACAAAGATCAACAGCCATAAATAAATTGTCCTGTTGAAAATAATGTGGAGGTATCATTGCGGGGAATGTCTCTTGACCTTCCTGCCATCTTTCTTCTTTAGTATCACAAAACAGTTGTCTGAAACATGGTCATAGCTGTTGACTGTGATTCTTCTCACTGTACACTTATTAACACTGCCTAAACAAGCTGTTCTCCAAGCCAACACAGTGGTCTGACAATCAAAATACAAACTGAAATCCAGAGACATCTTCAATGCATGGCTGGCCACAAATGATTTATCAGACTTATCAGTCAGTATTCATCAGTCAGTAAAATACTGACTTCACAATAATTCTTGTCATGAGCAGAGGCAAAGAAGCTTCTCTGGGCCATATGCACTGTTTAGGACATGGACTTGCCAGTGTGGCTGCCCAGAGCAGCCATTACCAGTCAGGACAAGAGATCATGTGATGAAAATCTGAAGCTTCTTCATGGTCATCAATTTCTCTTGAGTTTTTAATGCAAGACCTCTGAATCATTTCCACTGCCTTTCTTCATAGACTCTTCCATTTGCTCTACAAGTTTAATCCTGCAAAAAGGAAGCCTGTGACAGATAGCTGCTGCATCTTGAAAGTGATTCACAACTGCATGTCCCTCAGTGTGACACAAAGGCCTTTAGTTCCCCTGCCAGCTTTCACAAATGTGCAAAGTTCAGGACATTTGCAATCCCCACCTTATTTTAATTTTGACCAAAAATTGTTGGGGGTTTCTGAACTTAGGAGAAGCGCTTTGGAAAAGAGGGTGATGTTGTATCTTGCCTTGTGGAGATCTTCATTTCCAAATCTGGGCTTTCAGGCAGGCTCTTTTTACAGCTCCCCTCTCCAATGAGTAGATTAGTGAAAGAATTAATACAAGAGGGTCAGGAGAGTTTGATTTGAGATGTAAAGAGGATTCAGAGTAGCATGAAAAATGCAGATACTTTGACAAAACCAAGATGTCTACCTAAACATGACTCCCTAAGAATGTGTAAGGGATTTCAGATTTCTAGGAAGAAATTTAATCTTTTATTAGATCAGCACATACAACCAGCAAAATCCAAGCTGCTTGGAGCGTACTTTTATAGGTCTGAAATATAAGCAGTAGTCTTCATAATTGAGTACCTGCTGGGAATGATCACATCTGTTTTACCTGACACTACCAAATTTTAATCAAGGAAAATTTTGCTGCCTTAATGAAGTAGGGAAGAAGGAACTGTTTGATTTTCCTTACTTGGTCAGATATTCCAAACAGTGGCAGAATTTACTGGAGCAGAAGACAATTCTGTCTGCTGAAAAGCTTCTAATTTTTCCAACTATATCTATTAGTCTAACAAACTCTACAAATCCTAGTCCAGTGTAGGATTACAATACAGTGAAGAATAACCAAAAAAAGCTCACAATTCAACAGGGATATTTCTCCAGTCTGTCACACCCCTTGAAATCAGTGTTAACAATACTCAGCACTTGCATCTCCCTGCTTATCCCTGAAGTAATTAAATTAGATAATGTTTAGAGTAATAGTTAATGAGGAATTTGAACCAAAGATGGAAAGATTGTAGGTTTAGGTAGAATCTGAAATTAAAAAGCCATTGTAGCGTTGCAAAGGAACAGTTGAAATAATACACTGTGGATATGGTCTGGTTATTCCAGCTACAGTGTTTGAGTGTGATTAGGTGTCTGAGACAACACAGGTCAGCTATGGTGGCCAAAGCATTAGTTTCAGAATCCTGTTTCAAGGCTACAATAGACTGCAGAAAAATACTGAAGATACAGTAGTTAATTATGATGGACCTTTCAGTTCAGGCAGAAGAAGCAAACTCCTTACTAAGTCCTGGCTGGCAGCAATTACAGTTCCTGCTCACTCAGACAATATCTTTATATTCCTTCTGGGTGATCTGACCCTGTGCCTTGTATGCTTGCTTTTAATATTGTACTGTAGTCAGAAGCTCCTTGTCCATCCACCCAGGCCTTCTGACTTCACTGCTTGATTTCCTGCTCATTGGGATTGAGAGTTCCTGAGCCGTGACGAGGCATCTGAAAATGAACCAGCTGTTCTGAACCCCTCATCTTTTTGAGGCTGTATGTATGGTGTTCTAAGAAGATTCATGAAATCTGCTCCCCTGAAGTACAGAGTGGTGATGCTTTCCACCCCCCTTTTGTTCTCTGCTCTGAGGATCCTGAAGTGCATCTTTTCATGGCCGTTGCAGCTAAGGCCACCCCAACCTCCACATCTCTAATTATTGCTTATTTATGAGGTTTAACAGAGCATCTCCAGTGACCAGCTTCCTAATCACCTATATCAGGAAGTTCCTATCAACACTATCCAGAGACCTCCTGGACTGCTTGTGTCCTGCTGTGCTGCCAAAGGAGTGGTTAAAGCTTCCCACAAGAGCCAGGGGCTAAGTTCAAAAGGCTTCCTCCAGCTGTCTGAAAAAGTCCTTACCTACTTACTCCTGATTGGGAGGTCTGTGACAGGTGCTGCAACAGTGGCATTGCTCTCATTTGGCTCATCACCAGTCCCAAGGCAGAGTGCCCTGTGTCCTCTCTGCTCTGCCATGTAAAGTGCACCTTGCTCTGTTCATCATACTGTCCTTTCTAAAGCAGCTGTATGTTAGCACTCTGGTCATATGAGTTAACTCACAACATCTCTGTGATCCCAAGGTGATTGCTGCCCTGTAACTCCATGCAGAATCTTCCTGTTCATTGCACATGCATCCTTTTGTACCAAAAGTCACAAGTTCCCAGCCTCCAACATCAGAGAAGTTTCAATTTTTCCAACATGATAAGTACAGGCTTTGCCTGCCCCTCTTTGAGTACAATTTGGGGCTTGAGCTGGTGAACCTGCAGGGTGTCAGAGAAGAACTGACCCTTTTATTGGCATCTCTAATGCTGCATAACCTGCTGAGCTCCTCTGTGCAGCTCCTACACAGACCCTTGCCCAGCACACTCCTCCTGGAGGCAAGGAGCCCATTTCCCCAGCCCCAGCCCTGGTGGGAGGCTACAGACAGGAGTGTGCAGGAGGAGAGTGCAAACCTGTGCTCCAGCCCTCTGCAGCTTGAAAAAAGCAGAGCCTGCATCCCAAGAGCAAGCAGATTGTCAGCATCAAGCTGCAAGAGGTAAAAGGAAAATTGCTGCCACTCATTAAACTATTGTGATTTGATCCCAATCACAAGGAGTTTTGGTTTTTAATTCTACTTTCTATATGTGATGGAAAATTGGTAACTAACTAAAAAAAAATCAAGCAGGCTCAAATTAAAACCCAGGGTTCAGTCTGACCCTGGGAAGGAAGTCAAGATCAAAATAGATCTAATGTACCATATGTGCTGATTCCTTCTTGCTCTCTGAGAATTTGTTGTTGAAACCATAAAAACTGGAGACTGCAAGTATATTTTTTGACCCAGAACTAAAATACTACCAAAGAAAACCAATTAGTCCAGCCTAGTGAACTGACCCAACTACACCCTGACAGAGCTTATGAGAAAGCCAGTGAGAGGGACTTTGAATCTGCTTAGAATGCTGCTTTAGTACCTAGTGTAAGATGCAGTCTATTTCAGCTGCAGAAGGAAAAAATGTTTCTAGCCAGACAAAATAGATGCTAGTCTGGTGACTTTTACCATAATAAAATTAAACAACAACAATAACAAAATTCTCCAAGGACAGCTGGTAATTAGAAAGTCTCCAAAACTGGTTCATTATGTCATTTGCTAGCCAAGTACAAATTCTGAACAGAGAAAAAGAAATTACAGTCTGTGTTTTAAATGTTATTACATGTTTTAACTGTCATTATGACCAGCTGAAGGAGATAATGGTCTTAGAATTAGTGCCTGCATCTCTGTGGGAAGAGCAGGCTGAGACAGGGTTCATTATACTGTAAGTGGAGTGGCCATTCGTTAGCTATCGATTGCAATTCCAGCTATCTGGAGACTGCTGTGCTGTCAAAAGCAGCATGGATTTCATACCCTCCCTAACAGCTCTTGACAGTTAGTGGATATGGAATTCCCACCACAGAAGCCATGTGGGATGTGAGGGACTGTTGCACTATAAGAGATATATGCACATCTCAGGGAATGAAGGCCATGAGCTCTATGGCTTTTCTAAAGGACTTGGCCGGGCAGAAATAGATCAATCTTTAACAAGCTCACTATAGGCACGCACAAATATATGTGTGTGTCTATACATAAATATAAAATGCATAGTTATACACATATTTATAACATGTGTGAACATAGACACACATAAGTAAATCAATATGTAAACTTTTGTGCACATGAGCACATATATTCATACTTATCGATGTCGGCATTTTGTGTTGCAAATTGATGCTGGGAATTTCTTTTCCCTAATTTTATTTGAGAAAGATATTTAACCAAATTGTTCCTCTGTTGCTTCACAGTGCTGACAAAGCTTCCTCTTATGGATGTTTTTTCCAGCATCATAATTAAAATGTTACAAACTTGAAGAACATGCTCAGAAGTGCTTGGCAAATTATCTGGCTTCCTCTGAAGTATTCAGCATTCTAGAGTAAGTGAACATAAAATTTGAGTCCTATGCAGTGAAGCTAATTTATAAGAAAACGTTAAAAGGAAGATATTTAAATTCTGTCAATAGAAGTCAGAGGTGTGCATAAAAAGAAAGGACTGAACTATAGTTAAATGTCCTGGTTGCCAGCTCAAGCCAGTTGTAAGGGCAGAAGTACAGAGCAGCCACAGCTGTTTTGGAGGGGTCTGCACATGCCACATTGGCTCACTGTGGTAGGGCCTTTATAGGAATCTGCACGTTTGTTTTAGCTTGAAAGGCTCTATAAACTCCACTGAGTGGTGGATTCAGCTGTGGGATTGGATGGGCCTGTGAGACCTGCAGTGTTATGAACCATCCCAACTTACCATGTCTGTTCCAGTGTGGAACAAAATCACAACATTTTCTTTAATCTGTAGATAATGTAACCTTTCTAGATAACATTATGAGTGGACAGTAACAGCTGGATTATAAGCATTTCTAGGAATGATTAATGCTGTGATGCTTAAGGGATGCTGAGATGTAGATGAAGCAAGTTTCAGCCTTTGCTTAGACTGCTGTAGGTGAGCATGAAGCTTCTGTGTCCTAAATGAGTGTCCTTGCTTCTAGATAATCATCTGTTCTGGGAGGGAAAAATCTGTTCCATAATTTGCCCAGGGGAAAACACAAAAAGTCTTGGGAAAAAAAATCTGTAAAAGGTACAAGTGACATCAATGTGTTTTTCAACCACCCAATGTCCTGAGGAGCTTTTCTGACCAGTTCCTGCCTTCTGAGGAAGCCAGACATGATGATGCCCTGACTGCTACCAGGAAATGTATGCCTGAATGGCATGGCTTAGCTAAAAATTCAAAAGTCTAAGCCTTTCACAAGCCAGGTGCATCAGCTGTGGTGAAAATTTCTGTGTGTGTGTGAAATAAGACCTAAGCACCTTTTCAAAGCTCAGTAGTGGGCATCAGGAAACTGAAGTGAAATGAGAGAAAAAAAAAGTTCTCAGTGAGGTGTCAGTGTAGAGACTGATTGGTCAAATACTTTCCACCAAAATTCTTTCTGCTTGGAAATGGTGGGAAGAAGAAACAAAGGCCAATATCAATAAACCAATGTTTTCTATTGAATTAGAAAATATTTTGATTTTGAAATGAAGTTTTAATGTTTCATGGGAGCATTTGCTGATTGCCACAGATCTCCTCACTTTTTTTTTTTTTGAACCGACACTTACAGATTCCTCAGACAACACAGAATAACACAGCTCTGTATTTGGGCCCTGTATAAATCCCATGACATTTATCCATTTAGTTTATCACCAGCTTAGATTAAGTGGTGCTAGAAGGCTAAAAACATGTAATGGAGGATGTATCACAAGGGTTCAAAGCCTTGAAATCATGACATTTGGGCAGTTTCTTCACAACCTGTGGTGCAGGTTGTGAACAATTTTCAAAAAACATCTCAGTCTGCACTTGGAGAAAAATCTCTTCTTGACCCTAAATCTGAGTGATTAGTTAACCTGCCTTAATTTAAAGTAACTTTTATTAATTTATATCGGTGATTAATTTTGTCAGTTGTTAACTATAGAAGGTGAAGGTTCTCTAGGCAAGCAAAGAGTCAAGTAGACATTGCTCAGACAACTCTAATGTGAGTGTGGTGGTAGTAAATTGTAGTTATGTTTTACATTATCTGCTTTTGAAATCTGAATACGAAATCATATTTTGAGCATTGCAAATAAATGTGTATGTTGAATTAAATTTTCTCTGGGTAGTTCCCAATCAATTCGATAAAAGAGAGGCAGAACTGTCACAGTTCTGACCAAGACCCATGAGCTCACAGATAGGTTTTTTCCCTTATTCTGCCTTTCTACTTTCAAGACAACAAGACTGACGGCTGTTTGATGCTGCCCTCACTTTCATTCTACACCCCTTCCCTCAGTCCCAAGTGTTACCTATTTCATTTGAGTGCTCCTTGGCTGCATCTGTTCTTCAGGGGAGAATACCTGTATGTCCTGTGTTCTCTCCTGTGGGCACTGGAAATAAACCATTCTCATGGCATGGATTTAAAGGGATATAGTTTTATGTAGTTAGGAAAACAATTACAAAATACAGGGTGGCCAGGAGACTGGCTACTGTATTTTTACTGGTATCAACCATCAGTGAACTACTGCTGAAATTTGTTCCTGGTTACTCAGGGGCAGCATAGTTGCTCATCAGGGAAGTGAGCAAGCAGGCACAGAGGGAATATGGTAAATGTATATGAAGTTTTTAAACACTGTATTCCCTGCAATTGTCCACACTATCCCTCCACACAAAGTAATGCTACTCCAGCAGACTTAGCAAGAAAAAAAAAATCTCTCTCCTTAAAACTTCTATAGTCCAGTCAGTTGTTCTTTGTAGCCTTTTTAGTTCATCATTTCCCACATTGGGACAAACCTCTTGTAAAGGTAAGTGAACATGGATAGACGTAAATCCTGTCTGCAGCCTGCCCTGGGGGTCAGCAGCCAGCTTTTGGCAGAGGTGAGGCAGGAGGATAAGGATGGGAGCATCTTAAAGTCTATCAGCCTATTTGAAAAAGGATGCCTGTATGCCTCCAGTGTAGGTTTCCTTGAGGTCAGTGTATTTTTTTTAATAAATTTACACAGGTTTTTCCTAGTCTCATTTGCATTGTGTTACCAGCATTTCAAGAGCAGTTACATGTTTCATACCAGAATCATTATTACTCAGGCTAAGTAGTGATTTATCTATCAGTTATCTAAGAAAATGTTTTTCAGTATTGCATGCTGTTCAGAAAACATGCCTCATTCTCCCTGGAATTAATTCAAAATCTTCTGGTACCTAGAAAGACCTCATTTTTTTTTTCTGTTCTTTCCTTTCTTCCTTCAGAAAATGTGTGTATTACAATGGCACAAGGTTTAACAGAATCTCTTCAGTGATGCCTCCTATTAGATACTGTTCAGTACAAAAATATCTGCCTCATTTAGAATAAATGGCAGAGACAAAGATGAAGTCTATATGCAATCAATAAAAAAAAATTTAGCACACAGTGTTTTTCACTTGGCAACCTGATGTTAGAATAATTATTTATTAATCTACCATCACTCTCTTATCTTTTCCCCTGTTTTCCCCTTCATGTACTTTGCAACTAAACATAACATGTCTATACTTACATAATCTTCTCCTTCCATCCTCCCCTGAGAAAACAACAAAATGATGTTTTTTTACAATGGCGAAGGATAATAAATGGCTGCTGGCAGAAATTGTCTGAGGATCTCTACCTCTGCATTGAAACCTAATGAGAGGTCTGCAGACAGGAAATTTCCCAGGCTTCAACCTCTTTAGTTGTTCCCAAGGAATTGGTTGTAGAGAGGACAAGATGCAAAGTAAATTGTCTTTAGGCCATATTGCCACTGAGAAATGGAAAAAAGATGTGCTCAGCTGTAGACGTTTAGTTGCAAATCTTCAGTGCATGGAGGGAAAAATATTCTCAGAGAGAACTGTGCCTTCCAAAACAAGCCAAAGCTGGGATTTTTTCCTGAGAAAGGGCTGATTTCTGTGAGAAAAAAAATCCCAGTTCAGTGAGTAAAATTTGTATCAAAGGGTTTGTGGTTTGGTTAACATATAGAATTTAGCTGTAGGACAGCAAATATGTTGTATCATGAGAACATGAACATTTTTTTCTGCATTATTTAATGTCTTGTAAAAATATTCTATTGACAGTAGAAAGGGCATAGGTTATTACTCTGAATTAAATGTTTGGTTTGTGCTGGCATTAGAATAATTTAGGAATAGGTGCAAAAGATCCATATACTCTTACCTAAATAGATGCATTTCTGTGGTCCTTCTCTGCATGAAACTATTGATAAACAGAATCAAACCCCGGGGATGACCATCTGTTACACAAAAGCTGAGTGAGTAATTTATAAGGCCTTGGCTTTGGCTTTACGAAATCCATGTTAGAATTAATTGCTCTAATTGCTAAACCAATAGACTGATAGCTCCTCTGATGACCATAACAGCAGTTTGCTAGTCCTATAGCTGATCACTTCACAACTGATCCATTGAGATAAATGAAGAACAAATCCTTCTCAAATTCCAGCACTAAACCATTCTAAGACTAATTTCTTTATGCCACTGCTTTCCTACATGTGTCAAGTAAATATTAACAGCCCTTGCTGCTGCTGCTAATGAATAAAATGGAGTTTTCAAGGCATCCCTGGGGAATGGAGCCCAAGAGTTCTTTTCTCCCTCTGGCTAATAACTCTACAGATGCTGACTTAATTAAATAGATAAATAAATAAATAAGCAGCAGCAGCATCCTAGATGGTTCTGCACAAGTAATCTGACCTGACATTTGGTAGCTCATGTAGTCTCTTTTAGCTCAGTGACCTTTGCTGGAAAAATGAAGTACTCTAGGTGGGATCTGATCCAATATTCACTGAGGGCAAATTAGAGCTTTCCTTTTACTTCACCTACATTTTGACTGGGACCACATCGAGGAAAGTAAATGGGAGTGCAGGACTTCATGTCAGCCTGACTTTGTGAAGTGCATGACAGCCTAGAGAGATGAGACTGTCTTCAAAAGAACCTGACTTTAAATAATCTATTACAGCTAATGTCACAGAGGGGAATATCTTTGAGAAAGATCATATAGAGGAGGAACCAGTTTGTCCTCTGTGGATGTGCACTGTGAATCAACAAAATAACCAGAAGAGAACAAACTAAGATAGCAAACTTAAGTATAATTTCTCCTGTCTAGAAAGGAAGATCTTTACAATTCTCAAGATCCAGACCCATAAGTCACTGCACTGTGAGGGTTGATTTCTTCTTAATGACTAAGTAAGGGTATATTACTATGCTAGTGTACTATGCAGTATGTCAGCATCCATAGCTAATTTCACCCACTCTGTGTACTGGTCCATTAAAGTAAGGATAAGGTGCAAATGGAAATAATTGTTTTCTGTTTAAAATCTGTAATTCAGCAAAGTGAGAGACAGCTGATCTGGCTTCTGTGTCTTGACAAATAATTGTTGCCATGACACAAGTGAACTGAGCCTGCAGTACTTCTCATAATTAAACAGCCTGTGTCTGGCATGATGGACAGCTGGAAATGGTGCTTTGTTTTCTACATCTTGGGTATACAGTTGTGTATACTGCAGTTACTTGCTGTTTTATGGAGAGGATCCCTGGGGATTCTCTTCTGACTCTTACAACTCAGCAACCCAGTGCTTTATGTACATTTCTGACTGTATATAAGTCCTTCAAATGCATCTGAAAAAAGGCAGAGTAATCTGTAATCTGTATCTGTAATCTGGTTCAAAAGATTTTAAATCACTTTGACATCTCTGACATCTTTAACTACCAAAAGATGCAGACACCATTCCTCCAAAGACCAAGTGACAATAATAGCCTTTGATGACTGAGTGCTGGTGATCCAGTCCTGCATGGTATTGATGAGTTGTGTGCTCTTCTAATTACTCTAAATTTCCATGGAAATGAAAGAGAATCAAGGAATTAAGGCCTGTGCAATTTACATTTCCTTGTATTCATTAAAGGAAAAGCATCATTCTGAAAGGAAATGAAAACACTTGTTGATGGCAGTAAGTTTTTAGCTTTATGTATCACAGACATCAATAGTACATCCTCATTCAAATCCTGAATGCAAACCTTGTAATAACATTGTATGTCTTGTTTAAATACTCTGGAAAGAAAAGCTTGTCTAAGTCACAGTTGCAGCTGCTTTTCAAGAAAGGTACTACTCTGAGGTAGCTAATGAAGTGTTTGACTGGCTAAAGAAAACACTTTTCTATTCTCTATCCACATGATATCATTAAAACTTTAAATGATCCTGCTTGTCCTGTTATTTTAAGCTGTGTTCCAGCAGAGCACTTAATGAGAAGTAAAAAAACAGTTGAGAAATTAAAAAATTAAAAAAAACCTGCCTTATCATGGTAAACATATTTGAGGGAGGTATGATCCTTGACTGACATTCTCAAATGCCTGGCACATTACTGTATTTGCATATTCAATGCAATAAGCTTCACATAATTGAAGAACTGCCCACGTTGGAAGTGACCTCAGAAGATCATCTGCTCCAGTCTTTCTTGGGAAAGGGAAGCTACATGAGATTTTCTGGTTTCCTGTATAACTGCATCTTGAAAATCCACAGGAGTGGGAACTCTACCCCATCCCTGGGGAGGTTGCACCAGTGATCAAGGGTTCTCATGGCAAAATATATTCATACATTTAAGATGAAACCTCTTCTGGCACAACTTGTACTTCCTCTGTCTTCTCCATGCGGCTCCTCATAAAGATAAAGCATTTGTCTTCTCTGGAGCTGCCATTTAAGTACTAGAAAACCAATAAGAGTCCTCTCCAAAGCTTCACTTTCTCAGGGAGAAGAGTTGAATGCCTTCAGTGTTTCCTCAGGTTCCCAATTCCTTTGATCTCCCATCCCTTGGATCACCTTTGGGGCTTTCATTTGGGACCTACCCTAGTCACTTTGCATCTTTCTTGTATTCTGGGGAGCAGAAATAGACACAGTACTCCAGGCACACCTAACAAATATTAGGTGGAGCAGGGGTTTCACATTTCTCTCCTTGCTGGAAGCTTCCTCAGGTGCTGCCCAGCTGCCAATTTGCCTTTATTGCAGCAGTAGTGCATACCTGCTCACGTTCAGCTTGTTGTCCACAGCATCCACAGCTCTCTTTCAGCAAGGCTGAACCTGTACTGAGATCTTTGGTTATTTTGTCCCAAGTTCAGGACTTAGCACATGTTTTATTTTTTTTTTTAAACTTCATACTGTTCTTGATAGCCCACTCTTCTACCTGCCTAGGTCATTTTATTCAGCAATAAACTCCCTTTTCACCAGGCTGCAGGTGAGTTGCTTTTATAAAAGCATTCTCATATTTTGTGAGAGCAGAAAAATGCACCCTATTATCTACTGCATGAATACTTCAATTTGTCTTTGCAATGCACTCAGAGCTCCAGGGCATGGTTTTGATAAATAATTTAGGGCTAATCCTGGAAATGCTTTGTGTATGGAGCTGCCATTGAAATCGATGGGTGTTCTGAGCATGGAGAACTTGCCCTAGTGGGCCCTTAATCTTGCAGTAAACCAGAGAGGCGTTTGTTTTGCAACGGAATGTTTGGTGGAATAATGAGAGCATGTGTATTGAGATTTTATTTTTCATCATTCTTTGCAATGAGTTAGGACACTGTAATGTTTATATTCATCATCTATGCAATATAAGAAAATAGTAGTGGATTTCTGGAGATATTATTTTCTTTAGTTTATAAACAAGTCACTGTTGACTATCAATGTTTATCAATTTTTCATCAATCAGAACATGAAAGACACACTTCAGCAGTCATTAAGATGCTTATAATCATCTTTATACTACCCTGTTTCTATGAGTCTGTTTACATGAATATAAGTAATCAGAGTAACTCTGATTTTCTCTCTCAGTAAAAATGTCAGAGATAAAACTGAAAGCAATCCAAGGCTAGCTCATAAGTATAAATGACTAAGGTAACTAATAAAAACCAGCCATGAAGGATACCATAATAACATATAAGATAAAGCTTATTGAGAAACAATGGTATTCTGAAAATTCTGTATGAAAAAACCTTCTTTGCATTGCCAATGTCTCGATAATTTCTTTGAAATTGCTAGCTATTTTATCATCATTATTATAAGATTTTTTTAAAACAAAATGGTAATTCAGCTTAAAGGTCAGGAACCATAAATAGATAAAACCTTCCTTTAGATGTATTGTCTGCATATAAAATAAAGTTTTTAGTTCTCTTTGGAATGAAAGTTTGAGTTAATCTCTCATTTTTAACGCTGTTATTTACAAAGCAAAATGTTCTATGTGTCTCAGTGGGCTAAAGTAGATTATTAAAAAGCCAGATATATCCTATCCTAGACTGAAGTGCTGATGTACTTGCTATTTTTTAAAACGTGTGGAGAGTTCTCTGTATTTAATTTTTCTTACCAGAGGAAAGCTGCACTGATCATGTGGGCCCAGCCCCAGTGCTGAGGACCCATGGAGCCATGCCAAGCCAGCCTTCCCCACAGCAGACCTGCATGCCTGTGTTCCCTGAGGCAGATCTCTGTCCATGGGGACTCCAAAATGAATTGCTGTCTGCATCCAAGCAGAGTGAAGTGATGGGCCAGAGGCTGAAATTTGGCTTTTTTTGTTTGTTTGTTTGAGACCCACATTGGGGCCCACTTAGAACATCCCTATTCCCTGCTCTGGGTCTGCCTGACATGAACCAGAGATCTGATCCCAGGGATGTGTCCCGACCTCCTGCCCTGCACCTGGACAGTGCAGCAGCAAAGTCACCCCAGCTTCTCTCTGTACTAAGGGAAAAAATGGCATAGGTACATGAGCATTTGAACTGTGGAATGTAAGCCGTCTGGTTAATAGCCTTTTTAAAACTCATTTTACCTGTTTTAGCTTCCTTCCTCCTTCTTTTCTCAGTGAGTGGCGGAAAAACTCAGCAGAGCATGAAATACTGTAGAATTAAATACAATGATATATACATGAATTTGTGTATGCATTCCCTCTTAAAATCTCCAAAATGTTAAAATGTCTCTGGTTAGTAAATATTGATAAAACTGTATGTCTAGTGGATAGAATTTTGGTTGGACAAATTAAATAAAATACTCCTCTCTGAATGAGATTTCTCTTTACAGAACACAGTATTTGAAGTTAACTATATTTGCTAAAAATTTTTGTTAGCTTTTATTTAAAGTTTAAATGTTTGCATGATTTTCATGGGCTTATCATTTTCTCACACCTTTTTGTTCTCAAATTGCAAGCTTTGCCCAGTTGTGTTTTGCTTGGCCTTATTTTTAGCACATCCCTCATCCTGGATCACAAATACTCAGGCTAAAATCCTTGAGGCAGTGTGGGAGAGGAGAGAAAGCTGGCTGGGGAGAAGGAGCTCTGTAGTCTGCTGAGTACCAACATTTCCAAAGCTTTTCATCACATTTTCAATGCAAAGCATCACATCCTTTTGTTGTATTAAAAAACCCCAAACCCACAGGGATAAGAAAAAAAGACAAATTAAGACCTGTTTCCTTGTCCTAGGAACATACTGGCATATCTATGTTCCATGGCACTGGCTCTATAATTGCATTCTGTGTTGGACCAACCTACCCAGCTATCCTAATTTTACACCTGGCGGATCTGGGCAATGCTGGGTGTCTTCAGGTGAGACTCTTTGGAGATGGAACAGAAATTCAATCGCTGTGCCCACTGGTACTGAGGCTGTCCTGCACCAGCTGTCCACAGGAGTGCTGCTTCATCCCAGATGTGAAAAAGGCATGGCATGTAATAAACAGTAGCTGTCACTTTAAACTATATTTGATTGGAACAAGCCATAAACAGCAATCAACCCCTTCGTTCAGAAGGACATGTCTGGTATTTACCTTGTTTTGATAAGAGGGGGGCAACAAAAAAGAACCGCAAAAGTTTTAGAATTTGATTTAAAAATCTAAAGAATTTAATGGTATGTTGTTCTTACAATGTTGCCTTTAAAATTCTGCATGTTAAAATCCCAGGACATAAGTTTCATATTTGGCTGGAGATTATCAAACTGCCTTGTTCATCCAGCTGAACATCAAAATTGAACACTGCCATGCCGAAATTTGACCTCCTGGCATTCGAAGCTGGATATCTGGATGCTTTAACTTTCTCCCAAGTAATGGAGGTGAGCAATAATGTGAATACTAGCCCATGTCATGCTCTTGGATCAAAAGGGAGAAAAATATTGCATCGTGAAACACAGCACTCAAGCAGAAAGATAGGCTTGCATTATTGGCCCTGTAACCTCCACAAAGCAGTATGGCATTTAATTCTGAAATGATTCATACCTATTGCACCAACCTTAATAAGACGAAGTGTTTTTATCAGCCCTTAGAAAAGACACAGAAATACTGGAGAACACTCAGTAAATAGCCAGGTAAAGAAAGGACTCAGGAGCAGGGAAACAAGCTTGGCTTTTGGAGTTTTCAGAGTCCAGCCTAACCAGTTTGCCAGAAAGGTACTGGAAGCAAGCTGCAGGAGACTGGTGCTTACACATAGTTACTGCACAGGGAAAAGGAATTTTAAGTGAAAAAGAGATTTTCAGCTGTCTGTAGGAAGATAAGACTGATTTCAGTGGCTGAACATTTGAATTTCAGTAATTATATTTTGAAATATGATATGATATACAATGATAAATGAATGCATTTTTTGTTTTCTTCCACTGCTTTCTAATGAATATACTCTAATCTAGATTACTAAAAAAAAATTCTACAGCCTGTACACACTTAAGGTGATGCTCTCCTTTGTTCTTATTTGGATCCACAAGTACAGCTGGTAGCACTACTCTGGCTTGTTAAAAAACATCAGCTTGTAGTTTGTTTCAGAAATATGAACAATGGATTTTCTATAGCTAAATTCCATTTCTTGATTAATAGAGGTTAAGTGGGTCAAGACTGCAAAACAGGAAGCTTCCAATTTGCTTGACCTTGTCTTCCAAGGATGCCTTAATCTGTGGGTTTCTATACTGAGATTTATTTCCAGCAGACCAATTCATCATCCATTTCATTTTAATAATAATTTAAAAAGTGAGTGCAATAGAGCTACCTGATAGCAAAGAGTAAAATTCATAAAGATATTTTGCATCTGGTCTATGGGAAAAGAATTAAACTAGTTAAAGAAAACTAAGCTGAATAAAAGATGCTACCTAAACTGTGGGAAAGCGATAAATATCAACTAAAAACTACAGATAATGGTATTATACTTGCATCTTTTGCCTTCAGTTATAAAGTATATCTAGAACTTTATAAATTGGTGGGTTTTTTGCAGAACATAATTTATTAGCTGTCCTCAGTGTTTATTTCTGCCTGAAATATGAATATATTACTTTAGAAATGGTATTACTTGCAAAAGAAATAAATTTCAAAAAGCTTAAAGGATATTATTAATGATATGCTGGCTTATGACCATCTTTTTTTTATTATGTTATTTGAAGTGAAATTTTTTGTAAGTAACATTAGTTGTCTGCCAGGGGGACTGAGTGGGAGGTGGAAGAAACTATTCCATTAAAAAAATATGTTGTGTTTTAAGTCTTGCTTTGTAATCTGAAACTACTCAATAACTTTACATGACAATTGAAATCCATTAATGAAGAATTTTCCTAAGACAGCTTTTCTTTGCTAGCTGCAAGGGGAGGGCATGAACACCTGGGAAAATTTGGAGTCTGGATTTAATGGCTGTAGTAGTTTTGCCTGTCTTGGTTTATGGTAGTGGGGGACCACAGAGGTGGCTTCTGTGAGAAGCTGCCAGAATCTTCCCCCATGTCTGCTGTCCCTCATTGGCAGAGCCAATTCCTCGTGGCTCCAAGGATGGATGTGCCACTGGCCAAGGCTGGGCTGATTAGAAATGGTGCTAACACCTCTGTGGTAGTAGATTTAGGAAGGAAAATAAACAAAAAGTGGTTGTGCAGTTGTAACTACAGCCAGAGAACAGCAGAACAAGAACATGTGAGAGCAGCCCTGCCCTGCACACACCAGGGTCAGGGCAGAAGAGGGGCAGGAGCTGCTTCAGGTGCCAGAGCTGAGATTCCCCTGCAGCTGTGGTGCAAACCACAGTGAAGCAGCCGTGCCCCTGCAGACCATGGAGGGTCACGGGGATGCAGGGATCCACCCACAGCCCGTGGGGATCCATGGGGATGCAGGGATCNGCAGGGAGCTGTGATCCTGAGGTGAGCTCACCCTGGGGAGGTTCACAGAGAACTGTCTGCCCTGGGATGAACCCCACAGGGCAGCAGGGGAGCAACTCCTCTCCTTGGGCAGTGGGAGAAGCCACAGGTGGTGAACTGACCATGACCCCCATTCCCTGTCCCCTTGCACTGCTGGGGTAGGGGGTGGAGCTGGAAGGAGGGAGGGGTGGAGGAAAGCTGTTTATAAGGGCTTATTCTACTTCCCATTGTCCTGCTCTGATTTTGTTAGTAATAAATTCATTTTACGTCTCTAAGTGCCTGTTTTGCCCTCAGTGGTATTTGATGTGGGATCTGTCCTGGTCCTTATGTTAACCCATGAACCCTTTGTTAAATTTTTTCTATCTGCAGAGAGGAGTGAGTGAGCAGCTTTGGTGAGTTCCTGCCATCTGAACTGTGTCAACCCATGACAATGGCCTGAGTTCATATCATGAAACCATTGTCTTGCCTTCTGGTTTTAACATTCATCTATTCTCTTTTCTCCTGGTAAGGTCTTTGGAGACCATGGAGTGCCAATTCCTAGGAGCAAGTTCAGGAAATTAATTAGAGGACAGGAAAGTCCAAGGCATTACCTATAGTTTGTTTAACGTTATTCCTCTGCTTTATTGATAGGAGGCTTTATCCAAGCTTCAGATTAAAACCCAGATCCCCTAGACATAAATAAAAGTTATTTCTTTTTTTTTTGTGCCTAACAGCAGCATAAGGTGGTCAAATATTGTGTTCTGGTTTGACCTGCTGCCTGATCCTCAGCTTGCTTTAAGAGCAATACAACTGCAATTGCTTCTACACTGGCCCCGCCTCCCTACCTTTGAGGGAGGAGCAGCAAGACAGTGGTTCAGCTGCTGCTCTTCCTTGCTCTTTTTGGTGAGACCTATCACCTGCTTATGAATCTCTACCAGTTAAAGTTAGACCATCACTAAGCAGCTATTTGGGCTGTGATTGTGCTCCTTTGAAGGCTAGTGTCAGTCCCTTTCAAATATTCTGCCTCTAGGAGAAGCTACTAACAAACCTTAAGAACCTGCAGGTCACTTACTAGCTACAGTCAACCTCAGAACATTCATGTCCCACAGCTCAGGTTTTGCTCTCAATACTAGAACTTGTGCTGCAGCTCCCTCCATCTATTTGTGTCACAGGTTGGTCTCCACCAAAACACTGCAGAGCAGTTTGACCTTGATTTTACCATCCTCCTCCAAAAGACAAGTGCCAAGTATTTCCTGTACTGTCCAAGAGCTCTCTGGACCTTCCAGTCTCAAGCTTTGCTGAGCCTCTCATTCCTTAGGTACTTCTGAGACAACAGCAGAGGCTTCCTTTCTGCTTATATCTATACGATATGTCTTCTAGAATAATTTCTGACTCCCTTACTGTCCTCCTCATGGCAATCTGGCATGTTCTCAGCTGATGCTGTCCTTCTCACACTGCCCTGCAAGGTCTTGTGGGAGGGGCTGTGGGTGCTAATTACACAGCAAGGCCAGCACACACATTCAACAGCACATTAAATAATGCAAACCAACACAAACCCTTCAATAAAACTGTTGTCTAGTGCTCCTGAGAATAGGCCATTTGTCCCTTTGCTTTGTGCTGGTTGTCAGCTTACAGATGTGTACCAGGCCAGCTCAGGCTGCTGTGCTGCAGGAGCATTGTATTTATCCCAGTCACTGACCAGCAGTTTATATGAAACTTCTTTTGCTGGTGTGCTGCTGTCCAGCAGGGGAGTCAGGCTGGTTCTTCTAGAAAATGGGAAGCAAAACAGACACCAGCTGGTACAGAGGGAGGAGGAAAAACCATGGAATGCCATTTTAGCCTGTGGAATGACAGTAGGAAAGGAAGGAATGTAAGTGAAATGCTGAAGTGACAGTGGAGAAGATTGGGGAAAGGCAGGAGACTAACAAGGTTTGGAAAGAGGAAGAATGGGAAAGATGTTTAGGAAGGCAAGGAAGGCAAGACAAATATATAGGATATATTAGGATTTACTACATAATTAGAATATAGAGAAATGGCAAATAGGACAAAATTACAGATCAAAGAAATACATTAGAATATGAAAAAAGGAAAAAAAAATGAAGAAATTGGGAAAATTATTGAGGGAGACTAGAATTACTCAGTTCACATTAGTAAATGGGTCAGTCTATTGTCTCACTGCTGTCCTGCTGATGTTGTAATTTCTTCTTAGACTTAGTGTCTCTTACTGCAGTAACAATGGTTAGGTTTAGTAAGTATTAATTTGGCAAGAATTTAATAAGCTATTAACCAACTGCATCAGACAGCATTGATGAAGAACAGCTTTCTCCAGAACAATAGTTCTTTTGAAATCTAATGTTTCGTTGAACTTTCTGTGATGGGAGCATGGGAAATGTCTAATGTTTCTCTTTTACAGTGTTGAAATATTTATATCAATTTGATTTGACTTACTTAATAAAGATAGTATAATCTATTTAACATTTTAATACAAGAGTTTAAGTGGATTGAGCCAGAATGCTGAGATTTGAGATGCTTTGACAATATTGAAACGAAAGGTTTTATTAATTATTTGAATTCTTCTGAGATGTTTATTTGTCTTCTGGTTTTTTACTGAACAATATTGATGCCTAAAGAGAATTCTGAAATATCAGAGTTCCTTGTGGAATGAAAGAACTGATACCAAGTCATGCACAGAGATAATTTCTAATTCTTTCTTAGCTAGTTGATTTAAAAATTAATAACTCAATTTCTTAAACACTGAAGAAATAGATTACAAATTAGAAGGAGCTGTCTACAATCCTCTAGCTCAGTTCTTTACATAATAGAATGTCACTTGAGCAATTCCTGTTTTAACAAAAGCCTAGTGCTTAGAATGTGATTTAATGTAGCAAACCCACTCTAGATCATGCTATATTGCCCTTTATAATTACTTTCAATGTTGCAAATTTATGCCTGATTGCCAATGCAAATCTAGTTTCCCTTAGTCTCGAGTCACCCTGCTTTTTTCTGAGTTTTTGAATGTTAGATTAAAAAAATGTTCTTTTCAGTGTTATGGACTGGGATTATGTCATTATTTACCTTTACCTGTCACTGTAAATCAGCAGAGCAGTTGATATCATGGTAGCAAATATAGAGTTTTTAATGATCACTATTCTGATGTCTGCATTTGTGAGGTGATGCTCAGCTTTTCTGGCTAATTTTACACTTTGAACCCTTACAGCTCAGGTTTGGCTGTTGCCTCCACATCAAGTTCTGGTATTGTCTAGATTCCTGCCTTTTGTTAATTAATCAAATTCCTCACAGACATTTATTTGTTTTCAATTTTTCCTGCTTCTTTATTCAAGAATTCCTTTGAGAGGAAAAGACCTAATTCTGAGTAATCTGCAGAAATAATTTTTAATACCTGTTTAGCTAGTAGATGTAAAAATTTATGAAAATCTGGTTTCTTGACCACAGAAATACTGGATGATAAGTCTGGAAGACCTGGCTACAATCCTCTGCTGAATCTTTTACAAAGTGAAACATTTACTTATATATATATATATATATATATATATATGCACATGTAATTTTATTTATCAGGAAACAAAATCCCAAAATCCCAGATTTTTTAGGGTTGTAAGAGACCTCTGGTGATCATCCGGTCCAACTTCCCTGCCAAGGCAGGGTCCCCTGGAGCAGGGGACACAGCAAAGTATCCAGGTGGGTTTGAATGTCTCTAGAAGGACACTCCATGACCTCCCTGGGCTGCCTATGCCAGTGCTCTGCCACCCCCAACATAAAGTTCTTCCTCACCTTGAGGTGGAAATCCTTGTGTTTTGGTTCATGGCAACTGTGTCTTGTTGCTGGGCACAACTGTAAAGGGACTGGCACCACTCTCTTCATACCTTCCTCTGAGATATTTATATGCATTGATGAGACTCCCTCTCAGTCTTCTCCAGACTAAACAGGCCTAGCTCCTCATAAAGAGTTTCTCCTCATAAAAGAGATGCTCCACATCCCTCATGATCTTTGTGGCCACTGTTGGACCTTCTCCAACAGTTCCTTGTCTTCCTTTCACTGCAGAGTCCAGAACTGGACAAAGCACTGCAGGTGTGGCCTCACCTCCCTCGACCTGCTAGCCATGCTCTTCCTGATCAACATTTCCAAATCTTGGATACCATTGCCCCTCCTGACCACAAGGACACACTGCTGGCCATGACCAGCTTGTCACCCACCAATACTGTCAGGTCCTTCTCAGCAGAGCTGTTCTCCAGCAGGTCAACCCCCAACCTGTTCTGGTACTTGTGGTTATTCCTCCCCACATGCAGGACTCTGCACTGCCCAATTCTCCAGCCTATCAAACTACATGAGAAACTTTCAATATCATTACTGTTCATTCTACTAGCCAAATTTATATTCTCATCTAAACTGCTCAAAATGCACCAACCTTTTTAACGTGGGGTTTTTAAGCAAAGAACAATAGATGACTAAAATTAATGTTTTAGCAGAGCCAGTAGAGAACTCAGTAGACTTATCTTTGATTTACTGAGCGGGTAATAGTTCTTTCTCATTCTAGACTGTAACATTCCCGAGTTATGGTTTAAGTCTTTGTTATGAGAACAGCAATTTGAAGGATGATGCCAAAATGATCAAACTAATTTTTCAAAGCTCTCTTTCTCTCTCTTGCTGCCATCTAGTTTTTAGGTTCATAAGCAGCAGAAAAACTGTTGTTCCTTACATTAATTAAAAAAAAAAAGATATATTTTTTATTTGTTATTCTTTGTCCTCTACTGAAATAGTGAATTCTCTCTGCTTAACATAAGATTTCCTTTCACCTTCTCAGAAGGGTTCTGAGATTTTTTTATATCAATAGTTTAATTTTTGCATGAAATGCATGTGCACGTTATAAGTGTTTGAGGCTGATTTTGCATATTACAGCACTATTTTTATTAACATGAAAACTATCATTTTATCTTAAATAAATCAGTTATCTATATTATTAGGTAAACTGGGATTTATGCAGAATATTCAGTCTACTGAATTTCAATGATATGACAGGCAGTTACAGTTCTGTTAGAACATCACAAAAAGATCACAAGTAAAACAAGAAAGAAATGTGGAAATAGAGTTGAAAAAGGATAGCACAGTTTGTGTCAGGGTAAGAGAAAATGTTTATAAAATGATAGCTAGCTCTTACTCAAATTCTGAGATGAGTTTTGAAGGCTTTTGTTGCTTCCAGAGGCAGCAGTCCAGGACAGCACTGCATATCACCTGCCAGCAATACAACAGGGTTATACAAGGAAAAGCTGTGGGATTTGCATGTAGAAGCAGTAAGAGAGATGTCACAAATAAATTACTGATCCTCATCTTCCATATTAGTGAGAAATGCTTGTCTGTTAATGTCCCCATGCCTGGAGTCTGTCATCCTGCCATCAGTTGCCCTGAAGACTACTAATGCCTGCAAATGTGTTCCCTCTGCACTCGAAAGAGAGTTGCAAAGGCACATGGGCAACTTAATTTTCACTCATTTTAGATAGTACTGGATGTGTCCCTTTGCTGTCAGGGGACTGTAGACTTAGAGCAGATGCTTGACACTTGTGACCTCAAGGAACCTTTGCAGCTGTATGAATGGTGGAACTGGCTCTGCTGGAGAGTGAGAGCTAGACCCAAGTAGGAAATCATTATTGATAGTCTGTGACAAGTATAACCATGTTTTCCTCATACAGGAGGATGCTTTAGCCATGACACATTAAGCAGTGCAGGAGAAATGGCATACCTATGCACAAGGATGCATAAAAGTAAAGTAACTCTGTATGATTTTTTTTAACATAGTTTCCTCAAAGTTTCTGGTTCTTGCACCAGAAAATATCAAACACACCCTTTTTCTTGTGTGAAATGCTAATGAAAGAGAAAGCTAAATGGGTCTGATGCAAAATGACAAAATAGTGCACATTAGGTAATTATGGTAAGTTTGTCTTCCTTACTGCCTAAGGAAAATTACTCAGCATGGGTCAGATCCTCAGCTGACACAGTTGGTGCAGATTCACTGAAACAGAAAGAAGGCTGTATCTATAAATATTTTGCCTGTTCGGAGTAACTCTGAGATGAAAAATAATATGGCAGAGGCTATCCTTTACTAAGTTGTTCTTCTTATTGCACATACCACCTCTGGTGAACTCCAGGCATATTTAATTATCTTGCCATATGTTGTCCTTCTCAACAGACATGTTTTAATAAGTTAGCTCAGGACTGTTCATGAATAATTGAAGACTGGAAGGGGTAGAAGCAGAGAAGGTTGGGTTTTTCTTTTTTCTTCAAGCTGGTCCCCCAGCAGACTCAAGATTTTCTCTTTACCAGAAATGATTTTTGTTTCCTTTCTAGGTCTGTTCCTAGCCGTTCCTTCAAGAATCCTCTCAGTTTTAAAGTCTCTACTGAAAACAGATTGAAGCAGGTTGCAAACAGCAGGTAGAATGTATCACGCCTCTTTAAACAAACTAAAATGTGTATTACAGTCTAAGCTAGTTCTGTGTTTTTTCTTTCTTGCTTCTACTTTTTCAACAGTAGAAGAATTTAGGCCAAGAGCAAAAGGGCTTAGGAAGCCAGTTTATCCCACATTCCCTTGGATGTCCAAGACCAGTGTGATGGGCTAGGGTGAGTCTGTGTCCAGTCATTAAGAGTCAAGGTGATCAACTTGAACTAGACAAGGTTTTTACTGAGCCATAGTGTCAGCTTGGCTCCATTAATAGCAATGAGAAGGAAGTAGAACAAAAAAGTTTAATTAAAAAAAACTTGAAGGCTTGATCCTGGCCCAAATATAGCTGCTGTAATAGCACATAGACTCAAACCTTAATCTGCAGGTGGGTGTGGGTGAGGAGCTGACATAAAGCAAGCAGTGCAATCAGAACTGCCTGCTCTGGCCTACTGCTGCAGAGCCATGGATGTTTTGACAGGCTGTGTGTTGGAAACCAAATTTCTTGGTCAGCTAACTGACTTTTCAGCGGAAGTTTCACTGGTTGAAGAGGCCAAGGGCAGAAAACTTAAATTTGTGATTCGATAAATATTGTGTGGAGGTACCTACATCAGGCTCCCCAGGGAAGAGGTCACAGCAACAAGCCTGACAGAGTTCAAGAAGCACTTGGACAATACTCTTGGGCACATGGTGTGACTCTCGGGGATTTTGCTGTCCAGGGCTGGGAGTTGTACTCGATGATCCATGTGGGTCCTTTTCAACACAGATTATTCTGTGATTTTGTCACCTATAGATGATGGTGCTGCTATTTCTATTTAATTTCCCCTTTTTTTTGTTTGTTTGTCTAGAGAATATGTAATTGGCACATACAGCAGAAAATAACCTTCCTTTCTAAAGTGAAGATAACTGCTCTGTCCAATGGCTGATGATTCCTGCTGCAGTGAAGGTGAGAGGTTTTTGATATAAAATTTCTTTTGGAGACTGGTTCTACTGCTTTGAACCAAACGGAAAATAAAGATAGCTCTAACTAGAAAAAGAATACAGTTCTTTTATCAATAAGGAATCAGATTTATATTGGAAAGAATGGCAAATAAGATTTCTCTCACAGTTCTTCGAGGTCTGCAATATATTATTTTAATTTTTAAATGCTTCCCCATATTGCAGTGTCAGTGGGGAGTGATTTGCTCTTCCCCTTTTGCTGAGTTCACATGATGCCACTCCTGTAATGTCATAGTGTCAGCTTGGCTCCATTAATGACCATTGTGTATTAACCTATTTTACCACATGGCATCTTTCTTTCATCACATCTATTTTTTTTGCAACAAAGCAGTCAGATAATTTTTCTCTGTGGCTGGCACAGCAGAAGATGTGGAAGGAACTTGTCTGACAGAGCAGTGATGGATGACCATAATCATTCCTGTCTGGATAGAAAGTGTATCACCTACTAATTTGTTCTGTTCCTGCCAGCTAGAAAAGCAAACTAACAAAATAGCCAGGTGACTCCAGCATGGCAACAAACTTCTGCACCAGCTACTAGAATTGTTTGACACCTATTTGCTGTGTGAATAAAGAAATCTAAGCTTCTTTATGTAGCTAAACTAACCAGGTTGTCTATTAATTCTGTAGTCATTAAGCAGGCAAGTGTAAAGAAACAAAAGGAGTTAATTCTGCAGTATTGGATGTGCCTCACATCTCCCAATCTCATATCTTGACCAAAACCACAGCTTTAAAACAGGAAGGACACTCTTCAAACTCTTTTGTGTTCCTCAAGCTCGTCTCATATTCTCAACACATAGAGTTTGCCTTTAGACAAATTGTTATAAGGTGACAAAGATGGCTGGAGTTTGAGCAAAGAGGATGAGAAAATACAGGACAAACAACTTAAGTTGCTGGTTGCTTGTGGTCTAAAGAGGCATTTAGGAAAAATACTTCAGTCCTGCTCAACACAAAACATATTGGACTCACTGCAGGGCTGCTCAGAAGCCAATGTGTCTATGCTGAAAAACCCAAGGCTGATAAATTCTTTCTTACAGAGAGGCTTGAGATGTCTCCTTCCCAGTTATCAAAGAGCAGCCCCACATTCAAGGGGCTGCAACTTGACTGTCAATATTGAAAACTCTCATGATTTTATCAAGGGTTTTCTCATATTTAGCAGTTTTAAAAGGTTCTGGAGCCAAGTGATAACATGGCAGTCTTAGATATAATTTTCAGCAGCACAGCATTTTTATTTCTTCTGGCTGGGAAAGAGCTGGAAATTGGACATTCAGAAAGACTGATGGAAAAATCCCCTATTAGCTGTTTTAATTATTGGTATTTTCACCAGTATTATAGTTCGTAATACCTTCCAAGCTGACTTGTAGCTTTGTTCAGTTGCTAGCTAAATGCTTCCTTTTGACAGTTCCATGTCACGTAAGGTGCAGAACATGTGTCAGGTGAACAGTGGTAAAGGCACTTTGCCCAAGGAAGAAATATTTTTGTGGAAAGTGTAAGTGTATTGGATGAATAAAAATCAGTGTTCCTTTTGAAATATAACATGGAAACATTTAGTTTGGGATGGATTTTAAAAGTCAAATCTTCTCATAAGTACTGAGAAAAACTAAAACATTAAAAAAATCATATATTTTTTATACAAAATAACTTCCAGTGACTTTTTCATCCAATTAAGAGGTAGCAAGAGATTCAGAGGTGTACTGTGATCATTACTGTGTTCAGTGAGAATTCAGTTCACATTGCCCTTGCTTTCTTTTATATTTGGAATGACCTATTTAAAATTAGTCTTCCATAGATGCTGCATAATATATTGCAAGTCTCCCATGTTGTGACAGTCTGGACCACTGTGCAGGTTTTCCTGTCAAAGCAGCCAGGTTTTATGGTCTTTCCTAGTGCAGGCTCTTGAAACCACTGAATACATTCTCTGTCCAGGAACTCTGCTACAGAATAACCTATTTTCTCTGAAGCAGATGGGTATTTTCAAAATTTGTATTTGCTAATCCAACTGATCCATTTTAATTTTACCCTTTTGCAGAAATTTATTCTGGTTACTGGTTTGATTTGGGTTATTCATGCTGTTAATTACATGGGACTGTACTACAGTTTAGATTTCATGGTTATCTTTTTACTGTCGATTTTGTGAAGCTGGAGGAAGTACTTAGAGGTATTTCCCACAACTCCTGCTGATTCTTGTTCATGACCAGGAGTAACTGTTTATTGTCCTGCTGCTTTTTATCTGGTGGAATACAAATTATCTTAATGCACAGATTGTAGCCAGGTGTGTCTGTCCAGCAGAAAATTTTTCCAGGACACAGTGCAGGATGGAGGGAAATTGTATTTTCATTCTTATTCTCCATGCCTGCTTGCCTGGGTTCATTGTTTTTTGTTGTTGTTGTTGTTCACATTGTATCTTTGGTCCATGGACTTAAGGCCCTCTTTTTTTCTTAATTTTGTTGCAGAATGCTGTTTCACCTTTGATTTTTGTTCCAGAGTCCTCCCTTGACTTTTTTTTTTCTTATAAAACTCATTTATTCAAGGAGTGTCATTATAAAATCATTGTTGAATGCCCTCCTGTTTCATATGGTGATCACATTGCTTTAGAAACTAAGCCAATGTAAAAAGTAGAGTTCAGTTACCTAGAAATTTCCCTCTAAAATTTGAGTACTCAAGGAATTCACAGGATGATAACAACCCTGAGCCCAAACTGCAATGGAAATTAAACAAACAAAAACCCATGCCTTCAGCCTGCTCCTACGTGGCTGTTAGCAAGCAGTGCTCAGCATCGTGAAGTCTCTGCTTGGGCTGCCAGCCCTATCTGAGGATTTCTGTGGGAGCCCAGCTCACTGGGCTGTTTGGAGGGGCTGCCTTGTGGGTTGTGACTGCCTGAACCTTCTGGAAGGAGTGCAGCAGGAAAGAACACTCTAACTAGTCCTGAGTAACTTACAGGTTTTAAAATCAGACAAAAATGACTTGATGCCTACCCAAACCCACGTGGGAGTACCTTACTATCCCAACTGAATGCAGATTTTTTTTTCTTTTGGAAATAGGCAGTGGATTTCCTACTGTTTTCAAAACCAACTTACCAACCAGCCTGAGGCAGCCTAGCATTGGGCACCTCAAATACTTCACACTTCATAACCATACAGTCAGCTCACCACAGAGGGGGAAGCTGGTGGCCTTCTCATCTGAGTGGAACTGCCTAAATAAAATGTAGGTGTCTGTCCTAAACTACAAAGGCTTCCTCCACAGTCACCACTGAGAAGGAGACACCATTCCAGGTTAAGCACTGGAGAGACTGATGAATGGCACTCAGATATGTACCTGTCCTTCACTGATAACTCTGTGGGGAGCAGAGATAACTAGACTGACTTCCCAGCTTAGACTAGGCAATTAGCTTTTAGCCAGCTATAATGCTGTGCAATTAATCCTGCATGATATTTAAAATCTGTCACTCTGCAGTTTTGCAGCACAGGAGACATGAGAAAGAGCACAAATATATTTAAAATGGAGTTTACTTTCCTTAAATTTATGTTCTGCTTACATTATGTAAAGGAAAATGTAAAAGAGTTGCTGTTTAGTTTTTGTTTTTGGTCTTTTTTTTAATGTAAGGAATAATTTCAATAGTGATCATAGTCAAAGAACAGAAAAGACTGCTTTTTTTTTTTGCTGATTACATTTTTTCTCTTTGATAACTCACACCTCAAGTAAAGTCAAATCAGCTTCACACTTTGTCTTCATGAAACTAAATATTCACTTTGATAGAAAAATAAACAAGTAAATAAGACCTGAAGTACTATTTGGGGAAAGCTGTCATGAAATAATACATATTCTTCCTTGTCTGCAGTAAGTACAAAGTAATGGATGTACTTGAAGTTGCTCTCCATGCAATTTGCAGCTGACACAAATATTACTTGCATCATTTATTGGTTGTTACCAAAATAATGTTAAAGAACAGTAGTTTGCAGTATTTACCTCGTAGTCAAGGCTGCTGTATATGTTATGTCACTGACTTTGTGTGCAATGCAATGTGTCACATATGTGAGGAAGCTGGAAAAAATCATGTCTAGTTTTGCAAAAAAAATACTTTCACAAAAGAATAGCTTTTACACTTTGAAACAAATGCCCACACTGGACATTAGTTTGATGCTTTACTTCATCAGAAAGAACAATCATTGTCCTGGGGATTGGTGTATAGGGAAATAAGCTTGCCCTGAGCTCTGTGCTGCTGCACAGAGGCAGCTTCAAGGTTGCCAGCCAAACTGTTCAACAAGTCTGTCAGTGAGTCAGATCCTGCTGCTAGGGAGATATCTTTCAAAGCCCAGCATCTGAGTCCTTTACTGCAATCCAAGAAGGTTGGGAGTGATGTTTCAGTTTAACTATAGCTGGCACAGAGCTGTCAGAGTTGCCCTTGGCATTATCTCCTTTCAGTTAATTTGTTTCCTTTCAGTTGCTTATTTAATAGATCTGGGACACTTATTTGATCGTTTTCCTTATCCACCTTTCCCAGCATTGCTTTCTATTTTATTCCAAATGTTCTTGGTTGAAAGAGGCACGTCCAGCTTTACAATGGGTTAGAAGCAGAAGCTTCCTTTTTTCCCATGTGTGTATATGTAGGAGAACCACAGAGCAGAAACTCATGTTTTCATCTGAAGGCTCAAGAGAGAGCAGTCATATCATTATATATATTGCATGTAGCTTTTCAGCTGAAAGGGAAAAGAAAACCAACTCAGGCTGTGTTAAATGGATAGGAGTAGATTTGGTTTTTCCAGTTGAATTCCAGTCAGAAACAGGGTTATATTCTGGCTTACTGATGCTGAATGCTCTTAATTGAATAACATATTTAAGGGGATCCACCCAGCAAAATATAAAGTTTATCTCCATATGCCAAGATTACTGCTTCCTAGATTTCTTCCCAGAAATGAGCTCAGCTGGCTCTCCCAGGGGCTGGGGGCTTTGCCACCCACTCAAGCTCTTGGTACCCTCACTGGTGACACCCCTCTTGAGCAAGGCCTGCAGGTGACTGCTGCTGTCTTGACAACACTATCACCACATTGTGTTGTAGCTAGGGACAGGATGCAATAAACCCTAAAAATCTCCAATCCTGTGGAGATTCTTTCATGCAAGTGAGATTGTAAAATAAAACAAGTTAAATGACAGTATTTGTGAGACCAAGGTATTATAAATTTATGTTTGGGGTCTTTTAGATAGTCCAAATTGTTCATAAGAAAATAGCAAATTTGAAAAATGCCTTTCTTAGAAATAATTTTTCCTCAGGAAATAATTCCAAACCTAGATTTAATCTTCCAGAGAAAAGTGATTTTTTTTCTCTGAAATTTTGAGGAGTTGCACACATATATGTGTGCATATTTGTCATTTCCTTTATAAGCTCTGTTGTGCTCTTTAATCATTCATAGGCACAGATTTATTAACTGGGGTAGGTGTGAGTTCTTCATCCAAAAGCTGGCCTAGAACATACTCTTCCTTAAAGGTCTGATTTCAGCCGAGTGACTGCAGGTCCCCTCCATTTAGATAACCCTGGTGTCTGTCCCTGTGTTCAGGTGGTGGCACTGCAGCTCACCAAGCAATTTACTTTAGTAGGGACAGGTTCTTTTGCCAATTATTTTTTTATAGAACAGGACAAGTCTGGCAATACACTTTTTCCTCCCAGTTCTTAAAAATTCCATTTTAGGAGAATCTGTGGAGTTCCCAGAAGGCTGTCTGTGTTCGTGTAAGACAAAAACCTGCCACTTTATAAGTGTAAGAAGCATTTCTGACTGCTTTATATTAATTTCATATATTTCTCTGTCCCTATTTTGCCTTTTCTTTTCTTTATTTTTCATTTCTTTTATATGTGCAGATGAACAAAATATCAATACTTCTCTTCCCTGAGACCCTGAGGTCTGAAAAGGAGCTCCGCTTATTTCCTATTACACCTGCAGAACTGGCTTCTTCATTTTGGGTAGGCACCTGGCTTCTTCTTATCAATCTTTTTGAACTAAAGCTAATGAAATTTAGTAGAGCCCAGCTGTAGATCTGGATGCCCAATCTTCCCACCTGTAGATGCATTTTTTCTTCTCCTATGTGCTCAGATCATTTTTTTCCTCAGACTGTGGAAAGCAAAGGAGAATAAGGAATTGTGATATCCCAGGACAGGGACAACTTCCTGCAGCAGGAATCAAAATTGAAGGCCAGAAAGATTAGATTAAAAGCCATTAAACAGGGGAGGAAATTTCCTTGTCTTAACAACGGGGATAAATTTATTTAAAATAAATTTCTTGTAGTGTTTTAGTACGTAATTTCCAGGACAGTTTCATTATGTTAGAGAAGAATCCATTTTGTTTTCTACTTACACAGTTACAGATGATTGCTATAGTAGTAAAACACCCACCCTTGCCTAATAACAGGTTTATCTGATCCATCTCTTAAAGACTGAATCATTCAAGATATAGCAGTAGTTTGCATGGCTTCTACTATTTTTTACTGTTTAAACTGTATCACCAAAAGGTTAAGCAATGTCTGAGCAAATAGTCATTTCTTAAAATATTCTAGCTACTGACTGTCTTGATTAAGAGAAGGATTGCTCTTTGGCTTTTCACATTATTGCACTCTTGATATATCTAGTAGTGGGTGGATGTTTCAAACAGAACATATTTGATATGCGAGTGTAGGTGATATACTATTTTTTCATTTCCAAATAATCTCCTCATTAGAGAAGGTGTGAGTGGTAAATGAGGAGTTTCTCCTCCAGGTGTCCACTGTGTATATACAGCATGTTTCCCAGGCAATGCTCGTTGGCATTTGTAAATGATCTGTTCTCCATCTGAGAGCTTTAAAGTACTGGATGCAGCTGCTCATGCTTTGCCCCATTTGTAAATACTTTTAAATATGCATGATCATCTTTGGCAGATTGCTTTACTTGCAGGATTTATGAGATTTTTTAACTTCTCTCTTATAAAAGAATTTACCGTAGTGTCTCCTGCACCCTCCTTTTGAAATAAACTGAGAATCTGCACATTCTGAAACCCAGGATTTTAGAAGGAACTGTCAGAAAATCATGGAATGTCAGTAATGCTCATGTTTAGACTGCTAATCTCTTACCCCCCAGGAGTGCTTTTCCCTCCCCTCCTTATTCAATGTGCCATATGTCAGCAATTAACAGTGAGTCAAATTACAGCTCAACACAGTTTTGCTCATGCAGTTAGTGGAGTAGGCAAGAATCAAACTTAATCCAACAACTATTCATAAATGTAATGCAAAGGGCAAATGGAAATTGGCTGGAAAATTATGGATGGTGAAATGTCAGTGTTATAAATTATTTTAGCTTCAGAGTTCTGAGAGGCAAGAAGGAGCATTGTAAATAATAAAATTTTCTAAAATTCTTTGGCTTTTGACAAAAAGAATTGTTTTTTGGAGTCGAACCCCACTGACTGTGATTGGCACCCCCATGGTGCTGGTGGCATTGGTATGGATGACCAGGGCGATGTGGTCCATTCTGGCCTGCCCAGAGCTGTGCTCCAGGCATGGTGCACCGAGTGTGAGGAGAGGACTAAGAGGGCATAAATGGGTTATATTTGCTTATTTCTCAAGTAAAGGTCAAGTGCAGACTGCTGTAGCCACAGGAGAGCAGCTCAGACTGCACGAGAACCCTGCTGGACTCCATCCAAGGAGCAGCCTCAGCCCACTCCAGTTCAGGATTTCCTGGTGATTTCTCAGAGCTGTCTCCAGATATTTCAAATGTGTGTGTGCCTGTGTGCATTAAATCATTTCTCATGGACTGTTCAAAAGCTAAGAGATGGAGTGCCATAGTACAAATAGTGCTGTAAGGAATAGAAAGGTAGTGATAATAATCACTAGTGATAGGCATAGGAGCTACTGGCAGAAACTTAGTATTTTATGATTTCTAAGTTTTACCCAGATTTCAGAATTAAAATCTAAGGCATAATTAATATTCTCCCTTTCCTATTTCTCAAAACCTAAATATTATATAATCAGTATTGATTACCAAAAATTATCAAAGCAAAATGTGATTCATCACCCTTATAGACAACAGGGTTTTTTTTTCAGACTAAGATTTTCCACTATTGTTTCAGATGTTGTGTAATTTATATTTGTAAGATAAAATCTGATAAGCCAAGAAATGCTATGAATGTATTTCAAACTTATCTATGCCTGGCCCATCTACAATCTTTTGCAGGAGATTATATTTCAACCTTTCTGGTTATTTTGCCTTCAGGAAGCAGAAGCGATATAATATTTTCTATTACGAACTTATTTCCAGTTCATCAGCTTGATTTGTTCGATAGCAATCTAAGAACCGTCATATGGATAGCACAATGTTCATCAAATGTTATCTCAATTTTTTTTCCATTTCTCTATAAGCCACTCTAATCATAAGGAGAGATTTCAAACTTTTCATCCATTGTATTCTGAATTATATCTAACCTTGTATTTCTATCTCCCAAATCTTCAGTAAGTGTATTTCCTATGACTGACTCCATTAAAAAAAAAATTAAAAAAAAAAAGGAGAAACCAGATTAGGGAAAAATAATATGTATCTGTGCATGATTTAAGAAGCTCTCAACTGATAATTTTTCAAGTGTGATGAGCTGCAACATTCCGAGTGCAATGGCATTTGCAGGACTGTTCTCTGACAGAACTGGATCTCCCACAGAGGTACGGCACCCATAGGGATGAGATGTGATTGCAGACAAGTCTCTAGGACTGAGCTTACTTTGCTATTTTCTATATTAAGAAAGAACTTCAAAGAAGGTAGTCTTTGTCTTCTGACAGGATTATTGTGTGACTTCAGATAAATTATTTCCCACCCTGTGTCTCAAGGTGCTGGTTCCCTGACTGTCCTCCAGCTGGTCATTTTCATGGAGATTTTTTTCAGTCATGGCAATGAGCATTTACATCAATGAAGCTATACTGTCATTAACCCATCTTTTTTTTCCAACCTTATTGGAAACATTATGCTTGTATTATGTACAGGAATAAAGGTGGAACAAAACTCAGTTATTTTGTGGTAAAATTTGTCAGAAATAGCCAGAATTCATTATTTTCACCAGCAGATGTTATGATCTACAGTTTGGCTGCAGGACGTTTTGTGCCTGGATGCTGCCAGGTTTTCATGGAGAGAAAGGAAAATGTTCTGATTCCTTGTCAGCACTGGGTGGTTTGGAGAAACAGCTCATGTGAACACAGGAGTTAGGTCTGAAGCAAAAAACTGACCTATGATAGGCTCCTCTGCTTCTCCTCACAGAACTGGGTGGTGAAAAGGGAAATTCTGAGAAAAAACACACGAAGTAGAGGACTAGAGCAGCTAAAAGTACAGTTGGAGGAGACTCTGAAAGGAACAAATATTTTGGAGAAGCTTATAATCATTGCTTACCTACCCAGCCACCCACCTACCTACCTACCTACCTACCTACCTACCTACACAAAAACCACTAACATAACACATAGCATAACATATAACATTGTTTCAACATAACTTTTCCCAGCAAAAGTTACTAGAGCTTTTAAGGAAAGAAGAAAAAGCGTTGTAGCAAACTGGATCAGAGATGGACTGTCCATTGCCAGAGCACCTTATAAAGGGGCAGAGAGGCACAGACCAGTGCTACTACAGTTTAGAATTAATGGGAGTGAAAAAAGCAGAGGAAGGAAAAGTATTAGACATGATCACAGGAATCACAGAACTCAGTCTGCAACATGGGAGAGAAAATAAAACTAGTGGGTAAATGTAATACAAGAGGAAATAACATGATTTGAGAACACAAAACATCCACAAATAGATGAACAAAATAGAAGCTGGTAAGAAATTACCAGTATGAGATGCACATTTAGATCAAAAAGGATGAACATCCAGGAAGAAGAATAATTTGTATTTTGTATTTCAGAAGGAGAATAAAACAAGATTGTGTGAACTTTATCTTTCCTTTTTACTTGCCTTCTCTCTCCTCCACTAATATTTCTCCTTAACTTTTTCCACATTCTCTTGAAATTCTATTTTCTGGCCAAATTTATCTTGTGATTCAATGAAAACACAGTCGCTACATCTGTCTTGGGCCAGACAGCTTGAAAGCAGCTTTGAAGAGGAGGCCTGGGGGTTCTGTTGGACACCAAATTGAACATGAGCAGAGAATGTGCTTTTGCAGCAAAGAAAGCCAACAACCTCCTAGACTGCATCAGGAAAACCATCACTAGAAGCCAAGGAAGGTGATTGTTCCCATCTAGTTTACACTAGAGAAAGAAACCTGCAGTCCAAACTCCAGTGCTGGCCTCCTCACCATCAGGAAGACATGGACACACTGGAACCAGTTCAGCAAAGGGGCACTGGAACCACTGAACTAGAACCAGTTCAGCAAAGGGGCACAAAAATTATCAAGGGACTGTAGCACCTGATGTGCAAAGAGAGGGTGAGACAGCAGGGAGGGTTTAGTGAAGAGGGAAGGCTCAGGGATGTCTTCACCATCTGTGTGGATTCCTGATGGAGGAGAGTACAGAAGACAAAGAGGTTCTGTTCTCAGTGGTGTCCAGTGACAGGACAAGACGGCAGTGGAAACAAAGGAGAATGAAACATAAGACAAAACTTGTTTTGCTGAAGGTGATCAAACACTGGTACACTTTGTCCAGAAATATCTAGGACTTTTTTCTGTGTGCTTTTTTGGGTAAAATGTTTGGGGATTTTTTGTGTGTGGGTGTGGGGATGGTATTTTGTTTTATGGGTTTTTGTGGCATTTTTTGTTTGGGATTTTTTTTCCCCTCATGGAGAGCTTGCAGATTTCTTCTGAATTAAAATCTGCTCCCTCAATCTCACTATTAAAAGGACCTGTGATACCTAATAAATGACTAGGGTGCTCCAAGTGAATGAATGAAGAGGCTTAATAAATAAGATACTCTTTTATTGAGGAACTGTCTCTATTTTTCACATCAAAGTTCTCCAGGTACCTGTGTATGCTCAGAACTAACTCAATGTTGTCATGACTAGTGATTAATACGTATCTTTGGAATGGGAAGATCAATAAAATGCACACTTTTAGAGCACATTATCAGATCAGAGAACCCCAATAATAATAAGGTGACCTTTACATGCTTTAAAAATGTATTTAGACAAACAGCAGTTAAGACCTGCTTGAGCTTGAGATAACAGTGTTTTCAAAAGCTACTAATGACTTTAACTTCTGTAAATTTGTTTTATGTTTTTTGAACCATTTATGCTATGACTGATAAATTCTGTGGAAAGTCAGTGGTAATGTGCTTCCAATTTAAATAGATTCATATGAAAAATGTAGTTCTTGTTTTAAATTTGACACATGATGATTTTGCAAGGGTTGATTTCCATTTCTTCCATGTAGTCTGAGGAATGATAAATGTCCTTCTCCCTAGAATTTGTAATTCTATTAAGCAACATCATATCCTCTTCACTGACTTTTTAAAACCATAAAGTCATCATAGTTACACTTTTGTATTATGTTGAATGTATTCCACAAACCTGATAGTCTTTGTTGCCTTTCTCTGTCCTTTTTTGACTCCACTATTAAGTTTTTAGAAGAGGTTTGCCAAGAACTTCATGCAACATTTAAGATGTGGGCACACTGCAGTAGCATAATGATGCTTTCAGTTTCATTCTCTATGTGTTTCTTTATCATTCCTACTCTTCTATTTACCAGTCACTGAGCATGAAATTATTGGGTGTAGATTTCAGAAAACAATAATTTTAAGTTTTCTTTCCTGCTTAGTAATAACTAATTTAGAAGCCAACCTTGGGCAAATTGGGTTATTTTACACTGGAAAGACCAGTTACTAAATCTGCTGATAAACTCTTTATAGGGTCTCTTTTGATGATTAATTCATAAAGCCCAGGTTTCAGAATAGACTTGTGTTTTAAATTCTCTCGATTTAAACTTTTTTACTTCTATTAAAATATTCTATTAAAAGACCTTCCCAGTTTGCCTGTGGAAATCTAGTTTCTTTCTAGATTCAGAATGTAACACATGAACATTTCCTCTGTGCCAGAGGAAGGTCCAACTCAGATTTACCATTTCTAAGAATTGCTCCTACTATACCCTCCTAAATTGGCCCAGTTTTGCGTGAAATTGCTAAAGGATTTTGGGTCCAAAGACAGTGCCTTAGCAAGAACGAAAATTACTGTGAATCATCATCATAGCACACAGAAAAACATAGCTCCTTATTACTGAAATACTTTCTGTCAGCACCAAGGTCAAAATATTATGAACCTTTTCATGTGAAAGATTCTCTTTCATTATGAGAATTTATGCTTCAGTCACATAGGAGACTTTACATACTAGAGATAGCTACAGTACCTGATTGCAGTAATCCAGGTACACTGTTTTATTCCTAGTGGTATGGGCAGTGGATTGTCTGCTGAAATTCCAAACTGAGATGTACTGAGGTGTTCTTTCTGTAGCTGCAGTCACCCAGTAAGGAGTAACTAAAGGATTTTCCAGTTATAAGCATTTTGATATATTTCCATGTTCCATTTGCAGAATTAATTTAGATGAAGTGGCCAGTTGAGTTACTCTAGTTTGTTATTGAGATAATAAACTAAGTTTTATTAATAAACTTATTATTTTTAACATAAGATTAAAATATGTATAATGTGTCTGTTTGTTTGATGCCTCACATGAAGGCATCCTGACAGTAGGAGGAAGCACTTATCACTTTTCATCCTGTAATGCCAAGTAGCTTGTCAAAAATATTTGTTAATAAAGATTGCTGTAAAGTTTTAATGTCCCCATAGAAAAAAAGTCATGAAATATTTAAATACACATAAGAGTTGAAGTACTGATGAGATCATAGACCATCTAGGCTGGCATTCTGTCTCAAATAATGAGCAACACCAGATGCTTCAGAGCAGATGAATGCATATTTTGGAAATAAGAAGAAAATTTTAGCTGAGCAGATTTCTCCTTAACATTACACACTTTTATTGGCTTTGTCTCGTATGGGGATATTTACATAACTATCCATTTATTTGGGTGTTGTTTTTTTTTTTTTTTTGTCAGTGCAACTGGATTTTCTTTCTACCCGTGGAAACTTTCTCGTCTTTGGGAAACCTGGTAACATCATGGCAAGAATCAAATATGTCAGTTGCATAGGACAGTTGAGTTCTGTGGGGAGAAAGAAAAGCACTCTGACTAACAGCATTTTCAGTTCAATTGGGTCCATCCCTGTGAACTTCAGATTGTATGGAATGTATTTTTTAAAAACTCCTGAGAAAACTGGCTTTGAAATTAGGTTTTTGGTACACATATGCTGTTTTCTTTCAGGCATGTGAATGATTCTGGATATTTTCAGTGTTTTTCAGTCTAGCAAATTAAGTGGTTTATTATTTTGTCAGTTTCTATTATAACTCCTCAAGTACATTTTTTTCATTGGATTAGGAAAAATAGAAGTATTTTCCATTGAAATTTTGCCTGAAAGTTTTTGCTAGTGTTAACTGTGTTGAAGAAATCTTTATATGAAGGATTTCTTGGAACTGTGTTATCATGTTCCTCAAGTAATGGGTACATCCCATGAATGTCTGAAAAATCATCAACCTCATACTGGCTTCAAGTAATTTAAATTACAGGAGCTGCCTTTGCTCTCTTCTGTATAAAAATACTAAGAGGACTTTTTGGGCAGGACTTTTTAAACTCATGATCACCCTAACAGATGTCCTACTTTGGCTAGTTTTATATGGGCATGGGGCTTGAAATGCCCATTGCAAAGAGACAGAGAACCAGTCAGGAAAGCAATTTTATGGCTCTGCTTTGCAAACTGTTGACAGAATGGTGTGAAGGACAATCTTAGTTCTGGCTATGCAACCTCATCTGCTTTTCCAATATACAGACAGAATACCTTAATAAAATGGTAAATCCAAGGGTTTTCCAAGGTAGAAATCCAAGAGCTTTTCCTATCCTGGCTAATTTAGAAACTAATATTTCTGTCCTACTGCCTGCTAGTGCTACTAAATAAGTGCAACCTTTGTTTTTTAGTTCTATTACACATTTTATCCTTCATATGAACTTTGATTACTTTTCAATAGATTTTATTTATCAGAGTCCAGTGATGTTATGGAAAAAGAAAACAGTAAAAAGCATTTGTAACTTATGGATGGTACAATACGGTTGAGCAGAGAAAAGGCCTGGGCTCCTGGGAAAAATATACCCTGTGCATGATCTCTTCCTTTTGTAAAGGGGACTATGTTGGTGACACCCAGAGAGAACTGTGACTTTTTGTAAATTGGTTTATATCAGATTTTTAAAAGTCTGTAGGGCTTCTGGCCATGTTTCTATGAGTATTTTAGCAAAGGAAGGACTCAGCAGGTATAAATCAGCATACAGCTTGCTGCAGCTGACAATGCAGTATAGCTACTCTATCACTATACAGAGGAACTAATTTTTCTTCAAGTGATGGTTGTGTTTCTAGGCACAAAAACCACACTTTGATGATCCAAGACTCTGAAAGGATCGTTCTTGAGACTAAGTCCTCAGATAATGCATCCTCTCAGACAGCGATATTAGTGGAAGAGGCAGAAGGAGAGTGTTTTGAAAAGAATTCCAGTTTATGGTGAAATCAAAGCAGCTCTCCTGCATTTGTTGCTTTTCTGTTGCATTTACTCTTATATTGCCTGAACATTTCTGCTGAATCATAGAGGCCTCTACTCATACCCCAGGAGTCACTTGTGCAGTAATTCAGAAAAAATACCTTTTCACAAGAAAGGGAATGTTTGGAAATACTATACTGTCACAAAGCAGAGGCAGAAGTTCCCCAGTGACTTCAAGTGCACACTTATTACTCTATGTACAGTTTAAATCATTATATTGTTACTTTTTTTTTTTTTCTGAAAGCTGCTCACTATTTGGTTATTTTTTACTCATTTATCATTCTACCACTGTCTGGGTTGGAAAAGTCTAATAATTGATTCAAAACCATTTAAATCCATGATTTTACAACATGCTCAGCTTTAAAGGACCTCTCTTTCCCTACTGCTTCCTAATAAAATCCTGCTAGAACCAGACTGATGAAAAACTTCTTGGTATAATTTTCCAAAAAATAGTTTCTGGTTTATCAAATTGAAACAAAAGTATAAGACTTTGTGAAATAGCAATATCAAATCCTATCTTACTAAATAAATTCAATCATCCCCAAAGCTGTATCTGTGAGGCCTAAGCAGATAGATTTAATCAGTTGCTTCACTTGTATTTTTATTAGATCTACCCAGCTTCTTACAAGCAATGCACTGAGAAGTTTAGCAGTGTTTGTATGGAGGAAAGCTCAGCTGAGGGATCCAGAAAGACTCTATGTGGAAAGCTTGGAGAGAGCAATTTGACAAGAGTTGTTGGGGCAAAACCTTCTCCCCAAAACAAGCTTGGAACCTGCTGTCTCTGCTGTGTGGTCCCTTCCTTCCCTTCTCATCACTCCTTAACCAAAGCACAGGGACGAAGCACTGAGGTGTGATCATGTCATAACCACACCTCAACAAGCACCTGTCCATGATCACCTGTGAAATTTGTTCTCTGCGAGCAAACGATGTTTGCCCATCACGGGTCTATGTCAGGGGTGACCCCCTGTGCGGTGATGTGTAATTTTGTGTTTTCATCCCCGATGATTTGTTCCTTTTCCCCACTGGGTTGATGGTTTAGCCTAAGTTGTATCCACCCGCTAAGTTGTCAGTCTCACCGGGTATCTGCCCCTTGCTCCCGAAGGTTCTCTGTCAATCCTCTCTTGTACCTCCCTGCCTGGCCTGCCCCCTTTGGAAATCCTATTCTTGAGGCCCCATTGTTTTGTCTGTATCAGTCTCCTCCCTTTAGCCTCCCCATTGGTTTGTGCTCTGTAAACCCCTCCTTGTGCCCCTCCTGGCTCTTCTCCCTATTGGTCCCTCTACCCAAAACTCCTCCCTCATTCTGTCCCTTAAAACCTGCTGCCCTGCAGTTGTTCTGGACCCTTGCCCCTGCTCTGTGTTTGAGCTGTGCTGTGATTTATGTTGCTTTGATAAAGGATTCCTCGGCCTGCATGTGAGGCCCACTTTGCTCCTTCCTGCACTGATCCTGTGGTGACTGCCGGGGGTTCTGGGGACCCCGGGGTTGGTGACTGCCTGGGGCTCTCAGGACCCCGGGGTTGGAGACTGCCTGGGGCTCTCAGGACCCCGGGGTTGGAGACTGCCTGGGGCTCTCAGGACCCCGGGGTTGGAGACTGCCTGGGGCTCTCAGGACCCCGGGGTTGGAGACTGCCTGGGGCTCTCAGGACCCCGGGGTTGGAGACTGCCTGGGGCTCTCAGGACCCCGGGGTTGGAGACTGCCTGGGGCTCTCAGGACCCCGGGGTTGGAGACTGCCTGGGGCTCTCAGGACCCCGGGGTTGGAGACTGCCTGGGGCTCTCAGGACCCCGGGGTTGGAGACTGCCTGGGGCTCTCAGGACCCCGGAGTTGTGCCGTGCCCCTGCCGAGCACCATCCCACCAGGGGCACACCTCTGCCATCCAAGTACCACACCAGCAGGTTCTCCATGTAATCATTCCAGAAGGCAGGCAGAGACTCTTGGGATGGTTTCCATCAATTCTTGCCCACTCTAAATTTATTATGACTCCTCTCCTGTTGTTCATGTGGTTCAGGTCCAGTGTGGGTGATCTCTGAAACAACTTGTGTAGAAAGCATTCCTGAGGCAGATGCAGAAAAACTTTGTTCTGCTTTCATAAAACCTGCAGAAACATAAGGGTTGGTGACACTGAGAGCCCATCAGAACTGGAGACTGAGACTTCACCTGTCATCTTCAGCAAAAGCCCCATAAATTCATCTCACATCTCCAACCTGGGCAAGGCTACTGGGCGCCCGATCATTGCACAGCTCCTTTCAATTGTGACTGAGAGGGGTGGGGAGACCCTGAAAACAGCAAATACTATGCTCAACTTAAAAACAGGTCAAAAAGAAAATCTTGTGACCAATCCAAATCTGCCATCCTCCTTTTGATTCTTAGAAACATCATGGAGTGTGTCCTCTTGGAGCACATTTTTGAGTGCATGAAGGCAGTTTTATGCGGGAACAGTCATCAGATGTGTCAAGTGTAGATTTTGCCTGACAGCCCTTCTATGTCAAAGTGACTGGATTGTGGACGAGGGGAAACAGTGACTGTTGTTTAGAATTAGCTTAGTAAGAGACTTAAGAGACTCTTTCTCAAAGGAATCTCTCATAGTATGTTTCTGTTGAAACTAAGGCTTTACAGTCTGAACTGATGGGAAACTAGCTTGGTAGAACCTGTCCTGTTCTTTATCATATTAATATCATCTTTATCAATAACCTGGAGTAGGGGGGAAGAGGAGCACTTGGAGGAATGGCCTGGTGGAACCCTCACACACTTCAGCATGGACAGATGGAAAGCCCAGCAGCTGGGGTTAAGCCTCCCACCCCCACCACAACGCCACATACTGTGGATTGACCGTGCAAGCTCTGCAGACACAGTCTTGGAGGATGTGGGAGGGAGGAGCTGCACAAGTCCCTATCAGTGTCAGGGATCAACAGCACCCTCAGCAACATAAACAGGAGCAAAGGTGTTACCTTCAGGGAAGTGATCACCTCTTCTGTTCAGCACTCTTTAGACATCACTGAGGCCAGTGTGGGGTCCTTCAATATCAGGCAGGCACAAACAAACCTGGGAGTTCAACCAAGGGCACTCAGGATGGCTGAGGGCTGGAATATTTGGCTTGTGAGGAGGGCTGTGAGTTCAAAGTTTGCTCAGTCTGGGGAAAGGATGCATTATGAGAAATTAAGTAGCTATTATCTAAAACTTACAGAGAGGTTATTCTGAATATGGAGAGGTGTTCTTCACAGTATTGCATGGTAGGAGGATGACAGGCAATGGGGTTAAAGTCATAATCTTATTTGTATGCAAAAAGAAAGAACATGATATACATATAAAACTAAGAACGTACCATTTTAATGGATTATGTCCTGTGCTCTTCAACATCTTCATAAATGATCTGAATGCAGGACTACAGGGATACTAAGCAAATTTTGAAAAGACAAAACTGTGGAGAGCTATTGACTCCCTTAAAGGCAGGGAGCTGCTGCAGAGGGACCTTGTTTGTGAGCAGGAGATTGGACCAGAGGTCTCTTTCCAGCTTCTTCCAGAGCTTCCTGAGCTATCCTGTGGTACTGCCCCATCCACAGGTGGGCAGCTCACAGATTCCTTTGGGTACCAATGTGAAAGCCACAGGCATTGCCTAGGCAGGGCTGCCACTGGCCTGTGACTGTGATGTGGAGCCCAGCTGTGTGGTGTGTAGCTGTGAGAAAGAGTCTGAGAGGATAACTCCATCTCCGGGGCAGGGGGAACCACGGCAGCTTTGCCCGATACTTGGGAAGCAAAGCCTTTCAGGAACACATATGGTCACGTGCCTTTGGTTTGTTCCTGTGTATTTGCTTTGCACATTTCTCTTTACTTACTTGACAACCTTTCACCTGCATTGTCTGCATTATTTGACAGGCTATAATAGAAGGGATGTTTTATTGACCTTTTGGGGGCACTTGAGGCCTGAAATGGAGGGCAGAAGGCTATTAAACTTAATTCATGTTTACTGTAACAACAACTGTTTCAGCTGTTTTTTTAACAATAATTCTCTGAGCCATCAGTGCCAGGGCAGTCCTAAGAAAACGTCTTTAAAATACATGTTTTATTCTGAGTGGACAGTGAAGGTTTTAGCACCATTCCTTGTCAGCTTTCTGTCAGTGTTCTGTATCAGTAAAAAGCTTATCCTGGAAAACATGGGTGGCCTCTTTGAAGATAATGTCTCACTATATGTTATGACTTCATTCCAGGAGGAAAACTGATTTCTTACATAGTTCAGTTAGGGAGTGGATAGAAACAGGCTATTCTATCACTTTGGCCAGATGGAAGAAAAAAAAGAAAAAACCCACAAATCCCAGAAGATTTTATTTGTTTTGACCACATAATTAATGTTTATGACAAAATGTGACAATCTGGTATTTGAGGTGGTTAGAAAGGTAAGGTGGCTGTAAGGCTGGAGGATAAAATGTAGGAGATTGCTTGCAGTGGAGAAACAATATGACTTTGTAAGGGGGGGTGTAAAGATTTAAATGTTTTAGAGGAGCCAAAACCAGACATTTAAATAACCAAAGTGCTTGGGCACCAGGCAGCCTTGACAAGGTAGACACAGATGGCCTCATTCACAGACTTCCTTCCCTGCTCTAGCCATGGGCACATGGCAGTGTCCAGCCTGGCTGGAGCACTTGGACTGGCAGGATAACCTTCCCCTTTTTATTCACTGGTGAGTGCACAGCAAACCATGAAGAGCCTGACATTTTGTATCTGGCATCAACTTTTTGAGGAGAAGCTAATAAAGTGAAGGTGTCTGATGGTAATAATGGATCCTAGTGAGCCCCTGTGGACAGGGGTTTGTGTGATTGCGTGTGACTCGTAGGGCCAACAGCTCCACGTGCCATGGCAGCAACCGTGACATCAACAGGAGAAGCAATGCAGTAGTGTCAGGTATCAATGCTGAAGTCATGAGGCATCTGAATAAGTGTCAGCAGTGCCAACTTTCCCTGAATGGAGAGCACCTGCCAGGCCCCTCAGATACTAATAAATTTGGCCAAAGTCATGGAATATATGGAAGAAGATGCCCAGCTCAGGAAAGGGAAAACAAGAGCTTTTCCCATTAAGCAGGAAACCTGATAAGCCAGAGGCAAAGCTAGAAATGTTTTTGATGTTTGATTTTGCAAGAGAAAACACCAATATTATTTAGAAAGAAAGGGGAAAGCTATTTCCCCTTGAAAATAATTTTGTTGAAACACTTTTCAGTCAAGCCGTCATACCTGTGAGACCTCAATTTGCTGTTATGCTCTCTTTTCACAGAGAATGGTGACAAATAAGCTTCCCTTCTGCAAGAATATTCAAGCACTTGAGATACTGTCTCATTTCAAACCAGAGTAATTGAGGTTTTTCAGAAAGGGAATAGCACAGTTCAGGAACATTCAGGGTCTCCTCTTTTTAACAGGTCTTCAATCTGTTTGGGTTGCTCCTAGTCAGAGCCTGCCCCTAGGCGGCACAAGATTCCCAGTAGGTGTCCAGACTGCAAGGCTGGATGAATGAGATGTAGGAAATCCCACCTTTTGCTTCTCTGGACAGGAAAAAACCCATGTTTGGAAGTACCTGTGAGTCCTGATGCCAGGTGGGCTGCTCTGGCACTTGGAACCCTGGGATAACTGAAGAGCCTGAACTTCTCAGCCTGATTCTGGGATGGGCATGGTACCTGCCAGCCTCAGAGGGCACCCAGCAGGCAGGAGAAGTAGTGGGAAGCCCAATAGCAAGGCAGGGGATGATAACACACACTGCCAAGATGAGCACCTACATCTTCACAGTGCACATGGGATGATTGGTCAGGCTTGAACTGCTGTTTATGAACAGACAAGTATTGTCAGAATGTTTTTGGCTTGCTTTTGCCACTGATATTATGAAGAGAGATGGAAAGTGTTTGTGATAAAGCCTTGTCAAAGCTGTATTGAATGATTTCATGCTTTCAAGAAAATAATTCCCACAAGGATATTCTCCTTTTAATCACATTAATCATTCACCAGCACTGAGGGTATGCCTATGTGACAAAAGGCAGTACTGTGTAGAAGCTGTGAGGAAAACAGTGCAGTTCCATCAGGGAGCAGGACCCCTGGCTAATTGTAGTAGCTTATATGTGTACAATGGCAAGAGTTAATACTTCATAAATGTGGTGCATTGAGAGCTCCTGACTCAGTCTGAGGACAGTCTCCAAGATATAAGCAGAGGAAAGAGAGAGAGTGAGCCTGAACTAACAATTTAATCACAGGGCATTACAGACTAGTTCAGACACACATTTTCACAGTGAGGTAGGAGGAATTTCAATGGGAGGAATTTCAATGGCTCCCCAAGACAACAGTGGAAATCCAGTGCATCTTACAGTACATTTTCCCATGCTGAAGGGAGCAGGAACTGAGAATTACTGGTTGTATCTTCATCCAAACTTTCAGCTTGGCATCCTCCAGCTGAGAAGAGCCCCTTTATCTGGCTTTTTCCCAAGGAGTTTTAATCAGTGGACATAGAAGCTGTGACTTAAGCAGGTGTGACTGTACTTTTAGTAATGCAAGGTAGGTTTGTACTGCCATTGGGGAGAGAAGCGACCTGAAAACTGCAAAGGGCTGCTGCATCTAAGAGGCCTTTAAAGACAGTGAGGTTCAGCAGATTAGGCTAAATTGCCACTGTAAATTTTGCAACCAAGCTATGTAAAATTCCGGTATTAGAGGATGTTTTCAAGAATGAAACTGTGGTATGTGTAACTGCAGACTGAACTGCAGAGTCATTCACAGCAATAGAGCTGTGTCAGAAAATGCTGATAGAAAAATTGCCAGCACCTTCCAGAGAGACACTGCTGTTAATAACAGGTGCTGCTGCTAGCAAATCTTTATTCCTCATCAAACACAAGCCAGAAAGCATGTAAACTATAGCTAGACAGAGGCAGTGACTTCTACTAGCAGAGCATTCCTGTTAGCAAACTCCCACACCTGAAATTGCTCTGGAAGGCTTACATTTCTGACAGTGTTTGTCACTCTTCATGTACACATTGTTGGAAGTGAAGTAAAGGTAAACCAAGTTTGTACATCATTAGCAGTAGCTTATGAAAATAAAAATCAGTAAAACGTGAAGTCTGAAACTGCATGTACTAAAATTGGCAAACCCCAACTCACTTCACCCAGCTCATTTCTGGAGGCCCTCCCATGAACATTTGTATCTCTCAGAATATCATATTTCTTGTAGAAAACACATTTACAGAATAAGTAAGCACAAATAAATCTGGAAGCATATCATTAAAGTTGTGATATGTTTCTTTACTCATGAAATTTTAATTTCTCATTCTTAATTCCAAGGAACAAGCCACCACTGTTTTAATCTCTTTACCTTTGTCCTTTGTACCCCAAAGTGGAAGTAGTTCTGTGGCTATATGCAGCTTGTATACATGCTCTCAGATGTGTGTTAACTTTCTTCAGATAGATTTATATCAAAATACTGGAGAGCTCTATATATTTTCACATAATGCAATTTATTGCAGGTAGGGAAAAAATGATGTAGAGAGAAGCCATGTTGGATTCCCAACAGGCTGTTGTACCTTTCTTAAAGGAGTATATATTTTACTGGAAATTAGTATTTTATATGCTGGAAAGCAGCCAGAACTAGCATGCATTGTTGAATAATGTGCCCTGGTTCTGTACTTATAACCTATGATGAACTGGTATCTGGTGAAAAAAAAGGGCATATAGCCAATGGTGTGCCAAAAATGCAAACCCCATGTTCATATGTGAGGAGGAGAAGGGGTGAGGGCTCAGAGGAGAAATCTGAGGGTATGGGGGATGGAAATGGAAGCAGGGAGGAAACTCATGGCAGGGAGGGACAGGCTGGATAATGCATGGTGGGACAAGGTGTGTGCAAAGGGGAACGCTGGGGCAGGTCTGGCTCAGCAGAGCAGAGCTCAGAGTCAGGACCCAGAGAGGAAAGGGCAGCAGGGGCCAGACGTGGTGGGGAGATGTACAAGGGGCTCTGCCCACCTGCACTGGATGTGAATCTGCCATTAGAGACCTCAGCATAACACATTTGGTGTCCTGACACTTCTCTCACTCTGAGGATTAGCTGGTCTAATTTTCACACTGATTCAGCTGGGCAGGAATAGTTTTGGTTGTCTATGGCACTGTGGTATTACTTCACTGGTTATGACACAGCAAATCTTCTAAAGTAAAAGGTTTTAGTAAGGGAAAACCTTTATTCCAGTAGAACACTTTTTAAAGGGATGAAAAGATGCTCTTCCCGTGCAAGATATACATTTTTATGTATTTCTCTCTGCCTCAAATTAGTGAATTTATATGACATAGTGGATAGTGAACTTATATGCAAATGCAAATATTCATGGCTATTCCCTCCTGTGGTTAATAGGGAACTGAAAATCTTTGGTCTGTGGGGAAACTACCTAGTGGAAGAAGGGCTCTGGTAAGAAAGTGTTGATGGTAAACTGATACAAATAAATTCTGCTGCAATCTTCCCAAAATGTGAAAAGGAGTGTTTTTCCATCCAGAACACATACTCTTTAATGAAAGTCCCTAATAGGAAGATGGGAAATAAGGAATATGGAAAGCAGACTTAGTACCTTCCTCTACGTGTGGTTTCAGTCGTTCCCATGATTTTTTAGTTATTACAGTTGAATTTGCTGTCCTGTGAAGAGAATATGTACCTCCCCAGTGACAACTAATGAAGATTCTCCATTTAGCCCGGTAGGGAAGATTTGATGCTTCTGCAGCCAATACAGGTACAGGTTTGCTCTACTCTGTGGCTTAGCATGTTGTTGTTTTTCTCTTTGTCTGTGGAGAGCATGAATCATCTGAGAAGCACGAATTGTTGTATACTGCTAGCTAATAATTGATTTTTTTCTGTTCATTTGAGGGGAAAAAAAGGACTTCGATTATAAAACTTCCTGTTTTTTCCTCTTCTGAATCAAACCCTCCCACAATTTAATCTGACATGAAATTTTAAACTGATTATGAAGAGAGAAGGGAAAAATCATTCAAAAATAGCCAAAAGGAATGATGGAATTCAAAAGGTAGAGTGGCTGGTGACAAAGAAAAAACAAAGTTAAAGTTTCAACTAATGGTGGTCAAGAAGGCTTGAGCTGCAGAAATGGTGGCAAGGGTAAAAGGAGGTGTATTTGTTCAGTGTTCTGGTGTTAAAGCCACATGTGCAGGAGCAGAAGGTCGTGATTCACTGGCCTCTCAGGAAACCTGAATCCACATCAGGTGCCTGCAGCAATGTGGGGAGGGACTGCTCAGCAGAAGAGATACTGCATGGTGCTGGAAGCTGGGTACCCCCCTTCACAGCTACTCTGCCAGCCCAAAGAAAGGACCTTAGCAAAGCATTCATTGTGTCTAATCCTTGTTAAAGGAACTGAATAAATTAAGGAAAGTATGGAAAGTCAGGACCTATTTTGGACAAGGAATTGGGAATCTGTTGAGACATCATTAAACCCAGAGCTCTGAGTGTTTTAGAGACTTATGATGGAGACTGGTTACTGGTGATCACAGAAAGACTGAAAAGTTTAAATGTCATAGGAAGACATTCTGTCAAATTTCAATTCAGGAATGTCATAAGATATGAGTTATTGAAATTTTTATAATGAGGAAACAAAATATCCCGGGAATGCATGACTTTTTTATTCAAAAATATCAAGAAAAATTAGAAAAAACTTTGAACAAACTGCATTTCACATTATTTTGATTTAAAGATTTTGTAACACTTGATGTTGTATTGTAAAGTGTTTTAGTCTTGGGGTAAGTCTTTTTTTTCAACAAAAAATTAAACCTTTAAAAGTTGTTTGCAGGATGGTTATTTAATAATGTTTAAATGATCAGAATAAGCTTTTATACCTCTTTATGATAGGAAAGCAGAACATTAAAAAGGTGATCACCATTCTCTGTTTATCATATACAGAGAAGAAATAGTGCTTATACTACACAATTGTAGGAATAATTAGTGTTTTTAGTAACAATTATCACTGGCTAAATCAACTCAATTTTTTTTCAGTCTGTAATCATTTTGCACATTCCTGAGGGGACTTGAATCAAGGAGTGAGTGGACTGCTCATTGCTACTTGGTTTTACAGGGTGGATGCAGATTTGTTTTTTGGTTTCTGTTGCCACATGGCAAAACCTTGTTTCTGCATTTTTAACTCCACGTAAGGGAAATGTTTTAGTTACTTATTTCCCGTTTGTCTCAATAAAACAATGAAGGCTGTTGATCAGGGTGGGTTGTGAAGAGTGTCTGCTGACAGAGAGTCATTTTTCATACTGAACAGCCATTTGGGGGAGAAAAGAGAAAGAGAAAAAACCCCACTTTAACAGCTTGCAATGTAGCTGGAATTCCCTGTTCCTCTGCTATTTTATAGTTGGTAAATAGCTTCTAGAAACTCGTTCCCTTTGGCCTCATTCCCTTGCTTCTTGAGCTACTGAAAATATTTGCAGAAACAGCAGGGGTTGTAATACCTGTTCTCTTAGTTTTTCAGTTAATGCAGTCTCCTGGTGTTCCTAATATTTGTAATTATAGAAAATTGTTTATGATTTAATAGTTACAGATTTTTCACTGCTGTTTTGATAGCATAATCATATTTTCCAAGGTTTAAAACTTGACTTCCAGCTTTTCTTTGTGTTGGAATCTTGGCCTCATAATTTTTAAATTGTGAATAAATAGTTGCTTTTTATTTTATATAGCTGATTAGAATGGTCTGATGAGATGCTATTAGTACAATCTCATTTATAGTTATATTCTTTTGTAAAACTTTGGGAATGGAATTCAGTTTACTCCAGGGGCTGGTTTCTTAGTCTGGAGGGGTTGAGAAGGCTTGAAGCTGTCCTGTGGTGTACTCCCATGCAGAGGCACTCCTCTGGCAGCTCAGGTTTGGGCACCAAACACTGTCAAATATTTTGTGCAGAGAGGGCAGATGAAAAAGAAATGATAGCTAATCATTGAGCTAATGATACTTGGGTTAAACCTTTCCCTGTGGTAGTAGAAACCCCTTCTGTTCACTTGGATGTCTTCCTGCCTGTGAACTCCAGCAATCTTTTCAACCTTAACACTGGATGTGAATATGTGCACTTTTTTAGTGCTCTGCCCTCTCCACCTTAGGAACCTTGTAAAAGTGGTCATGATTTGTCATAATTAGGCTTTTCTGTCTTGCCTGATTTTCTCACAACTATTTCTCTCAGTGTCTTTCAGCTGAAAGACATTTGATTTTTCCCAGATAGAAGACTTCAAGTCTGTGAGGTTCCTTTCCTACACAGCACAAGTAATTGATTATTTTCACAAAGTCTCAGCTGATATTTGCTGCTGCGGGGTTTACCTTTTCCTCCACACCTCTTGTTACCTTTCAAGTTATTGTGCAATTAAAAGATTTTTTTTTAGTTTCCCAGCTAAACTTTTCATCTGTTCTTTTTTACTACTTTCACACTTATGGTCTTGAATTCTTGACTGACCCACCATTTCTTTTTCCATATCTATTGTCATTGGTCATTTTGCTATCCAAGGCAGAGAAGCCTTTTAAAATAACTTTTCTGGCATATAGTAGGCTGGTGTTTGGAGAGATTATAAAGGTTCTTAAAATGTAAATTGAACTCTAGGACTATTTGACAGTAGTTATGTTCTTCTAATATTTGCAGTTTTAGTTTGTATTTGACTCCATCACTGGATACTCCAAATGACCATAATATACTCCTTCTCACAAAACAAGGAAAATTCCTGCCTGCCCTGCAGCAGGACAGGCAGCAAGAATGAGATCTGACCTAGAATTAAGAATGTAAGTAATGGTCTATTGGATTTCACCTTGATCCACCATCAGGAGTGCTCTACCCATGTCAATGGCACTAGGAAACTCAAACTAAAGTCAACATGAGACCCTGGCAACCAGGTGGTCCATTCCCCTTGTACTCCACTAATATCCAATTTAAAAAAAAAATAGAAGGAAAAAGAAAAATAAAAAAGGAACATTTCACTTTCATACTGCTGTGAGTGTAAACTTTTACATCACTGGAGTTGTAAATATCAAAACTCACCATTATTCCTGCAGCTCTGCTCCAGACCCTGTCTTTTATGTGAAACTGCAAAGTTAAACTGGGGAAAGCAGTGAAAGCAAAAGAAAATTATTTTGAAGACTTAGCATTTTTCTACATAATCTTAAATAGCACTCAAAATTTTAAAATGTCCCACCTAATCATGGGCATTGTTCAGCAAAAAACTATTTTCAGATTCACTGACAGTGCTGTCAGTGGCTGAACTTTGCCTTCTTCAGTGTATACAAAAGAAATTTGGAATGACTTTGCAAATCTTGGTTAATATGTTCCAATCTTTCCCAACATATATTATGTGTTTCAGAAGAGTTATTGTTTGTCTCTGTTTTTGCTGACAGTAGTAGTGCCTGGTGGGTCGTTTTGGTTTCACTCTGTACTTGCTGCTCTCACTGAGATGTCTGCACTGGCTTTTCAGTGTCACAGAATTTCTCAGCACACCTGCATGTAGCACTGAAGAACCTTAAACGATGCTCTTCCAGACAATCTCTGTACAAATAACCAGTGAAAAACCTGAGAAGCTACGGGAACTTGCTTCATAATGTTGCCTGATAACAAAAGCCAAAACCCCTTGCAACAGTATTAAAATGGCAAGATAAAAAAGCAGTTTTTTTATTGGAAACTTCTGGGTATGTCCACAGTTATGGGCTATGGGCACACACGGTATCAGATTTTATAGTTTTTATAAGTTTAACAAATTATCATCTCTGACAAGCATTATCCAATTAGAAGAGCCATTGATTAGGTAATTTTTCCCTGGGTACTACCCCACTGGAATTGGTCCAGGGTTCTTTGCCCTGGTTCTTGTTATGTCTTCTCAGATTCTGATTAGAAAACAAAATGTTCTTCTTGTAGTCCTATTACCTCAAAAGAAGACTAGAAACTATTTCAGGAATGTTATATAGGGTTAGCTTATTATTCTAAAATCTAAGAGAAAGGGTAGGAAAAATGCCAGGAGCTGTATAAGCACGGATTAAGGGTCTACAAAGATACAAACATGTGAAAAATACATAAAACACAAAAATCTTTAGGCATCAGTAAAAGGTGAGTGGTATAGGCAGGACTAAGAACTCTACTGGGCACCAATCAGTTGGATTTGCTGTGGTTAAACCCCTTTTAAAAAGCATGTTCCATATTGGCAGTTTGTATGTATGATTTGAAATGTTTGTCTTTCTCCGCTGCTTCAGAGTTTTAGGCCTCCTGCAGGTTTCCTAGGTTGCTGGCAAGAGAGTAGAAGCTCACTGATGTTGTCTCAATTTGTAAATTTCAAAAAGCTGATTTCAAAAGACAGGCGTTTCAAATTCCCCATGCCAAAACTTCTACCCCTTCCAATAATAATATGTGCAAATTGAAGTGAGACAGCACACTTATACCAGCCCAGAAAAATATTTGGTATTTTCTGTTGCCCAGCTGCCTTTGGAAGAAGCAGTATTTGACTAATATTGGCCCTATCTTAGGAAAGCGTATTTTCCAAATGTATTATCTGATTAATTTCAAAGGCTGCCTCATAAACTGTGTAATCATTTTCCTTGATTGTATCCCAGATTAGTGGAATCCTTGTTTAATAAAAAAGTAATGTATGAAGAACCAAAAGAATACTCACTTCAGAAGCATGAATCCTTTGCTAAAGCTTCTAGACAGAGGAAGAACAAATATTTATGATCACCACCTATATGAAATTAAGAGCTTTGCTGATAGAAGACAAGAGAAAGATCAGACAATCACAGCTCCTTTTTGAATCAAAATATTTACTTCATTAGCTTTAGTATTTTAATGTTTTCATTTTTCCATAAAAAAATTAAATTTTGTGGAAAAATGTAGTTTTCTAATTATTCCTAAGCCCAAAATAAATATATTTATGTAGCAAAATAAAGTGGTATTGAAATCACTGTTTCTAAATACTTAGGTATCTACCACTACATAAATAAAACAAAATATTGTGGGGGGAGAGATTATATGCAAAATTGGATGTTAATTTGGAAACATACTGAAATGTTTAACTTCTTGTAAATCCAGTTTTGGGTTCCATTATTACCTGTAACAGGTACTATTAATTAAAACAGACGTTTCTCATAGGTAACTTTGACCCACATATTTTGAGCCATGACTTAGACAGCTGTGCTATTCATTTTACTATGTGCCAGTGGAAATTTGATTTGTTTTTCTCTCCTGATGTCTGATCAGGGTATTATACTGGATCTCATTTGACCTTTTAAAGAGAAATGGAACATTTTAGCAGGAAGAGTGAGATCTAGAAAAGGCAAAGTGTTTCCATGATTTTTTTCTTTTAGAAATTCTAATGGGAACAATTGTATTTCACATCTTGTGTGCTAGGCAAATTTCTAGTTCTGACTGTGCTTGTGCAACACGTGTGTGTCTGCCTCAGCAGTTACACAGGCAAGAGGACAACCTCTGAATTACTTTGTTTCTGGGATCTGGGACAACCAGTGTGCAAAATAATACCACACAGGGAAGCCCAGACAACCTGGTTTCCCCATCTGTTCAGCTCCCACAGCCTGAGAAACAGTGCCCAAAGAATCAGCCACAAAAGTTTGTTTGAAGAAATGTTTTCAGGGTTCAGTTCTGTGTCTGGGACATCTTCTACATCTCACTTGTTGCAAGTGTGGTCTAGGAAACTTGTGATTGAACCTGAGGAAGCAAGTGGGTCTTGAAGCCTGGAGTATTCATTTCTGGAGCATTCAGTGTGTTCATACTGCCAGCCTATAATTTTCTATCATGAAAAAGAAGTCTCAGATTAATAGGTTGCATTAATACCATTCCTACGGCTCACAAGTGAAAAACAAGGACTAAAGTAAGAATCAGGTCTGCATCCAAGACACCAGAAGAACCCTGTCAGATACAGCACAACAGCTCTCTGGCCTTGGGATAATAGTTAGAGAACATAAGGATTTCCCTTGAGCCTCTGAAGCAGCTCCCCTCACCCCAAATGTGTCTGTGTGAGCACTGCAGGATGTGTGAGCAGCTCCTGCAGGGTGAGCAGGGATGGCTCAGTGCCACTGCAGACACCAGGTCAGCCAGCAGCAGCATGGGCATGGGACCAGGCACCCCTGTCAGAGCACCTCAGCTGTGCCCCCTAACTCACAGAAAAACACCTGCTTTGATAGGCAAAATGCAGGTGGTTTAGCCTCGTTAGCAGCCCAGGGTTTGAAACTCATTCCATAGACACATTCACTGTATTTCAGTGTTTCCTCACAGAAGTATTGCATGCTTTTGGTTCTTTGAGCTTCCTTAATTCTTGTCTTTCCCCTCTTGAGCCATTTCAGCAGGAAAGCCTAAAGACTGTCCAAGTGAGCCACGTCCTTGGTGAAACTGTGTTATCTGTGTCCCTCTCTTACTTTCCCAACTACCCCTGACCTCCTGGGGGCCTCTCCCAATGGGAATATACCACACAGTCTTCAGGACTTACCACTTACCTGAAAATAGAGGGATGAAACCCTTTATCTTTACTGTACAAGTCCTTACCCTATACTGGGATACACATGGATGCACAAAAATATGCCTTTATTAAGTAAACATACTTAAATATCTGTCTGAATCCTTCTTGTTCTCCTCCCTGGATGGGCCTAATTTTACATTTCTTATGGAGAGCTGATGTTGAGCAATAGTGGCAGCTTTCTGCTTTAATTATAAAATAATATAATGACAAAGAAATGAGGAACAAGGAAAGTATCCCAAAGGCCATACAGCAGTAATATGCTCTATGAATTGGTTTTCAAATTATTTGTAAGGAGGAGAAAGGATAATTAAACTTGTGTATCTTTATTTCTCTGCAACATAATCTCAAGGGCTAGTTTAGGTTAAAGCATGCTCCTCTCACAGTGTCATGCAACAGGATTTTGCTTTATACTGGATCAGATCTCACAGAATATGTTGAGATGGAAGGGACCCACTCAGATCATCAAGTCCCACTCGTGGCCCAGCACAGCACCATCCCCAAGAGCCACACTATGTATCCAAGAGTGTCCAAAAACTTCTTGTACCCTGTCAGGCTGGTGCTGTGACCACTTCCCTGGGCAGTCTGTTCCAGTGCCCAACCACCCTTTGGGTGAAAAACCTTTGTCTAATATCCACCCTAAACCCCTCCTGACACAACCTCAGGCCATTCCCTCAGGTCCTGTCGCTGAGCACCACAGAGAAGAGATCTCCTCTCCTCTTCCCCTCCAAAGAAAATTCTAGACTGCAATGAGGTCTCCCCTCAGTCTACTCCAGGCTGAGCAGATTAAGTCACCTCAGCCACTCCTAATACATCATCTCCTTAGCCCTCCTTTGGATGCTCTTTAATTGCTTAAAGTCTTTCTCACACTGTGGCACCCAGAACTGCCCCCAGCACTCGAGGTGAGGCTGCCCCAGTGCAGAGCAGAGGGGACAATCCCGTCCCTTGCCCAGCTGGCCATGCTGTGCCTGATGCCCCCCAGGACACACGTGGCCCTTCTGGCTGCCAGGGCACTGCTGCCTCATGTTCAGCTTGTCATCAACCAGGACTCCCAGGTTCCTTTTCTGTGGCATTGATTTCCACCATCTCTGTACATCCAGGCCTGCCCCATCCCAGGTGCAGAATCCAGCAGTTTCCCTTGTTGAACTTCATGTGGTTGGTGATTGCCCAGCCCTCTGACCTGCTGAGGTGTCTCTGCAGGGCCTTTCTGCCTTCCAGGCAGTGAACAGCTCCTGCCAGTTTTTATCATCTGCAAACTTGCTTAGTGTCCCTTCCAGTCTGGGGTCCAAATCATTTATGAAGATGTTGAAGAGCACAGGGCCGAGGATGGAGCCCTGTGGAACCCCCCCAGTACCAGGTCACCACTCTGATGTCACCCCAGTCACTGCAACCCTTTGTGCCCTTTGTGCCACACATCACATGCTGTGTTTATCCAGCTGTGAGCTGGACATCCCGTGCAGAAGGACACTGGGAGAGAGCACTGAAAGCTTTACTGAAATCCAAAAATCTCATTACATCAACTGGCTTCCCCTGATCAGCTAGGTGAGTTAACTTGTTATTAACGGAAATCAGGTTTGATGAGCAGGACTTTCCTCTCGCGAAGCTGTGCTGACTTCAGGCCATAAGGCTCCATGGATTTGTAGGGATCCAGCTGGAGCCCCAGGTTGACTGGGAATTGATTGTTCCTGCAGTTATGGTTCTCCATCTCAGAGCTGTGAGACCCCCTTGGGCCATCTGGTATTAATGACAGAGCCAAAGAATGTGTTGAACCTCTGCCTTGTCCATGTCCCAGATTGTGATGAGAACATCCTCATCCTGAAATGAGCTGATATTACAGTTTGATATGAGTTTACACTGCCTGATGCCATTAATATTTTTGAAAAAACTCCCTTTTTTTTTTTTTTTTTTTTTTTGTGTCCCCTGCAGTTTTGGCCAGCTTCAGCTCCAGGTTTGACTGCCTGAATTTCCTCTCTTCAATATCTCTATAATCTTGCCATGTCACCTGGCCCTGTTGTCCCTGTGCATACACCTTCCTTTTTGCCTTATTTCCAAGGCTCCTGCCCAGCCAAGCTGGCCTCCTGCCTTGCCTGCTTGACTTCTGACTTTTGGAAATTGTCTGCTCCTGTGCCCTTAGGAACTGATGCTTAAAAAGTGACCAGCACTGATGGACTCCAGCATCTGCAAAAACATATTCCCAGGAGACCTTACTTACTAATTGCCTGAGAGGCCTGAAGTCTGCTCTCCTCATATCCAGAGCTGAGGTTTTGCCAGCACTTTTCCTCCTGTTAACAGAGATTTTGAACTTGATTTCTTCTTGGTCACTGTGGCCAAGACAGCCACTAGTCTCCACTTTACTCATAAGATCCTCTGTGTTGACAAGCAGCAGGTCAAGCAGGGCATCTTTCTCAGTTGCCTCCCTTAGGACCTGTTCCATAAATCTGTCATCCAACTTTTTTAGGAATCTCAGAAGAGAATGAGGCAAAAAAAGTCCTCTAAAGTGGATGACAACTGTGTTAGATTCACAGTGACGAAATACCTGCTCTTCACTGTTGACTGTACAAGGGCTTCAAAGTTTTGGATGCAGCTGGGTAAGAAGGAAGACAGAGTAGTAGAGTGCAGGGCAAATAAAAAATATGCACTTTCCTGGTTGTGCTACAGTAATGTAATTTCCACCAGGTTAAACCACATTTCAAGTGTCATATCTGACTTTTTGCAATGTCTAGGATGCTGAGAAATGCAATTTAACTTTAATAAATTCATAACTTTATTGTCATGTGCAGCAAATCTTAACTGACTCTTCAAGGTTCCTCTTCAGTTGCCTACAAATGATTATTTGACTGCATGTCTTCTAATCTCGATCCATATTGAATTTTAAAACAATAAAAATCATTCAGATTGCTGAGTCTATGATAAGAGAAATCTTTCTATAAATTTCTCAAAGTACAGATTGCCTGTCCTTACGAATTCTCTTGCTCTCATGGTTTAACCCCAGGCAGCAGCTCAGCCCTAGGCAGCTGATTGCTCACTCCCACCCCGTATTGGGATGGAGGAGAGAGCTGCAAGACTAAAATTAAGAAAACTTGTGGGTTGAGATAGAGACAGTTTATAGGGAAAGCAAATGCTCACATGCAAACAAAACAAAACAAGGAGTTCCTTAATTCAGCACTTCACATGGGCAGGCAGTTGTTAAGGCATTCCTAGATAAGCACAGCTCCATCACACGTAACTGTGGCTTGGGAAGACAAACATCATCACTCCTCACATCCCACTGCTGCCTTCTTCCCCAAAGCTCTGTATGCTGAGCATGATGCTGTATGGTCTGGAATATCCCCTGGCTCAGCTGAGGTCAGCTGTCCCCACCGTGTCCCCTCGTGCACTCCCAGCCCACTTGCTGGTGGGGTGGGGTGTGAGCAGAAACAGCCTTGACTTGGTACAAGTGCTGCTCAGCAATAATGACAATATCCCTCTGTTACTAGCACAAAATCAAAAGACAGCCCCATACCAGCTACTGGGAAGAAAATTAATTCTATCCCAGTCAATATGAGCATGTATCCTTGTTTATAAGCATGATTTATCATTACACTATATGGTCAAACTAGATTAATTTAAACAGCGCTCCACCTATGTGTAGAAAAAAGTGAATAAGACTATATAGCTGTGGTTACAGTTGATAAAGCTAATCCTCCCTGGAGATTTTATTCTAGGGAAACAATTATGTACCCTGAATAAGCCCATACTTCCACAAGGCCTTTAGAGAAAACTTGCTGTTCATTTCGAGGACAGACTCTGTGAAGGCCATTGCCATCAAATTTAGCTTGTCACTTTATTGATTAAGGTGAGGTTATTTTTGCCCTTGAAGTTCGTCCATTTTTTAATATTACAAAATTCTTCAGTACTCCACATATTATTTGTAGAAGAAAGTGATTTTTTTCTTTCATTATTTCCACCCAGTTTATCAAAAGTATTTATCAGTTCTTTTATTATGCTTGAAAACATAGTGAACTCAGCCAGAAATAAACACTTGTTTAAAATGTCTGTCTTAGCTGAGAATGGACACTGGGTAATTGACAAGTGCTAACCTGAGCATGATGATTTAGTCTAGTCTTCAGTTTCCTTTGTGGATTTACACATAATTATTGCGGATAATATCAAATACTAATTAGCATGTGATCAGATTTGTGGCTATTTTTTTCACCCGGCATATATTGAAAGAACTCAGCTGACTATAATAGTATATTAATTTATCATTTGATTGTCTGGCAGTTTCTCTTCTCATTAATTTGCTGTTACCGCCAATAATGTATTTTGGAGTCTTAAAAAGTGAGGGAGGAACTGAGACTGAAGCAATCAGTAGAGAAGGAAAAAAGACCTCAAAAGCATGGTGGCAACCTGTCCCCTCAACCTCAGTCAAATGTTGAAATCTCAGATTTCAACATCTCAAACATTTCAAAATGCCAGATTTTCTCAGTCAAAAATCTGGCAGTTGCAGGAACCTGATTAGCAGTGCTACAAGACAAATGCAGCTGTCCTTTCCTGGTCTGCAGGTGTTGCAGTAGGTATTCCATTGTCAGACAGCCAGTGTTTTCAATCAAAGTAATTATCTCCTGCAGGAAAAATAAAGTGCTAGCCATGTTGTTCTAACAGCAATTACCCACCCGTAACAAGATGGGCACTTGGAGAATACCATTAAATCACTGAGCTTCTGACCCTGTGGTCATTAGATTTTCCTTTTTCATTTCCACTTGATGTCAGGTGTCTTCCTCAGTATCTGGCCAATTCTGGCTTCCGAAGCCATGTGCTTTTGAGAGTCCTTGAGATAATGCCTGAACCTTGAAAGGCTGTTTTGTGCAGAAGTCAGAGAGCTGGTTCTGTTCTGGTGTCACTGAAATGACAGGGCCCAATCTGTCACAGCCCAGAGGAACGAGTATCGGTGCAGCAGGAAGGAGAAAGTATTCACAGTAACCAAACTGATCCAAAACTGCAAGAATGAGGTTTAGTCATACATTAAATGTGTTCTACCTGACAACTTCAGAAACAACAGCTTGCAAATCTGGAAGGCAACAGCATGCAGAAAATATGCCACTTATGTTCATTTCCAGGTAAAGGACTGTATGTATAATTTATTTAATGTCAGCCTTGCAGGCAGCCAACCTCTACCCATTTAGTGCAAAGGGCTTACTGGACCCTTATTTTTCCACCCACTCTTGCATCTCTCAGCCAAATTAACTATAGGTGGGAGCAGCCACTGTCCCTAGAAAATCACATGCCTCTTGTATTTGTCATAGCCGTAAGAAATCCACACACTGCATCAAACTGCAGGCAAACAGGGCACTTATAATCTTCCCAAAGTGCAACAGGAGTGGGTTCTCAAGGAGCTCCCACATGGGTTCTCAAGGAGCTCCCACGCACAGTTTGAAGTCCAGAGGAGATTGGCAAAAGAGATGGGAGCAGGGCATTGCACAGAAATATGCATGAGCTCCCAGCCTCTGTGGGGGATAACTAAGACGCAGAAATTATGTCGGAAGTAAATGATTTCAACATGAAAGAATTTGCCAGGTTTAGATTGGATGTTAGGAAGAAATTCTTGACTGTGAGGGTGGTGATACTCTGGAACAGATTTCCCAGAGAAGCTGTGGCTGCCCCATCCCTGGAACTGTTCAAGCCCAGGCTGGATGGGTCTCTGAGTAACCTGGTTTAGTTGAGGGTGTCCCTGCCAATGGAAGGGGGGTTGGAACTAGATGATCTTTAAGGTTCCTTCCAACCCAAATCATTCTATGGTTTTATCAGTCTGGTGTCCACCTGTGCTCCTTGGCTGCCTGCCTTTCAGGTGTGTGCCAAGTGTCAATGACTCATGGTATTAAGACCCTGAAACCACAGCAGTGCTCAGAGGCAGGTGGGATACTTTGCAGGAATATACATTATTTTCTTTTTACATTATTGAATTCCACTTTTACTTTTTCACTAAGCCAAATCCTGGTCTCAGAATTTTTATTTCTTGTGTTAGATAAGTTTGCACAACTATGACAGAAATGTTAATTAAGAAGTAGTACAGATGTTGCTTCAGTTCTTAAATTTGATTGCTGCAGGAGATGGCTGCTCATATACATAACAACTAGAAAACTCTTTGACAAATTAATGGACTGGCAAGCCAGGTTCAGTGTATGCATCCACTTTGTAATGAGGTATAATTTAAAAGAATAATTAACAAGGAAAGTAACTATGATTTGATCACTGAAGTTTAGACAGGCAAGGTGACCTAGGTGTGAACAGAAGAGTAATTATTTGATAACTATGACATCACCTATCAACATCTCTCACATATTCTGTTAAATTAACCTTTGCTATCACAGGCCATTATGTGGTCTCTTCAGGTTCAAATGATCATATTGAAACTCCTTACTGGGAGCAGCATCACGGGCTGGCCCAAAGGAGTTAGGTGGTTCAGCTAACCTAAGGCACAAGGGTTCAACCAAGCACCTTGACTTCTTCAGAACTACTTTAAAACACTGACTTCCCTCTGCTAGGCCTCTCCTGTTAGCATATTTGGTGTAAATGCAGTGAACAGAGAGATTTGTTCTGAATCCAAGGTGGTGTGTCCTGTGTTCAGCATGGAGGTGCCCTGCACGGCAGCTGCTTCAGGTGCACCAGTGACTGGCCCAAGATTGCTCCTCTAGGTTACAAACAGAGCTCATATTCTCATGGATCGCTTATTCTGATGTGTGAAATTGAGAATGATTTATGCATTTTTCATATGATAAAATTGTTTGTTCTCAGAATATGAACCTGACTAGTTGTCCCTTTATATTTGCACAATCCAGAAAGCTGCAGGGTTAGAACCTCTAGCCCTGGCTTCTTAGGAGTAAAATTCAGTGTGGGACATTAGAGATTTATGATCTCAATTTGTAAGGTTTAACATGTTAATATAACAAATTGTGACTTTGGATGGGGAATTTATATTTGAAAATAAAAAAAATATTTGCTCTAATGTATATATAATGGAAAAATGCTTCTTTCAGCTGGTGGCTCTGGACTGATGAGTACCAGTGGGTTTATTGTTCTGCACTGAAATACATCCCATCTAAAAACATGGTAATGCTTTGCTAACCTGCTCCTTTCTTTCCTGCTTACACTTCTCTCCCTCTTTTTTTTTTTTTTTTAACTTAAAGATACATGACTTTGTGCTCAGAAAGTGATAGAAACTAAAACTGGTGACCTCACCTGATGCACTCATTTCACTGCATAGAGAATAATAGAGAGAAAAAAATCAGACTGTGTTTGTATGTTGAACAGAGAGAAGTAGCAAAATATAACATTTTCGATAAAACCAAGACAAAAGAGCCAAAAAGAGTTCTGGCCTGTGTATCAGGGCATTATCTCAAAAATTGCATCTTTAGCAAGAATTCTGTGGATTCAGTCTATGGCATCTTGTTCTTTAATAGGCTACTCTCTAGGGAACTGGAAAACTGTATGCATGCCAACATGTAGAAATATGTCAAACTGACCATCCAAATTCAAAGAAAACAGGTGCTCTTAGTGTCTCAAAGAGTTATTTCTCACTTCTTCCTCACTATTTCTCACTAGTTTCAAGGCTGCATTTCATGTGCATAAAGCTCAAATATTCTGTGATTAGTGCATGCTTGTCTGAAACACTGGCAGTGACTCTAGAGAAAAATGCCACTTTGAATCATATTATGTGGTGCCCTCCTACAGGTACAGCACATTCCAGTGTTACAGAGAACAACTCAATGCACTCCTGTACTAGCTAAATAAGGAAACAGAGATAACCCATAATTTCATACAAAGTGCCATTGGTATGAAAGAGACTGCAGAAAAAAAAATTATTACATATAAGGTCTTTGATTGTCTTTCTCTTTTAATCCTTACTTACTCCATTCAGTGATTTTTCTTTTTTTCCAGGAGAAAGACGGGTAGACAGGATCAGAGTAAACTGAATGCAGAAGGATTATTCTCTCATCTATCATATCAAGAGTTCAGATCTGAGTAAACCAGAAGTCCCAATCCAGGCAGCGTGCTTGGGTTGGCTGCTGATGCAAGAAATGAAAAGGGATTCCTGAGCATACAGACACCTCTGCTTGAGGTGGGTTCCTATGACCTTTTTAATACCATGCCAGGGATCTCCTTGCTTATACACATCACTGTTTTTGCAATACCTGGTCACTTGCTCAGTTGCTACAGCCTTCTCTCTAGAGAAGACAGTTTAATTTTTGAGAGGTCTTGTGTCTAGAGTCATACTATTGTGGTGGAAATGTAAAGAGAATGAAAATATATAGCAAAATGTCATAGAGTAATAGAATCAGAAATAACGAGGGACAGAAAGTTCAGAATTTAGGATAGAAGAGATGGACAGAGATAAAGAAAATGGAATAAAATTAGGTTTAAGAGCTGAAATAATGGAAGGGAAGACATGGTATCTATTTGGGTGAGGAGCCTTTTCTGTAAGAGTAACTCTGCTGCCATGGGGTTTCAGTGCTGTTTCTGACCTGCAGAGTTATTTTGCAGCCTCCTCCTTGTATTTGAGTGGTTAATTTCCATGTTTCAGGAGTCTATGTTTCAGCCAGCTGCTTTCAGGTATATTGTTCATCATGTCATTGTTATCTGAGCAGGAATGTTCTTGCTGAAGCAGTGTATCTTCTGGAAATGAAATAAAAAGTCCAAGTTTATCCATGTCCTTGAGGGAAGATAATGGAAATGTTCAGATATGATAGTCAGTTGTATTTGAGAAAATACTAAAAGAAGAATATGATTTTTGAGCAGCTCATGAAATAAATTGTATTAAATAGCCTCTTCTGAAACAGAACTGCTTACACAACACCCNCCAGTGTATTCATATGTGTTAAATTCTAAAAAATGTTTGAAGTTCCTTGGGTGAAATTTAGGTTCACATGTGACGTCTGGAATAATGAAAACATGTCAGAAATGCCATCTAGACATTTCTATTGTGAGGTATTTATTTATATTTCTATATTTTTCTGCTCCTTGGGAGTCATCCTCAATAGTTCACAGCAGGCAGCAAAATCTTTCTTTGCTGACTACTTGTGAAAAGAAGGGAGTTTTCATAAGCAATAAAATAATGAGATACCTTTGGAAAATAAGACCTTAGAATTGTTCCATCAGCTCATAAGATATAAGAATTCATAAAGCATTTCAGTAAAAATACAGAAAATTATTTCAGTGCTATTTTTAATTCCTTCTGCTCTGCTGATTTACTTCTGTGAACAAAGCGACCAGAAAGCTTAATAAGTTTGGGCCATCAATAATCTGCATGCCAGCAAAACCCAGATGCTCATTGTAAGACTTTGCAGAAGATGATAAAATCTATAATTTCCTTTAAATTCATCACAGTTTTGTTTATTGAGCAGAAAAGTGTCACTTAATTATTCATTCTTCTGCAGAATCTAAGGAAGCTCCTTTGCCCTGCTTTAAGTAGTAGGTTCAGAGCTCACGTCAAGTGCCTCTACACAGGCAATCCCCTCCAATGATTACCTAGAGTTAGAGGAAAATTGTTAAGATTCCTATGAGAACAAGTTACACTTGTTTTCTGATTTTAAATAAGAATTATTAATTCTATTGTTTCTTATATATATTGTTTAATGTCAGCGAACAGCAGTTTGATTATAATGCATTAGTAATAGGTCAGTGAGTTTTTCCTGCCAGTCTATACTGTTGTCTCTAACACAAACACCTTCAAACACACAGTCCAAAACAACACTTCTAATCCCTGACACAATACAGATGAACTTGATTACTCTATATTTAATTGAGAAGGGAAATGGTATAAAAAAAGCAATGGAAAATATTTTTTCATCTGACAACTAATATAAAGAAGCATAATTTTAGCTATCACACATAGTTGATTTATTGTTGATGTTATAGAGAAGTGCATATTTGTACTTACCCACAGATATATGATGTGTGCATAACTCTGATCCAGGATGTGAACTGATGCAGAAATTCAATAAGATATGTGGAGCTTAGCAGAAGGAAAGCAACTCATCAAAGCCTGCATGTGATCAGTTACCGTCGTACAAATTTTATTTTAGCTTCATGCATACATTAGATGCCATCAAATGTACATGTAAATATACCCAAATTGGAAGCCTGATATAGTGGAGAATATAAAAACAGATTCAATTACGGCACCCTATTTCTGGGAGTAGCAGCCTGATCCTAAAAACCCTTAGGGCCTCAATGTGACAGAAGTTGGCCGTTTATATTTTAAGCATAGATCTAAAATACTGTATATTTTTGCATCATGACAATTTACACTAGAAAGTGAGAGATGGAATCAGCAGATGTCTGTGTTGATCCTTTGATTATTCAGGTAAAACATGATCTCCTGAGGGACTCAGCAAGGTGGACAGAGATTTAAATTGGTCACAATGAATTAAGATGGTAAAAACAGAACTGCAGTAGAGCTGCAAAATTTGGATCTGGTCTTAGACTTCAAATATTGCTAAATTCTGAGTAAGTCTGTTCTGCACACCTAAAGTGGCAGCAGCAGCAGGTCCAGCTGCCACCATGCAAATGGCACAGTGTGGGAGCCTGGAATATTCCAGGAGTTGCAGAGCACTCATTTACCAGAGTTTATGTGTTGTCCCCATCATATCTGGTAAACAGCATCCATAAGATGGTTAAAAGGTCAATTCCCCCTCAGTGTGTGACAAGTGTGGATTTAGTTAGATGACTGAGGATGCAGTCTAGGGGTTGAGTCATTCAAGAGATCAGGGTGAGGTCAGGATGAGGTCAGAAATCTACCTCAGTGGATGCAGAAATGCGTCTGTAAACAGATACAGACATATACATGGACATTGACATTTCTGATTGTTGAAGTTTTCCACATGGTATCTGTTGCACACCAATTGCTTGAACCTTATTTTACAAATTATCATGCTTACATGTCTTTGCATTAGCAGCCTGGAAATTATCCTGCTTGCTTTTTTCAAGACACAGCACTTCATGTGGTGTAATATATGCTCTGAGAACATTCCAGTGAATTGTTGGGTCCTAATGGGAGCTACCTGAGAAATTTTAATCTTCAGGCACTAACTGTAATGTCTTGGCAGCTTAAGCTTTGAAGATATCTATAGTTAATGCCATATCCAAATGCTGTTTTTATTCTTCCAAGACAAGCATAATGAGTCCCCTGTAGTGTATGAAGGTCTTCTCCACCTTGGCATGAGTACCATCTGCTACAGCTGTACTCTGTTTATAAGTAGCTCTGTAGGTTGCTTAAATGGATTTTTATATACTTCACTGTCACAGTTTAAAGGTAAAACCTCTAGTTATTTAGCTCTGAAAATAATATTTCCAGGTTAGAAAATGGGGTTGAATGAATTTATGCAGTAGAAAGTCTGTATACAAAGAACAGCATCTACAATAAAGCTCAGACATTATGGCAATCAGCCCTGATTACATGCCTCCTCCACCATGGGATTTATGTGGATGTGAGAGCTGTCCTTCTCTGAGATTGTGTCTTCATGCTCATTTAAGCACAGCAGCTCACATTAACTAAAGGGGGTTAGCATGAGCCATCTTTCTTTTGAAGGGCAATTTGCTTTTGGAAGCTGCTTGCTGATCTCCATGCTGTGTTTTTCTCAGCTGGGCCAGGCTCAGCCTTTAAAGCCTTTTTCCATGCAAGCTGAGCAGTGCAGCTGCCCCTCTTAGCACATTCCTCTCATTACCTACAGCCTGGGAGCTTTCCTCAGCTTCCCTTGCTGCATGGAAAACTCGGTCCCAGGACTTCTGCTCCTCTGGGGACTCCTCGTGCCTTCACATTTTCTAAAAGCATCAATTCCCCAGGGAAGCTGTCTAGGCATTGCAGCAGGGCTGTGTTTCCCTTCATTCCCTGTGGCCTGAACAACATCAGGAAGAGTACAGAGTTAACCAGTGTGTGTTGGAAATATTCTTTGCAGTGTTTCTTGTACCACAGATTTGTGCAATAATGATACATGGAAGAAGACCATGATACCTCATCATCTTGTCTGACTATCATGCTCTGGCATGTTCTTTCCACAGGATTTGTAGAAGATGCTTCAATGGTTTTTCAGAGAGTCAAAGACCATGATCTGAATATTATTTGCTGTAGAAATTGCATGTTTTCAAAAGAAGTCTTTGAAGACTCCTTTTTTTCACCTGTCATTTTCTTTCTGTGCTTATTATTTTAGCTACATTCATTACTGTGGGTTTTTTGGACTTGCATCAAGGGTAGTCCTACACACTTCTTTAGAAAACCTCTCAAAATGTTCCATAGCTGCATCTCTCATTCATTTCTAGCAGATAAAGCTGATAAAAAAAGCATACTGTAGAGAATGTTTATGTGGCATACAAAATACTAATTACTGATTTTTTAATAACAACTAATAGCACTGAAAGCCAGCCAATCTGATGATAAAGTATCTCTGTCTGCACCTGAAGAAAGAAGAAAAATGCATAAATTAAAAAATTAAAAGTAAGAAATTAATATGGTACTGTGTACAAATATATTAGCATTTAATTGTCATTTCAGTTGTACAAATAATATGAAGCAAATAACTTATTTCAATTTAACCTTTTTAATTTTATAAGATGGTTATGAATTTCTTAAAAATATAATTATCTTATATTTTTCTCAAAATATTTTGGTGAATAATTCTAGACAATCTCTTTACAAATAGCTGAAAATAAATGTTTGATATGATTTCCATCTTGCTTTCCTCTTCTGCTCTTTAGCCAGGAGTGGTATCTCCATCATGATGAAATCACTTAGCTTTAATGTTTCCAGTTTTCGGTTTCAAAAACTTCCAGCTATCCTAAAAAAACAATATGTATCTTACACTGGTGACCTATTTTGAACTCTAAAATGTAGCTCAACTTTCCATGCAGCCACCTCTTAAACTCAGTGGGGATGGTTAAGCACCTACCAAGGGTGATTCTGGAGATCCTGAGGGAAGTGGGATGAGTCCATGTAAAGGGCTCTTCACTTTTTGGGTGATACAGGGAGGAGTAGACAACTGAATTTTATACAGTCCCATTTAGATGGGCAGATTCCTTATGCTAAATGTAATGAGTCAATAGTGTGTAATTTGCACAATGCAGAGAGTTTCCATTGCAGATCTGTTAATTAATACAGAGAGTCAAGGGGGTGCTGAGGTACTCCTGCTACTCTGTCATACCTGCAGGAGGCAGGAGTGGCTTTGGCTTCTGATCTGGAAAACTAAGCCCTGGGTTAGGAAAATGGAAGGAACCAGACAGATACTGGAGCAGTTTGTAGGCCACTGTGTATTTCAGTGCTTGCACAGTGGCTTGGGTGTCCCATGATTGGAGCTCGTAAGGCTGAGCCTGTATTTGACTCAATTCTCAGTTTCTCCACAAGTACTGAGTGCTTCCATGCTTAGACCTGAAAACTTCAGCAGGAATGCTACATGGTGAGTTTACTCCTGGACTTTTGAAGACCAAAGAAATTCCGAGAGAAGGTTAAAACTTTTCTAACAAGAGTTGACAGATAGGACTGTGCTATGATTTTTGTGCAATGCTTTCAGTTTTCCAAGCTGCCAAGGAGGTTTCTCAGTTTGAATCTGTCTGATCCTGCTGGTCATACCTGTATCTACTATGAATTTCTAAAGCAAATTTCCTGAAAAACTTTTAGGAAAAAATGAAGTTCCACATTAACCCATGTATTCTAACCTAAAGGTCACAAACTCTTTCGAACATATTGCCTATAATAGGAATTATGTGGCTAAATCTCTCTATGGTGCTTCAAAAATAGATCCTTAGCAAAAGTCTAGCTCTTTGTCTGCTTCCAAAAGCAGATGAGTGATCTCTGAAGAAAGAGCTGAAGAAACATTAACAGCTAAACAAGTCTTTGTGTACATTATGAAATGCTTGTAGTTATTAATTTCTTTTCATCATTATCTAATGCCGTTTGTCCTAGGACTTGACTGGGACCAGACATGGTAAAAATATATTTGCAAAAGTTACAGCCTACTATGAGTAAAAAAACTATCAGAAATACTTGTATTAATTTTATTTACTTCAGTAATTATAGCTGCTTCTCTGAGGTCTTGTCTGAGCTTGCAACCTCTTTAGCTTTATCGATCGTGAGTCTGACCTTTCCTTGGGGTTCTCTGCAGCCTTTGGAATTCACATACCCTTTTCTCCAGGTGTCACAAATCTGACATTGCTCTTCAGACTTTGCACTCCTTTATCTTTATTATTTGCGGGCAGCCTCTGTGCTCATTTTCTTCCTTCTGCTGTCCCATTTCAGCACCCTCATTGGCCCTGAGCATCTCAGGATCTCTCTTGTGAACAGTTAGTGAGGGCTGGCAACACTGAGATGAAAGGCAGAGTTAGTTTGAGCTCATAAGCTCTGATCATAATCCATAATAAGATTCATTATTAAATGTCACCCTGACCCATTTAATTTTCAATAAAAATCATATAGCAACTGCTTATCTAAAATATAATTTAAGAAAAATAAAATCAGGGAATGTAGCATTTGAAAATACGTGGTCACACAGCAGAGCTAGGAGAGGGGGACTCATGGTGGGAAATCTCATTGATAGGGATTAAATTTATGTCAGGAGTAGATATCAGTACTGTAATTAGAGATTATACTAATAAAAGCATTAAGGGCTTTAAGGCACAAAGATCTTTCAAGAAATTACTTGTAAACTAAAAAGGATCACCTCATATTATTGTCAGTGTTTTTTCCACAGCCAGTTTCTCAAGTGTCTCAGGGAGAGAGAGAGAGAGAGAGAGAGAGAGAGAGAGAGAAACAGTCCTGAAAACTCTCCTAGGTACTTCAGGCATTAGTTACATGCTAAGGGTAAGACAGGAAGAATCCAGACCTATGATAAATGGAAACTTGTCTCAGTGGACAACTAGCAGCTAAACATGTAGTGTAAACTTGATTTTCTACCCCTGGATCTATATGTCTTTATTTGGAAGCTAAATTAACAGGGTCAGCATTTAAGCAGAACAGACTGCGTCTCCACCTTCAAACTGTAGTAGCTGCTCCACCCCTCTGGAGAAAGCAAACTCCTAGAAAATGGAATGCACTCTCAGGAATAGCGTCAGAGAAATCAGAGAAAACCTGGTACAAACAAGAAGCAAGCATTTCTAGTGTTTTGACTTTCTCTGATGCAGATAGGGTTTCCAGTTCATAACAATGTATACAGCTGAAAGAGAGGCATTTCCTCAGCAACTTGTACCCTCTCAGCATGAGAGACAGGAGATAAAACTGTCCTGTTTCAATAACTCTGCCGTATTTCACCAGTGAAAATATGTGGCAGTTGATTAATGATATTACCTGCTTGTACATCTTTGATTTACATGCAAAGTTTACATCCAAAGCCTTTTGGGACAGGTCCTCTGGGGCCCCAGAGCTGGTGCTGTGTTCCAGGTGGGGATCTCTCACCAGGGCAGAGCAGAGGGACAAAACCTCCCTGCCCTGCTGCCCACGCTGCTTTTGGTGCAGCTCAGGACATGTTTGGCTCTCTGGGCTGGGAGTGCCCATGGCTGGGTCATGTCCAGCCTCTCTCCCAGCAGCATCCCCAGGTCCTTGTCCCCGGAGGTGCTCTTGGTCCATTCTCCACCCAGACTGTCCTTGGAATTACCTCAGCCCAGGGGCACGACCTTCACTTGTCCTTGCTGAAGTTCCTGAGGTCCCCACATCTCCACCTCTCAGCAGTCAGGGGTACAAGTTTGTATCAGATAAAACTGTACAGCCTTAAGATGACACATCCAACACACACACATAACTATTTCTAATAAATCTGGTAGGGTTTCCCACTGAGACTGGCAGAAAACAGCCCATGAATTACTTGCAAAAAAGATGAAAATGTATTATAATTCAACCATTTTTGTATAGAAAATATTGCTTTACATAGGAATGGCTGGCTTATGGTTGTCTGAAACTAATTATCTCATTCCATTCTCCATGACTTATTTATTAATGGTGCTGATTTTATTCATACACAGCTTGGAGTACACTAAATAGTTTTATATATAAAATTGATAAGTACATTTAATTTATTGATTTGCAAATGACAAATTTATTTGGTCTAAAAACTTTATTGGTTCATAAGAATGAAATATTGATTTTTTGTGTAATATGAGTTTCAGATGTGCACTTAAGTAGAGGCAGCAGAACTGCTTATACCACTTGGTGGAATTCTAACAAGCTTTTCAATCTTATCTTTATTTTGAGAGTTTCATAGCTAGGTCATAAAAAATAAGTTTGTGCTGCATCTTCTTTTAAGACAGTTGTGTATCTACTGCTTGACATCTCAGCCAAGAGTGCTTTTAAACACATTCACAAAACAGACTGGCCACTGTTAAGCTGTACCTGTTTAAAGTAAATGCCCATTAATGTACAAGTAGATTTATTTCTCTCTATAATTTCTGTAGTTGGCAGTTTGGCATCTGCTGTGTTTTCTGCTAAAAAAAATAATGTATTCATTGAAGAATATTAAAAAGTATGTTAACATTATCACATGCTTTATAGACAAGCAATGTGTTGACTTACAGCCCATCCTGCTGGTCCTGAAGACAGTGAGAGCATTTTCATAACCTGAAATATTAATTAGTTAATTCCCCTTAGTCCTGGGGCAGAGAAACATTCAAGCACATCCCAACAGTATAACCCAAACTCAGCATGGCAGCAGTGCAGTTCCCTGCCTTGCAGAGTCCTGTTATCCCCACACACATTGTGCCTAGTGTCCAAAAAGAGAAAGGTAATGAGCTGTGTTCACTGTGATTCTTTATATTTCTGTATAAAATACATATTACTTTGCATAATAGGGTTATACACTCCCCACCAGAGTGTAGGAAGGATTTTTCAGGCATTGTAGGAAGAATGAGAAGAATAGGAAGATATGGACAACTTCATTTATTCACATATTATATCCCAGTCAAAGCAGGGTGGGTGATTTGTTGGTTTGTTGGTGGTAGTGGTGGTTTTTGTTTTTTTTTCCCCTGCTTGTACCAAGATTTGCTCAGTAACAAACAGGTGGGATCTGATCTCAACTGGAGCCTACTAGAGTTAACAGTAGTGTCATAAATATTAATTTGCAGGGGATTTCCTTCAGACACACAGACTCCTTTTGTATTTGTCTAATTATGAATTTTGTTTTTATTATGAAATAAATAGAAGGCAAACCACAATTGACTGGAATTAGATACATTGTGTAAATTATGTCTCTGTGGATTTGCCATGTAGACTGTTATGACATGTCACTGCATGGTAGATTAATTTGGTCCCAGAGATTGGCCAAGATGTTTCCAGCTATGCAGACTGGCTGGACAGAATATAACCTCTGTCACACCTCACCTCAAAAGACAGAGTTTTATCCACTATGGACATGCAGACACTTGTTTTTTACCTTCCCTCAGTCTTTGTGCTCACCTGGAACATGACACAAAATTATCCACTGATGGTGTAGGTTGCCTTACCAATAGAACAGCAGCAGTTCTGGGACCACTGAAGCTGGGTACCAGTACAACCAAAACCTTGTGTCAGAAAACAATATAAATGAAAGGTAGATGGAAAAGGATGCAATAAACAAACTGGAAAAGTACAAGGTAATAGGGAAACCACAGGATAAGGAGAGACTTATCATGACTGTTTGAAGATTTAAAGAATGATTAAAGAGTGAATAAATGACACATTTGTAGATCCTACTGTTAGATTCTGTACCAAAGGACTTGCTATACAATTATTTGGGAAACCTGACAGATGAGTTCTACATGTAATTCTAAATAAACTGATCAGTGCATAAAAATACTCAGGAGGATATTGATTAATTACAAGTCCTTGGAAAAACCACATAGATAGAATAATTTTTGTAAGGAATATTTATTTTCAGTTCCATTTAAACAACCTACTTCTGTAACATATACTAAAATCTTTAAATTCTAAGAAATTTCAGGATTATAATCACAGGAATGAATTAAACGTATTTCAGTTCTGGAGATTAAAATACAGAATAGTTTGCATCATTCTGCATTTTATTAGGTTGCTGCCTTTTGGTATGCTTTACATTAAAAATACATGACTGACACTCTTTATACCAGTAAGCCTTTTTATTGAAAAAAAAAAATATTATTGCATTAAACTACATTCCCAGGGATTCCTTGAATAAGCTAAAAAAAAAGTCGCATTGCATGTACAATAGTGCAATTCACTTAGCTACTGTATAATATAAAACACTTTATACAGAGAATACAAAACAAAATTACTAGTTTACATATTATACCAGCCAGAGTATTATCCAGTTTAAATATAAACTTGACACTTTTAAATTCAGTCTGATCAAATGACATTTTTATGCAAATCTGCACAACAAATATACATTTTGAATGTATTCCAGAAGTGCATCAGATACAAAAACAAAAACAAAACAAAAAACAAAAACACAAAAACGAAAACAAAACCAAAAGAAATAAGAAAAAAAATCCCAAACAACCATAACAACAAATTTATCATGGTGTGACTCAGGAAAAAAAATTTATTGGAGTTTAAAGGTTTGGGTGACCTCTTTCCTTGGATTATGTATCAAGAATATACAATCAAGCTAAAATGGATTATTAACTTGGTGTGTATATGTTACTGCCATAAGAGTACTGTAACTGCTGAAAATCTGTTTAAATAAAATCAAAATTGTAGCATGGCTCCATACATTAGGCTCAAGAATGCTTTTAATAATTATAATGATACATATTTAAAGTACATTACTGGTGAAAGAAAAATATGGCAGCAATTAGAGAAAATATATAATTTCAGCTGTGCTGATAGCTTTATTACATTTCTCCAAGAAAATCCCTTCTGTGCACTAAGAATGGTATTGGATGTTGCCTTTGTTTGGTAATTAGTGATTTCTGTTTTTCTGTGCTCTTTCTTTTTTTTAATCTCTCTTTTTCTCCCCATTAAAACATCTCTAAATTTTAATTTCTATTGTTCCAAGAATTAAAATTAATCTTCATTGTCAATTTATTTGCCTTACCATGTTGTACAATGTATGTACAATGTATGTACAATGATGCATGGAAATCCAATGATTTCATTTCCTCTAGAGTCCCTCTGTATGGTGCATACCTCAAGGGAAACAAATAAATCTATTTTCCATAAATGATCTATGTAGTAGGATATGGTTCAGTTTGGTCGGGTTTCTTGCCACAGAAATTTCTACAGTATTAACATTATCTGTTAGAAGTGGGAATACAAAATATTTGTACATTAAAAATGAGATTAGCCCATCTTTCATTCAGTTCTATATTTTTCTTTTGGTGTTATCTACTTAGGATACAAATGAACTCTTATACACACATGAAGTAAAGCTGGGTTTACTTCAATAGAGATGGAACTGGGCCCATAAATATAAAAGCTTTTGGGGCTGGGGGTGCATCTTTTATGCTGGTCTTATTCCTGGACTGCTGGTGAGGGCCACACAGCCCAGTCAGCCCCTTCTAGGGCACAGCTTGACCTGCTACTTTAGATGTCCAGTTCAGAAGGTTTCTGCAGAGTTATGACTAATGTTTCCAAGTGGGCCACTGAATGGGGATCTCCATCCAAACAAGTAATAGTTTTCAGAGGTGTAAAGTCAGAGTAAATATGAAATGTGATATATGTTTCTGTATCAGATAATAAAGTATCAGAAGTACAGAGACTATATGTAAACTCAGATCTTATTTTGAGAAAAATTTCAGCCAAAATTGAAAGGAAGAATTGTTAAACTCTGTAAATATTTAGTTCTACATTCTTCCCAAATAATTTTTTTCTTCCTTAATTCTGAAGAAATAATTTCAATTAAAGAATTACTCTACAATTTAAAGACAAAAATAAATATAATTTATATGCTACTTACATACAGATAAGTAATACCAAAATGGCATTAATCCATTTTGTTAATGAGACTAAAAAAGGAGTTGGGAATCAAACCAAAACATGTTTGAGGGTGTTGGTGTCACCAGCCATTTTCAATGTCAAAAGGTTTTGCTTCTGTATAGTCTCCATAATTTTTTTAGTTTGGTGGTTTGTTTTTTTTTAGTAGCTAAACCATCAAATATCCAAAAATACTTTGAAAATACAAAACTAGCAGCCAGACACAACTTTTAAAGTTATTGGAAAAGTTTGGCATATTACCAGTTTATGAAGAAGCTCCAGAAAGAAATCAGAACAATTCTATTTTATTGCAATGAATTGATGTATTTTGATTAAAACTAAGAAAATTGGTCCTGTTGTATTTTAAAAACACAACTTATTTGCAATTAGATTTTTCTTCTTCTTCAGATAGCTGAATATAATGGAATAAAATGCCTCCAACAGTTTTTCAATGTGTTTTATATTGATTTTGAAAGATACATTTTGTGCACCACCTTATTGCAAATAAATTGAAATTATTTCAAATGTTTCTATCCAAACAAACAGGTACTGGTTGTTGGATACTTCATGGTCCAATTTTATTGGGAAACATGCCTGCAGTCTAACCATAATTATGAACTATTTTCATGCTAAATATCCTGCGTTCAGTTAGAAACATTATAAAAAATGTCAAACTATGCCATTCAAAGAGACCCTGAAGCCTTCACCTATTTCCAGATACACGGTTATTATGAACAATTTCAACCACACATTACTCTGAAGGTTGGATACATGCATTCAAACATTGTGGATTTGTAATTCCAATTTACTTGTTGAGAGTTTGGGAAGCCATGCGAGAATCTTGACATATTTTTTAGATTCAATATACTTTTAAATGCTGAGTACTTGAACAAGTTTTTCTCTGAGCCTCAACCTGTAGAGCGGTTTTTGATCAGAATTTTACTTTTGCATCTTTATGAATATCAGCATGATTTTATAGGACCAGCCAATTGTTTCTGTTGTTTGTGAAAGGGATGAAAAATATTTACACCTTCTTTGGGAAAGACTCTTCTACACATCAGAGCTCTGTTTAGTAGGAAAAAGGAGTTGCAGTTTTGGCCAAGGACCTCTGAGGTTCAAAGCCAGCACCGGCTGCCTGCGATTCTGGGCTGCTGCAGCTCAGCTTGACACTCCCTGTGACACAGCCATACACAGGCAGTGCCAAAGACCTTGGCTTCTCAGTGAGCTTTCTGGGATGCTTGGCTCAGGGAGAGAAGAGGCAGCCTGCTTCTGCCAGCACAGAGCTCCCTGTGCTGAGGGAGTATCTTGTTATGTACCCATAGCCTGACTGCAGCCCCTTTACACTGTCCAAGCAACATAGGCAGGGATGAAATCACTAAAGTATCTTCAAGATGTTGTTGTGATCCTTCTTTTCTGGTGTTAACTTGTCACCCCTCCCTCTGAGCCTCCCCAGTTTACTTTGGCCAGGAGACAGCCCCAGGGTTTGCTGGTCCCAGATACCTTTTTTTTTTGCTTAGTCTAAAATTCCTTAACCAAACCAGGCACTGTTTCACACACAAACTCAGAAAATCAGATCTTTGAGGTGTGTCAAGATTGCTCAACCTTAAATTGTGCTACTTTAAATCCCTCATCAGTGTTGATATTGATCCCATTTTGTCTCTGTGCTGTGGTCCCTTTCCTACTGACAGTCATAGCCTTCACTTCAAGCTATTCTTTTAAAACATTCTGTGGAATGACACTGGCCACCTATCTTTCTTATGATAGTATCACAAAAGGCTTTAAAGTAGCTTTTCCTCAGTGATACAAGAATAAAATCAACATTCATATGCTGTCAGCCAGATTGTGGACTTTAAAATCTTTGCTATTGTGCTCTCAGCAAAACAATAGATTTCCCCTCAGATGTGATTGAACACTGAATGCTTTATTGTATTTAAATTTGAGATTGGAGCCATGGTGAAATAATTTGGGCTAGTTTAAGTAGCTAGAAACACTGAAAACTTCTTTTGCTGCAGGCAAGTGTTGTGTCTGGATAGAACAAGAGTAGTGATGTGGCTCTTGTCCTTGCAGTAAGGGATGCACCAGGTGGTTTGGGTGTATGGCAGCAGGTGTGGCTGTGTTCAGGTGTGGTGTGAATAAGGCTGGGAAATACGCAGCGTGTGGCAGGGCGGGGAAGGTCAGCGGGGAAGGGTGCAGGGGAGTGGCAGAGACCAAGTGCAGCGGGTGTCCTGTCAGCAGAGCAGGGTGGGTGGGGATAAGGGCTGGCGCCAGCGGGGACAGCGATATGGGGGCAAAGTGTGCCTGAGAGAGGGGGTGGAGGGGTGCCAGGGACAGGTGGCTGCCGTGGGGGTGCACGGATGCCGAGACAGCAAAGCGCTGCAGCAGCGTGTGGTGGATGGTGGTGACAGTGGCCTGCTGCTGGACAGGGAGGGCAGGAACTGCTGGTGTTGCAGAGAGGGCAGCTGGTCCTGGGGCAGGCAAAACTTTCAGATGTTTCGCCAGAAGTTGTTTCTGCATGTGGTGCTGGGCTTGCAGCTGCAGCAACCTGTATTTGTCTACTTCTTCTGGTGTAAATGTGATAGGCTGCTGTGTTAAAGGAGGGGAGGTGGATTTACTGTACACTTCTAAGTCATTTAGTGTGTCACCATACTTCTGCATAGCATTGTCACAAAAAAAGTCTGAACTGCCTTCTGCCCGGTTCAAGTCCATGTTTACACTATGTAGTTCTTCTTTGGTCTCTGTTGAATTAGCAACAGAATATCTATTGGAGGGAAAAGCACCAGGGAAATCATTTGGTACTGGATCACAGCTTTGTATAAAGGGCTGCACTTCACTAATGAAGAAATTGGTTTGTTCCTTTATTGCTGTGTTCCTTTTTATGCTTGGGCTCTGATAGCCCGTTTCAATTTGAATTATGTCTTTAAGAACACAATGATCATAATCAGTTCCAGGTGAAAGTGTAACATTAGTTCTCTCTGATGCTTCGGAGTTGTTTTTCTTCACATTGTTTTCCAATGAACTGATTTCATTGTGTCCCATGTCATTTTTACCTATGGTTAGCACTTTCTCTGGCAAAGGTAACATTGCTATGTCGTCTACTGATGATGAAAACTGAAGAGCAAAGTGACTTTGTGAGTGATCCTTTAATTCTATCCCACTGCTGATTGAAAATCTCTCTGAATCATGCATTTGTTCCTGGGCTTTCTTAGACTGCACTCTTTCTAAAAGTAACTTGGCTGTCATTGACTTTCTTTTTCCACACATGCCTTTTGCTGGGTTTTTGGAAGAGCAAGTGGCAAAGTTTTTAGGCTGACTATTCACATTCAGAGAGTTGGAATATGCAGTTTCAGCTTTTCCTGGTTCAGTGTTAGAACCTCTCTCAGCATCCTCTTTTGTTTTGTTGTCACAGTTGTCAGTCTCTTTTGAGAAGGATCCTGAACTGCTACCTCTTGATATTCTGTTGCTAGATGAGCTTTCACTGCTTCTTGAATCACTGGTGGAACCACTTTTGGATTTGTGGTGGCTTCTACTCCTACTATGTGCTTTGCCAAAATGCTGATGTCTACATCTGCTGTGTTTAGACCTGTTTCTGATTTGTAAAACTTCATGTCTTGAACATCTTCCATATTTAATTGTGCCACTCTGAGTACAGTTTCTAGTTCTGTGACTATGACAAAGATAATCCTCGTCTGTATCGTCGGAAGTGAAAATACACTTGTGCTTTCTGTGTTTACATTTGTGCCTTTCATCTGTCTTGCTTTTTCTTTTACAACAACAGAGCAAATTGTTTCTTCTGTGATTGTTTGATGTGGGACTCATGTAGCTCATATAGCTACTTGTACTGCTAACTGAAGTGTCAGAATAGCTGGAATGTCTGCCTGACGAGGACTTTTGAGGAGATGGGAATCTCCAGCATCTTTTGTTACTTCCACATCCTTCATTATCTGAATATCTGCTGTTTGAACTAGATTTACAACTAAAGACACTTCCACTAGAGTCTTTTCCACTATCACTTATGTCACTGCTGCAGCTGACCACATCTGGAAGGGATCTGGAGTTATTTTGGTTCTCACATTTTTCTTCAGAATCAATTAAATGACATTTTAAAGATTTAGATGTTTTTATCCTAGACATCAAAGCAGAAAAGGAAATGCTTTCATTTCTAATGTTCTTAGTTTTTCTTTCACAGCCATAGAAATGATGCTTTTTAGGTCTTTTCAGTGTTGTTGTATAAAGACTTTTTTCTGTCACATAATCCTTTTGTGAGACATCAAGGTAAGCAGGCACTTTGGGTATATTTTCATTCAAACAATCTGCAATGCTTTTTTGACCATTTCCATTAATTTCTTTCCCTATGTCAGACTCAGCTTTTTTCTTGGCCTTTCTTGGGTTTAGGGAACTTTTCATCTTCTTTGGTTTCAACAAGTGATTACCTTGTTCGTTTGACATTTGCTTGTGTTTTATTAAACCTGAGGGTTCATATTCATCTGCAGTCTTATTTTTAGAGAGCTGTTTACGGCTTGGTTTGTTTTTTTCATGCTGTTTACCCTCCCTGTGATTTAAAGAGACTCTGAAGTCAAAATACAATGGATTACAGCCATATGAAATACAGGGCTCAGTTTTTGTAAACAAAAGTAATTCTGTGGGCCACTGCAGAGCAGTGGTGCCATCTTTGCTCACTACATGGAGGAAGGGCAATGCCTGGGGCTTAACTTCTTTAACCATGGTCTCCTTTGCAAGTGTTTCCATATTTCCATCTGAGGTTTTTGTAATCTCCAAAGATCTTTCTCTTTGTATCACTACAGGACTGTCATTAATGTTGCTTGGACAGGTCAGCTCAGGTGCTGGCTGTCGTAGGAGCTCAGATAACTGGTCAGACAGGTGGGCATTGCTGTGCTTGTAGGTGCTCAGCTCTGTACAAAAATTGCTAGCTTGGCATGAAGATGAAATGGGAGTTTCTGAGAATTGTTCAGGGTCATTCACTTTGCTCTCTTGCTCTGTTTCTCTCATTGAAGCAGAAAAATTCAAATTTGAAAGCGTTATTTTGACTTTAGAAAATGTAGGATTAGCTCTGAATTTTTCTTCTGATTCCCTGTCAGTACTTTTATAATTTTCCTTTAGCATTTTAGGCTTTGCAGCTACATGACTTGGTGCACTGTTATCCAAACCCATTTCATCTTGTGTAACAGGTGACTCTTTACCCAAACTGGCTTTCAGCTGTTCCTCCAAGAGTGTGACAGAATGACAGCCTTCGATAGTTTGCTTTTTTTTATGGCTGAGGGACTCACTACAATCATTTCCTTCTTCAGAGTTCTCACTGAAGACCGATGCTGAGGACTCAAGCTTCAAAGGGACTTTTTTAGAGAAGGAAAAAGACACTCCTGCCCTTTGAGAAGTATTCTTGCTACCTGGGAACATTTGTGGGACGTGATTTCCAAGCGCATGGTGTCTGTCAGCTGTGGGACGGTGCCTACTTATAATAAGTTGCTGTTTCTCTAGTATGCTTTTGGAGAAACCTTGTCCTTCACTTGTGATGGTTCTTTGAGAACTTGCTGTGAACTTGCTGCCCTTATACAGGAAAATACCATCTGGTGATTGCTGCTTTTCCAGGACTAATCGGGGGGCTTTAAGCAATGGTCCACTCCCAGTGATGCTTTAAGGTAAAAAATAAAGAAAAAAGAAAGCTGCATTAAGTAACCAAATTAGGACAGAGCTTGCATTTGACAACATCTCTGTTGAAGGAGGGTGTCACTCAGTTTTTTAAAAGGTAAAGCTAAATTTCAACAGGGTAAATGTGCAGTTTATCATTTTGGGCTTCTGTATGGGCAAGACAGTTTTTACACATAGAAAATTACACATTTTAATGTCAGCACATGAATGTTCTTTTTCAGTTATGCCCATGTACAAGAAGTACAAATATTGTTTTCACACCAAATTTATATTTAGGGGAACCTAATCTGTGGTAAATCTTGGTTTTCTGAAAGGCCTCTGCAAAAGAAATCAAACCATGATCAAAAAGATATGCTTCCACTTGAAGCAGTTGCAAAATCAAACTCTAGAAGAGAAAGAGAAACATTCTGCTTGCTTAAGGAAGAATGTGGGGTTTTGACCTTTTTAAGAGTAGATTCTTATTTTATCTTTATTCCAAAATAAAAGACTTTGCAAAATATTCAAAGAGGCATTCATACTAAAACTGCCAGCAAAACATTGATGGGGAAAAAAATCACAACTTCACTGGTCTCATTATCAACCATGATTTGACTTTGTCACATTTTCTATGTTTTGCTTCCATTAATTACACTATTCCTCTTTTCGAAATATCTCAAATTTTAAATGTGATTTAGTTTTCTTGTAATTAAAAAAAAAAAAAAGTCACTTAATCTAGGGCCTTAACAAAAATGGTGAACCACTGATTTCTTGAAACAGGTAATTAACTGAGACTGAAATGACTGTTGCCATTTTGTGCTAAAGATGTGACATATATAGCCACCATAAAAGTGTTTTTCCAAGACATATTTTAAACACACTTTTCATCAGACTAATGAACTACAGTTGCTATCAATGCGTTACTACAGTACACTAACAAGAAAAAATCTGCAAACAGATTAAATAAAGAGTTTGATAAAAAATATAAAACATTTTAATTAAATGTAAATAAATTAAAACTGTTGGATCTATCTGCATATAAGCTGTCTATAATTGGCAATCATGTTTTATAAATGCTATAAAAATACATTAATCTTCAACAAGGGAAAGACAGAAAGACTCCCTGGAGTAGGGTCAACTCATAATATGAGAATATGTGAGCATTTCAGAGAATATATTTGCATTTGCCAGAAATTCAGCATCAGAAGATACAAATTAAACCCTATTTGTATGTTAAGAACAAATTATCTCTTGGAGAAGGCATATAAAAAAATCTTTTTCAAAGTCTTCTTAGAATAGCAAAATAAAATTTTTCTGTGTGCAATATTAAGAATAATTTTGTTGTCAGCTTGGATTAGCTTGTTGCGAGGAACTGTGTTTGAATTTGAGAGAACTTGAGAATGTCATTCATACTCAGGAATGGTAACAATTGTATGTGTGTAGACTTCTGCTTACAATGGCTAACATTCTGTCTTTCCTGAGCAATTGGGAATGCTACCCCTCCTCCAAAATCCTAGCACTCAGCCTCCCCTGAGCCTATTAGTGATTACAGGGAGGAATAGCAAGCTCTTTCTTTTCACACTTTATGCAAAATATTATGAACTCCTGGCTCTTTCTAAAAACAAACTTTCTCTTTCCCTCCTTGTTTCTGGCTTTCCAATTATCACCAACATTATCGGTCTATCTGAGGCTGCATCTTCAAGTGTGTGGGCATAAAGGAAGCTTCCCACAGGCAGTTACATTTGTTTCAGCAGATTTGTATGAAAATGGAGTCATGATCATAAAAGTGATGTATTAGCACTAAACTGTTATATGTCAGCCGATTGCTCAAAAGCAATTACATAGGCCAAAATGAGTTTGTAATAAACTCTGAATGCAATTATTTCCAGGGTACAGTACTCTTCAGATGAATTTAAAACAATGCCACTTTATTTATCTGATTAATTCATTGTGGTCATAGATTCATATTAGCAATTGTTCCGATGGCAATCAATTCTACTGAAGCATTCAGTGTCATTAAACAAAGATTTCTTAAGTTAAAAGGTTTACTACTGCAATCTTTGTCCTCTATCTTGATATTAATCAATAGAGCTAACAGTGTTAGACCAACTTAATTCAGTTAATTACTTGTTTTTCATTCAAATTATCCTACAGAGAAACTGAAGAATAATCCCAGTACTCTAAAAGTAGTAAAAATTATTCACAAAGGGTTTATCCTCGCCTATTAACTTATGATCAAATGTTAAAACAGTCATACTAATATCTTCAGATCAGTTTGGATAAGGTAAAATGGTGATACTGTAAAAGTGTCTTCAAAACATTCCATCTAGAAGACATGAGAATATCTACAAAAGAGAAAATGACAAACTTTTAAACAGCATATAATTAAATCAGAGGTTTTCAGTGTATGGTTTGCAGAGCAGGATCATTTGGAGTTGAAGACAGCTGAAAACTGGTTACAGTACACAAAATCTCTGTACTTTGCATTGTGTAGGAGTAAAAATATTATAATTTCTTCTGGAAGGGGGGAAAGAGGGAATAAAACTTCATATGACTTTTAAAAACTTGCCATTCTGACTGCTTCCGTAACTCTGCAAGCTGGTGGAGTCTCTTGAGTGCTTTTTCCTGTTTCTTCTCGTCTTTCCATGACTTTGAAGCCACATTTCGAGCAAATTCCCTCTGTTTTAAATCTTTCAATCTCTGTGTGAAAAGAATATAAACAGTAGGGATTAGAGATGTACACAGCAGATATAGTTCCTCTCACTCAATTTATTCAATTTTCATGAAGTTAGTATGTAAATGGAGAGTAAAAGTATACTTAAAATACTATAATAGTAAGAATAGATTGAAAATGTTATTTTTATTAACAACATGATTTGCCCTGTGCTATTTATCTGATAAATGCCTACATATGAGTGACAACTTTTTTGGTTTCTCATAAATACACAAATGTTCTGTTGTGTACAAATACAGACACAAAACTAGAACCCATTTAATAAGGTCAACATTTTCCTATTTAATTCATCTTGTTCCTAACCCAGGAAAGAGGTTAAGAGCTGGCTGGATGGCTGGGCCCAGAGAGAGGTGGTGAAGTTCTGCACCCAGCTGGCAGCCAGGCACCAGTGGTGTCCCTCAGGGGTCTGTGCTGGGGCCAATTGTGTTCAATATCTTTACTGATGTCATGGATGAGGGTATTGAGTCTTTCATTAGTAAATTTGCAGATGACACTAAGCTGGGAGCGTGTGTGGATCTGTTGGAAGGTAGGAGGGCTCTGCAAAGAGATCTGGAATGGCTGGATGGATGAGCAGAGTCCAATGGGATGAAGTTTAATGAGTCTAAGTGTTGAGTCTTGCACTTTGGCCACAGTAACCCCCTGCAACATTATAGACCAGGCATGGTGTGGCTGGACAGTGCCAAGGCAGAGAAGGACCTGGATGTGCTGGTGACAGCAGCTGGACATGAGCCAGCAGTGGGCCCTGGTGGCCAAGAAGGCCAAGGGCATCCTGGCCTGGATGAGGAATGGTGTGGCCAGCAGGAGCAGGGAGGTCATTCTTCCCCTGTATACAGCATTGGTGAAACCACACCTCCAGTGCTGTGTCCAGGTCTGGCCCCTCAGTTTAGGAAGGACCTTGAGTGCTGTGTCCAGCTCTGTCCCATCAGTTTAGGAAGGACAATGAGTGCTGTGTCCAGGTCTGTCCCCTCAGTTTAGGAAGGACATTGAGTGCTGTGTCCAGGTTTGTCCCCTCAGTTTAGGAAGGACATTGAGTGCTGTGTCCAGCTCTGTCCCCTCAGTTTAGGAAGGACCTTGAGTGCTGTGTCCAGCTCTGGCCCCTCAGTTTAGGAAGGACATTTGAGACACTTGAGTGCATCCAGAGGAGGCAGCGAGGCTGGAGAGGGTCTTGGAGCACAAGCCCTGTGAGGAACAGCTGGGGGAGCTGGGGGTGTTTATCCTGAGAAAAGGAGACTCAGGGGTGACCTTGTCACTCTCTACAACTGCCTGGAAGGTGGCTGCAGTCAGGTGGGATTTGGTCCCTTTCTCCACGCAGCAGCTGACAGAACAAGAGGACACAGTCTCAAGCTGCACCAAGCGAAATGTAGGCTGGATATTAGGAAAAAGTCTATTACAGAGAGGGTAATAAAGTATCGGAATGGTCTACTCGCAGAGGTGGTGGATTCACCATCTCTGGATGTGTTTAAGGAAAGTGCCACTGGATGTGGCATTTGGCGCCATGGTTTAGTTGACATTAGGGTTGGGTTGAACTTGATGATCCTGGAGGTCTCTTCCAACCAAATGATTCTGTGATTCTGTAATTCTGTTGAAATGTAATCCACAGGCACATACTGGAATACCTCTGAGCTCCTATGTGTAATAGATTTTATAGTTCTCTATTTGCACATGTGTACACAGATGTGTGGGGATTTACCTGTTGGTTTTGTACCTTTCTAAGGCTGTATTACTTTCTCAAAGAAGAGAACTACTGTCTGGAATATTAGATCAGGAAACTCGTTTATAGTTATTTTCACAATTTTTTAATCTCCTCACACATCTATAAATCAGGTAATTGCTGTTGGAGAGAGCAAAATTCTTTGCCTTTATTGCATTTTTTTATTGCCTAATTTTGCACTGCCGATAACATAAGGAAAAGGAAGGAGAAAACATAACTAAAAAGTGTCAACAGCATCCTCTGCAAAACAGTTGTGTCTGAGTTCACTGTGCTCTCTAGGAGTCAGCAAGTCACATCTAACCTTACAGCTCCCCAGTTCAGATCCATGCTTCCATACTCCATGGCAGAAATGCCCTCCTCCTTCCCCACTTTTCCAGTGTTTGAGGAGAAATGTTCACAAGCTGGGAGGGAGCTCTGTATTCTTAGATGCCCAGAATGGAAGCTTTGAGGACCAGAACCGAAACTAAACTGCTGCAGTCGCTGGCCTCTTGGTCCAGAGGTGGCTGCAGCCATCTGTGTAATTTGGAACTACTGTATCAACACCAGGAAATGCTAGATTTTCCATGGAGCATTTTTTGCAAAGCAAAAATGCTTTGAAAGGTTGAAGAAAGGTTTAGACATCACAGTAATTTTTAAACTGCTGCTCATCTTTCAGCATCTATACCTACTTGAATGTCCACCAGCATCTAAAGACCAACAGCCCAATCACTGCCATTATCCCATGCTGTGGTTTCAGTACAGCAGGGCCAAAAGATCAGTATGCATCAGCAGGATAAACTGAAGGCTGAACAAGCATTGTAAAAGCAAATTCTGCTTTCTGCATCTCAGGTACGGGGAGCAGTCTAGTTATGGCACAGAGCTGTACAGTGGCCAACATGCACCTGCTTCTGAGAAATAGGGCTGGGGGCAAAGAGTCCTCAATTTGTAGAGGTCAAAAAATTATAAATGCATGAGAGAAATGCTTTCTGGAGAGAGGTCTAGCTTTTGTCAATAGATTAGAACAAAGCAAATGGGTGAAAATACCATCTAAGGAGATGACAGCTTTTTTTTTTGTCCAGCTAAGATGAAAGAATCCAGTAAGTGGCAATGACATAATATGACAGAGAGGCCTAGAAAAACACTTGATGGAAACAAGCCATACAAGGACTGTGATTTTTTTCTGTGAAGAGTGTTGGAAAGTTGTAGTGAGCATCTCTCACCACTGTCACATCAGCTGTCCTTCAAATATGGGATTTTTTTAAAAGTCAGATAACATCTGTGAGAGAAAAATAAATGCTGAGAGACTAAGAGCAGAAGTTTTTTGTTTGTTCTCAGTCTTTTGGGCCCAAAGACACATGCCTTTGAGCACTGATCTGGAGACAGGGAGAGCTGGTCTGTGCACAAATCATCTGCTCAGGGAGCTTAAGATGGGTCTCTGGCTCTCAGTAACTCCAATGATTTTGCACAGACACTCCCTGTTGGATGAGGAAGAGAAAGCCATGAAGTTGCTCAAGGAACTAGTGCACCACCAACCAGCAAGAATCATCATGCTGCCTAGAACCTGATGAAAGTTTAACCATTTCATCAGAACTATCTACAGTCTGTCAAATATGTTTCTCTGAAGTTTTTATCAGCCCCAACTGCCAGTACTTCATTGAACTAGACACTGAAACAGGACAGCTGCAAAGTCCTCTTTAAAGGTTTTGGGCTTCAGCCTCTTGGAAAGAAATGGTCATTCCACCATATCTTTAGCTCTAACCTGTCTCTTTATGTGCCCTCTCTCACTATTCATTTGTCCCTTGCCAGACCAGTCACACAGCACTCCATTCCCTCAACCTCATTATTTGCAATTTACAATCAAATGGATAAATAGGTAAGACAATGTTACTTTTGGTTCAAGAAAGAGGCTCTTCAAATAATACATGAAAGCCAAAGCTGAAAAAAGAACTCAGAGAATCTTTCCAGAACAAATCCAAACGTTCTGTCACCTAGGTAATATTTGCATGAGTGTAGAGATATTTAAGCTGTGAAGATCCTATTCTCCACAGAAAAACATGGGTAGTCTTGAGCCTTATTAACATGTCCAGTGTGAAGAAAGGGCAAAGAAACACATTTGAGAAATGCCCCTTAGGGCAGCTTGCTATGTTTAAGCTGTCATCGTGAGCTGTTCAGCTCACACTTAAAGCATTCATGAGGAAAAACAGAAACAGTTTCTACCTGTCAAGGAAACAAAGAACAGTGTGAAACCAAGAACTATGGAGCACAGTACTGAAAAGCAGTGCCATTTCATTTCTTTGACAGTTAGGATGATAATCAAAAAAGCAAATGGACCAACACTAAGAATAGGAGTTCCAGCAGTATTTTTTGCTCCCTAATGGCATGCAGTATGTGTCAGAGAAGTAAAGAAAAGAGAAATGTAGGTAAGCATAGCAGAGAACTCATCAACTGGAGATGAAATCCAAGAAATCAAAAGCTCTACAATCTGAGGAGAGAAAGAGCTCTCCCTGCACATCCCCTCAGCAAAACAAAACAAAGCTGCACTGCCAAAGTCCTAGTTAGGAGTCATAATGAAATTTGTCAGCTGTGTTGGATAGATCATGGGACTGCCTGCTGAACCTGCAAAGCCCTGGTTTTCTTCACTAATAACCTGTGCCAGACTTCTGACAAGCACAGATATTTTCTGCAGGTGGAGTACAAGAGCATGCAGTTGAGCAGGTATCTGAATGACAACCCCAAGCTCAGCAGGCGTGCTTGAAAATTAACATTGCTTTATACAGCAATTGCATTTTTCATGTAATTAGGTACTTAACTGGGCATCCAAATACAGGCAAGTGTAATCAAATATGATTTATTTAATAGCTTCCTTGTGTTCTGTCCTTCACCTGCTACAAATACAGTTGTCATGCAGTTATAGTGCATTTTTAGACTCATGTTCTATTCTTCTAAGATTTTTGTACTCGTGTGTGTGGACATTTTCATATCTAAATCATCCCCTTTTTTATCTTTTTTTACAGAGACTATGAGAAGACTACAGAATAATGTTCATTGTCATGGAAAGATTTACTTGTAGGATTGGTCTGAGTCCCATTGGCTCTTCTGTCTAAGACTCAGTCAAAAACTGCTGAATCTATGCTTTTCCTCCTTTGAATCACCAGGAGATTCAAATCAGCTGCATCTTCAATACCTACTTTTGCTAGACATCAAATAACAGTGGTCAAATATTTGTAATTTAGTAATTTCTTCCCATTCTTAATGTCTGTGGAGTTTTGTTCTTTTTAAAATTGTTGCTCTATTTGGGCCAGTACTTGCTTTGCACTGACCTATGAGCACCTGAAGAAAACTCGCTGCTGGCTGTGTTTGCAGTACTGAGTTTGCTTTCTATCCAGACTTATGATGCTGATTTCTATTCTTCCCTGTGCAAGTAAATGTTTACCTGGATTTCTATTCTCCTGATCAACTCCAGATGCCTTTCTTCACAACCACTGGAAAGAAATAAGCACTTTAGGGACCCAATCACCTCCTTTAAAAGCAGCTGTCTACAACATGAGGAATAAAGTGAAATGTAAAAGTGCCTCTTTGTTTTCATTGTGTGCAGAGGTTATTAAAGGTGTCTATCTTAATTTCCACAGGGTGTTCCTCTATAAAGGAGGCTGGGCTGACCTCCCAGCTAGGGTGCCTTTGCAACAATGCACACAGCATGGGCTGGAGGAGCTGGATCCCGCTGCTCTGCTGGAAAGTTGGGAGCTAATTGCCATCACTGCAACCCGGTGGGAGGAAACAAGGGCTTAGTCCACAGGCCCACCTGAGAAACTGCCCTCTGGGACAAGGGAGCAGAACCAAGCTGGCAGATCTTTACAGAAGTTACACCAGTCCTTTGGTGTAAGAGGAAAGGAGAATGGCATGGCTGAATCAAGACCTGCTGATCAAATGAAGGGGCAAGAAGGAAATGGAGAGGTAGTGAAAGCAGGGACAGGTGTCCTGGGAAGAGTACAGCCATGCTGCTCAGTTGTGTAAGGATCAGTCAGGAAGGCCAGGGTGCAGCTGGAGCTGATCTTTGCAGAGGATGAGAAGAACAATAGGGAGAGCAGGAATGTCAGTCAAAAAAATGAAGGTTAAAGAAAGCATACTGCCAAATAGAGAAAGCAAAAGAGATCGGTGAACTAATAAAAACAAATGAGGAGAAATTTGAGCTACTCAACAACTGCTTTGTCTCACTCTCAACTGTCGAATGTCTCAATTTGAGGACCATAGAAGTATGGTACCAGGACACAGTATTACTCCTCCTGAGTATTCTGCCAGGGTCTGTGCAACTTGGTAGATTTTACAGGGCTTCTCAGTGATAGCTGCTTCATATTCTGGGAAGAGCTGTTGTTGCAATTCTCAGTGGTAGCTGCTTCATATTCTGGGAAGAGCTGTTGTTGCAACTATACTGAGTAGCAAATCCTCTTCTTCTTTAATTAGTGTAATTGCATGGATGTAAATAGAAGGCATCTTTCAGAAAAAAAGTAATTTTCTATGTGTTAAACTAGAAAATGTCATTTTAGTATAAATTAAATTATTTTTTACCATTACATTTAGGATGTTTTTGTTCTGGAATATCATTCACAATGCAGCCTCCAAACTATTCATTTTGCATTCCAGCCCTAGGTAAAAGTTTATATACCACATTAGGTATATGTCTTCTGTTATATTTAGAGAGCCTTCTTTGAACTGAAGTCCTTGAATTAATGTGAATGTTTGAGTGCCTGATTTGCTTCAAAGATTTATTTCCACTCAGCAAAAAGGCTTCTTAATTAAGTTCTAACCAAATTCACCATATAAGGGTTAATTAAGGAAAAGAGGAATGTTAATTTCAGTAATTATTATCTTTTAACCTGTAACTCTAACATCGGAACCAAATGCCTTATTTGTAAAATGATTTCATGCTGCAAACCATCAAATGAGAATGATAGTCACTAGAGAACATAATTAAACTTCATATGTAAAGCTTACACTGTTAACTTCCTGAGTGAAAATGAGGAAACAGCAATGGAGGAATTTGCCTTTACTATAGTAAAGAAAATCCTAAAAATAAATTGGAAAAGCTATTATATACAGGAATTAGCAATGAGACATGAAGCTCAAAAAGTAGCTGATGAATTTTAATTTGTTTTATCCATAAATAGCTACAGATCTCTTTGAAGTGTGTGCAAGTAATTATTTGTTAGAGTATTTTATATTATAGTCAGCTGTAACAGATTTAATACTGGTAGTGGAAGTGGATGAGAAGACAAAAAGAAAATATCCTGGTCTGGCTGGATTAGGGAATGAGATGATAGCAGGAGGGAGGGAGGGAAGCTCACTCCTCAGACATGTCCTAGAGAATCCATCTATCAGTGCATGAGGTGCTGGTCACGGATCTAACCTGAGGGATAAATTACAGATGGCCCTTTGGAGGGCTTGTTTTCTCATATCTTCAGAGAAACTCTTACTGTTTAACCAGACCTGCAAATATTCCTGCTAATTAAACTGATTTCTTCTATTGCTGTATGAAAGTGTCCATTTGTGGATGCTTTCCATTTTAGAAGATCCAATTGTATGTCTCATAATAATCCCCCAAACAAAGCTGAAAGAGATGCATTTGGAGGCTGTTTCCATAGGGAAGAGGACAGAACATGCACTTTGTGCCAGCAGCTCACTCCTGTGGAAGCCTGAGCTGTTGAGCACTCGTGTTTCTATCAGTTCCAGCAAACATATTGACATAGGCTCCACCAATCTGGCTGCATACGGTGGATTCTGATTAGATGTATTTAGTGTCACTTTGGAACACAGAGCAATTTATCCAGAAAAATCAACACCTTTGAATGATGAAAATCTCACGGCAGGGTCTGTACCTTCCCTTCAAGTTCATATATTACCTTACTCGTCAGGGTGGTTGGAACTTTCTTAGATCAAAACCATCCGATATATTTTATTTTTTTCCTTCTCCTTTAAGCAGCTAAAAGAAAAGAAACTAACATTATAGATCCTGGCAAGACTAGCTCCTTTCAAAAATTTCAGTACTTATTCTAATCTTATTTTAGAAATTAAGACTTTCCACATATTTTCTCACCACTTTGTTTTTCTTTGTTTTGACTGTAGCAGGCAGAATACAAAATCACCTACATTTTAACGAAGAGAGAGTCTAAATTCTACAGGTGAATCCAAAACATATATGGCCTCAAACGTTCTTCAAAGTCAGAATTCTTTCAGAGTAATGAAAATGACAGTAGAAATGTCTATATATAGATTTGAAATTACACTTTTCATAGACAGATCTCAGATTTCTTATGAAACTTCATCTTTACCATGATACCATTTTACAAAGAAATAAATGAAGGCATGGAGAGATGCAGTGAGTTACAGAGAGAGCAGGGAGTAGACTGAATAAACATTTATAGGTATATATGCTGAATTATCACCTCTAACTCTTTGTACACCCATTGAAAAAAAATGTCAGACACCTGAATTAAACCTAATTTTGATATAGCTGTATAATACTTTGATTCTTGATAACTATGCTAGTGCTGATGGGACAAGAACAGAGCCTAAAGGATAAACCTCTTCTGAATTATTGTGCTATGTTCAAAGTTTACATAGAGGAAAGTTGACTCATAGAGAAAGTGACTCAACCACTGCACAGTGACCTTCTCTCTACAAGAGAAGAAGTCCATCACTAAAAAGAGATGTTTTAATATGTACTTGAGATAAATGGAACCTTGCTTATAGTCAACACTCACTGAACTTTAGATGAAAAGTTATGAAGTGGGCAAATGTGTTTGTGAAGGATCTTGGAGGAAGTTAAAGCAGAAACCTCATCAAATATATGAAGTAAAATACTGTTTTTAATAGCTATCTATAGAAGATAGTTTAGACTGTGGCTTACTTTTTTTTTTTTTTTNTAAACCAAAATATTCTTTCTCTTATATTTACTCAAAGTAGACTGAGCTCTTCTGCAGTAAGATGGTTAAAGGTAACCAGAAATCTAGCAGTAATTCTATAACAAAAAATGCCTACTCAAATAAAAGGAGCTTAGATACATGACATTTCCTTGGAGTTTTGCACAATCAGAAAAGACCACAAAGGAATTTTGTAATCATCTAATCAAAACTTTTCACTAACACAGAGCAGGGGACATCCAGACAAATTGATGAACTTAAGTTACTTTGACAAGACTAATTTATATAATCCTCAATAAATTAAATTAATTACATTGTAATTCTTCAGCATTTTATGGAGACCTCTATCAGTCATGCCAGTATTTTCCCTGGTATCACTAATAATCAGAATGACAGATTTTCTTATTTATTCTTTTTAAATCTTACCATGGCATTCTAACTTGATGCTTTTTCTTTTAGTGCTCTGAGACTCATTAAAAATCAACATTAATTATTAGGAATGTTTATGGCCTGAACCAGCTGAGACAAAAAAATTTATTTCTAGAATATGTTGTTTAAGGTCCTTCATAAGTATTGATGGAGTGGTACTTCACCATCATCCTAAATATCATGCTAAGGCATTTAGCTTTGTTCTAATAATAGGACAGAAATCTCTATGGAATCGTCTTTTATATATCACTGCTAACAAGTAAATAATTTCAATTTGGACCAGAAGATACTTTATGTTCTCAATACATTTTCAGAAACTTTCTTTCCCTCACCTCTGATGAGTACAGATTTTTCTTTTGCCCTTTTTACTTCCCCCATCACTTCTTTTCCAATTTCTACACTTGTGATTTATAGTATTTACCATCCATTTTTCCTTTCTCTCCTTTATTATAAATTTAAGACAGAGAGAATTGACTTTCTTTCTAAATGAGATTAGCTGTTTATAACCTGTTTGATCTTTTTCTGTTCTGGGATTTGGGTTCTTAAACCATCTGCCAAGTGTACTTTGAAATTTCTTTGTTCTCTCTCACATCTTTCTGTTTGATTTTCTCCTCCCAACCCATTTTACGAGCTCATTCACCTTTATGAAACTAAGTTCCTAAAAGAAGTGTATGTTACAGTTTGTTATTTAAACAGATATATGCAGATATTTTATTTGCATTTGCTAAATACAATTTTTCTTTTTTTTTTTTTAATTTCCCATATGTTTGTGTTGATCATCATACTGCTAATAATAAAGGTCAGCTTTAATGCATATGTTATTGTTTTTAGAGACTCATTATATGGATGAAGTGTATTTGTGCTATTCTTGTCATAAGTGAGACCCACAGAGGCAGAACATTCAGATGGAAGATCTGTTAATTTTAATTTCTTCATCCATGGGATTGGAGTAGCAGTTTATGTTCCAGTCTCTTGTCTATTTGCAGAAAAAGATGAGCAGATGTTGGGGGGTTTTGTTTTAGTTTTTTTTCAGGGATAATAATTCAAGAGCTTGGTTTAGCCTCTGTTTATCAGAGACAATCTTATGAGAACACATCTCACTACATTGTCCTGATTTTTAAAAAGGTTATTTTCATTATATTTTATAGTTTGTTAAAATATTTTTCAATTTTACTTCACATTGCTATTGTGTGTTCTGTCCTGTGATGTTAGTGTCCTTTTTCCCCCTCTACTTGGCTTGTCCATCTCTCTTCCCAGTTAAACAGCATTTCCTTATGAAATAACAAGTGCAATGTGGTGCTGCTTTAGCAAATTCAACGTGTCATGGAAAAAGATGACTAAACAGTGAAGAGTGAATACCTTAATTTTCCAGTTTATAAAGGTAAAGATATTTTGGTCCTATCTGGCTCCCTTTTTATTGCCATGTGCTTAAAATATTATTTAGTTGCAACTTGTGACTTGTATTTTGTCTCCTTGAACTTATTGGTGTGTAACGTGTCACTGAGGTGAACCTTCACACAGTTGATTTTTGATCCATAATTCAAAGTTTTTAACATTATTCTAAAATTGCTCCCCGAAAAGAGAGTAGAAATGAACATGATGTACTTTTATAAGAGCAGTCCTACAGTACTTTTCTTACTCACTGATATGTTCTGGAGTTGTGAGAGGTAACATTTAATGTTATCCTCCTAGCCATGCTCCAGAATATGTCTGTTTGTAGTCATTCTTACATCAGATGATGCTATAAACCATCTAGTTTTTTGTGTAGATATGAGCATGTTTAATGGTCTAAAAATCTGTCATTCCCTATTTCTGAAATACTATGTCACTTTTCAAATTCTTTCCTGCCACTTGACACAAAGGACCTTTATGCAAGCTTTACTACTCCCTCCCATGAAATTTCCATTCCTGTAAAATTTGAAGTTGCTCTTTTATTTATACTATGGTTTCTTATCCCAGGAATCCATATTTTTCTACACCCCTGAATTTTATTATTTTCTTGCAAAAAAAGATAAATACCATGAGTATATGTACTGAAATAAAAAAGAAGCCTCTAAAAATATGCACCAATGCAGATACAATATGATGATAGTGGTTTCACGTTCTTTGGACTAGGTGAGTTAATACTGCAAACTATTCTGGAGACAAGGAAAAATAGGGCAGCTGGATTAAATGTTATAATTTTAATTTCTGCAAAAAAACTTGATTGTTTTTTCATGTATTATAGGTTTAGCTTTCAGAGAGACCTTCTGCAACAATAAAAAGAATTATATAGGAAAAGAAAAATTCATTTTGCCGAAGTAACAAAATTTCTGTAACAGTTGCTGCATACTTCTGATGCCCTCCATGTCTAGATGTGTTAGGCTAAGACTTATTTACATGAGTACTGTTCCAATTTCTTACTATTTTCAAACCAAAAGCCAGAATCCCATTTTTTTAACCAAGAATACAGACATTAGGGTGTTCTAAATTTCAAAATGGGAAGGAAATCGGAATCTGACACAGGTTATTGGGAGCCAAGATGATGTAATTAATTGAATGTTTGGTGTAAGTCAGACTCAAGTTATATAAAAATAACACAGAACTCTGAAAAGATGGTTACTATGATCTGATTAGTAGAATTAATGTTTCTTTGAAGAAAAGATGGGATTAATCTGTATATTCTGGATTCCTTTTGAAGGGTGAAAATGACATTGTGCCTTTTAGGCTATATTTTTGCATGCAGATATTGGTAACTATCACAGAATCACAGAATATTCTGAGCTGGATGATTTGGTCCAACTCCTGTCCCAGCACAGGACACCCCAAAACTCACAGCATGTGCCTGAGAGCATTGTCCTTGAATTCTTCTTGAATTCTCAGGATTTGTGCTGTAACCACCTGCCTGGGGGGACTCTGTTCCTTAATAAACTGCATTGGTTTACCCCTAAACATGACATTACTTTACCCTACAGTTTCTCAGTTAGTTATGATTTGATATTCACACAATCTGGGCTAAGATGGGAGATCCAGGGCATGTTCAGAATACAAGCCATACGTTGTTTCTCATCTGCCAGAAATTATTTAGTGCCCTGTTGAATACCACAGATCCTATATGGAAAGTGTAAACACACATCAATGGAATGTGGCTTTTCAACATAAGTATTGAGGTGTCTCTTTTGAAGGAAGCAGTATTTGGAATCAGCATGCTAGGAGCTGAAAAGAAGCCAAGAAGTGCCAACTATAAGCATAAAGTATGTCACAGGTTTCCAGGGGCTGCTTGTCAATTCCTCTATACTTACATACTTGTTAAAAGACTAGAATTTCTCCTGTGCAGAAAACTTTGATGTGTGGGATTTCTTCATTTTTTGGTCTTAGTGGGAGAATAAAATTCAAAAATTTTATTTAAAAAATGAAATTATCAAGTGGCTTGATGTTAATGCATCTAAACAGCAATGCAACATAATGTCCTGAAGTTGCAATTTTCATAATTTCTGTATCTCAAGAATGATGAACAAAAGGTGTGGTTATGTTATAAATAATATTATGAAAGTATTATTACATACCTTACAAGAAATCTCGAAATGCATTTTCCTAAGGTAACACTGCTGAAGCGAAGTATGTCAAACTTAAGAACCATTTCAAATTGATTGAATCTAAATGATGTAAAATTTCTGAGTGAAATATACTTTTGATCTTATCACATTCCTGAGTAAAATTCCATTCCATCTAAAAACATTCCCTGAAAAAATAGAGTTTAGGCTTTTTTGGTTTTGTTTGGTTTTGTTTCGTTTTGTGTCATTTGGTTTTGATTTGGTGTTTTTCAAGAACTATATATTTTTTACCATCCCATCACCTGCATTAGTAAGTTTGTTTGGTATTCACATGCATATCACCTACATTTCTCTACTTATTCCGCTGAAATTTAATCTAGGATGTCTAAAGAGCCCTCATCTTTTTAATGACTTCTGATAAAACCTTATTATTATAAAATTGTAAAAAATGTGAAATTATAATCGGTCTGGGTTACCTCCTTCATTTTTCCCTTAGAGATACATTAAAATATGCTAATTAATGCATTTAACTAGGTAAGAATAATAAATTACAAATCTCAGTCTTTTTACTGCTGTCTTGGTGATGCACAGATATGTTTCTGTTTTGCTTTAAAATCCTCATTTCAGCTAGAAATGCCCCTTAAAGGTGTACAAGGTACGTTGTAAGGTTCCTTGAACACAAACATAGCTGATAAGCATGCCTTACAGCTCCACAGGAATCAAGTGTAGCGCTACATTCTTGCATATTAATTATGGCTTTGAAGGTGCAGGCATTTAAAAATGAACAGAACTATAATAGATGCAGATTCTAGACAGATGTTTATAGTGCCAGATATAGTTTGTGTATGTCAGTGGGATTAAAAGTATTACCATTTTTTTCAGGTGAGGGGAAACTATCATCTAGTTCAAAAGCTGTGCAGAAGGCAAGATAAATGTAATTTTTCTGTGAATGTTTAACATTTTGCTATGACAGCTAATTGCTGTATTTGCACTAAAAGCTGATTATGGCACAGGACTGCCTCAGGTTAGATATGTACAGATGTGGCATATCCTGTGGAACTGGTTCCTTAGTCTGAATAATGCCTTATTCTAAAAGTCATCTTCTCAGGGTTGCTGTTCCCTGAGATTCTCCTCGGGGTTGCTGTTCCCCGTGGTAATAAGGTTTTCAAGCTTCTCTTGCCCAAAGGGTTCCAAGCCAGAGCCAGAGAAGACAAGCTGAGTTCGCCAGTCCATGTTTCCAAGGTTGTTTATTCTTCATTATCTCAGTTCTTTCTCAGCTCTGCCAGGTCTCTCTGGCAGGGTACATTATCTTAGTTCTTTCTCTGCTCTGTGAGGCATCCCCAGCAGAGCAGGGCACGGGCAGGACTGGGGCGGATCAGAGATCCCGTGCCTTCAGTACGATATCTCCGACCCAACCACTGTCCAAGACACACTTTTTATTTACAAAATTTTACCAATACCTACTACCTATGCTAACATGTCATTTCTACTCTAAACCAATCTCTAAAGTCCAACTCAGCAAAAGACGGGGGACGAGAGCAAGAATAAGGAGGACAGGACCACTCCCCAATTCCTCCATCTTGTCTCTTCAACCTCATATACTAAAATCCTAGATTCTACATTTACATTCTATGATAAACTAAATACTACTTATTTTGAATTCTCTCAGCTTGTGATTCTTCATACAATGTGGGCATTCACTGCCATGGCAGGGATCAGAGGCAGTGTCCTCCTGGGTTCTGTGTGAGGCTGGCTGACCCCCTTGTACAGATCCCAGACCCCCCTGTCCAGTCTCCAAACCCTCCAGGGTGGACAGAGGGATGTTCTGGACTCCAAAATCATTCCACAAATTCGAGTTCAAGTACTTGGGAACACATGGTCACCAAAGCCAGTCATAGCATCTGGCAGTGCTTTGCCTCTCGCCTCACTATTTGTAGATACTGTAGACCCTGACCTTAAAATGACACCAGGTATGCCAGATCTACTGATTTAACACAAAAAACCAACCAATTGTGCAAATATGTTGCCCATACACAGTATTATGCAATATTTGCCAGTCTTCTAAAGCTGGCACAGGAAATAGAATGTACAGTCTTGCCTATTCTTGCTAGTTCATTGTGAACAGACAATTTCATATGAATGGTAACATTTTTCACAGAGGCAGAAAGAAAACATGCTGTTTATTCTGCTTCTACTGTCATTATATCTGGTATTTAAAAAGTGGAAACATACTGTATCTCTGAATACAGAGTTGTTTAAAAGGACGACACCCAGCATAATTTATCTTATTTATTAAATAACACGGGCACGACTTCAGTCTGGCTTAAAGGTTAACAGGGAATAATAATCTAAACATAAATATTTAGGTTCTACATGCCTAGCTCATTTAATTAAGTAATATTTTATATTCTGTTTGTATTACCATTTCAGAACTCAGAATCAAAGAGGAATATGTTGTTTTGATAACTCTTTTTATGGACTGGGATAAATATGACTTGGTCAAAATAATTTTTTTAAGTTTGAATGGAATGTTTCAGGAAGTCTTTTGTTTCAAGTTTTTGTTTTTGGTTTCAGCTATGATTGCCATTTTAAAACAGTCATAACAGAATATTTTAATTAATTTCGTTTTGGGATCTTTTCCTTTGTCTGTATTTTAAATGTGAGCAATATTTGAAGCAATGTGAAATTATTTGGACCAGAGATGCTGCGTTTCCACCAGGTTAACTGTACCTTTTCTCTAAATAAAATTGAAGAAGAATGTGTTCCTTCATGCTCTGAGGATTTATTGTACAAAATTAAAATCTAAAATTATATTTTGAGGGGTAATTTTTTATTTTGCTGTGGTTTCGCATCATCTTTTTTGGTTTTGTTACAGATACAATCCTTACAATTCCTTGCTTATTTTCATAAGTCATCCATTACACTGCATTCCTCCTGCTAGGGAAAATTACTTTTAAAACTTTAGTAATTAAAAAGTGTACCATCTGAGAAGAAGGGAAGGAACAATAACACAGGCATTAATGAAAAGCACTTCCTCTGACATTCTGGTTATTGCTATGTCTTAAATGCCAGAATCTGATAGTACACTTTTGTAATTCCTTATATAATGAAATGCTTAAGAAATATTCTACAGTCATTGGACCATCATTAACAGCTATGAAATTGGGTGTCCCATGGGTTTTTTTCCAATTTAAAGAGGGTTAAATTGCTAATTTACATATTAATTAACATTCATTCTAAAGAACACCAAATGTAATTCCATAGCATCTAGCATTTAACAATTTAGCTTATCAAGACACTAAATTTAAAAGAAGCTCTGCATTATTTGCAAGAACTTTTTCTTTTTTTTTTTTGAGGGCTAATGATGATAGGAATCTCATTATTCTAAGTAACATGCAATTTAAAAAAGATGAATACCGCCAATTTATTTACTTTATCACTGAGTAATAAGAAAGCAGCAAAACATTGGCGGGCAGGAGGTTTAACAATTCCGATCTGCACAGACTGGTAAGTTTAAAATAAAGAATTGTTTCTGGTGACGTTTCTTTGGAATGTGTTGCCTCGAGTCACTCCTAATCACTAGTGTGCTCAGTGGTATTTGATAATGCTGCTTCTGCTGCTCTGGAGCTGCTCTGGTACATGCGCTTGCTCTGGTGTGCAGTTGAAGCATCTCTGTGTAGCAGACCTATAAATACAAGCCTCCCCTCATACAATTTAAGAAAATATTCCATGATATTACAAAGTAAGCATTCATTTTAAGAAAATTTCAGACTGGGAAAATGAGTGTTTTTAATGCAGTGAAGCCACTGAATTATCATGTTGTCCTGCTTTTGTGCATAGGTTGTACACTATTCCTTTTCTTAACTGTTGATGTCATCTTGTTTTGCTTTGTTGCCCTTATTTGCATTAGCTGCTATGATGTGACATAACCTGATGGTCTCTTCCCCTGAACTGCTACTTCAGCATTTCACAATTGCTGGATTGCAGGTGCTCCGAAGCACAGCAGCTGTGATGCAAACATGTTTTTGGAAAGGCAGGATTTCTCTGTGTCTTAATAACAGAAGGAAGCATTCAGGACAAGAAAATGTTGGTCTTATATTGTCTAGCAGTAGTAAAAGATGAAACTATATATGAAAACATCATTATGCATTCCATTCTTTGCTTTTTTCCCAGACCCCAGCCATTTTTTGGTATTGTGTAGGTCCTTTGTATGATTTTCAATACAACACTGTGTGCCAATACAATATCTATGGTACTCTCTTGAACAGAATTAGTTGTGAAATGTGGCCTATTCACTCAATTCCTCATCTCTAAAGCAGTGGCTTAGACATTGGTGGAACTGAGTGGCTGACACTGAGAGTTTCCTGCTGTGTTTTTCCTGGTATTTCACCTCATTTACTGATTATTTCTCCTAGTCCTTCCTCTTGTAACTCTTTCTTCTCCCTTGTCTTTGAATTTCTGAGTGATACTTTCATGCCTAGCTGTTCTTGCAGTTTCTGTCCACACCTATTTCCATAATTGCTTCCCAAACCCACTTGTCCTCCTCCTGTTTCCCCCTCATATGAGACATAGATTTCACATCATCAGTTCTTTTGCAGGCAGCAGCTGCATCCCTTGCACAAAAGGGATGAAATTCTAAAGTACTGAGTCAGGGATGTTTCCTCAGTGAAAGCATGCAACCTGAGATTAAAGATTTCATTAAAGGGCAGATACATGAAAGTATCACATTGGGGTGTCCCAACAGTATTGATTCTGAAGCCTTCTCACTTCTTTATTCTTGACTTTGTAAATACTGTGTATTTTTACTGTTATTTGCTAAAGCTTGTGATCCATAAACAAGATTTCAACCCAGTAGAGCTGTGGAAAGCTTATTCTTAAAATACAAAGTGTTTGTAAACCTTAATTATAAGCATCACAATCAGTTCTGTATCTAACTATCCAGTACCATTAGGGTAATCTAGTTTGTAACCAAAACTAATTTAGAGACAAGAATGATAAATGACAGGGGTTAATTCACGTGAACAAATTCTGAAAGAATGAGAAAAAACTTTTAACAATGGAAAAGGCAGAGTGAGAAAAGCATAATTATTCAGCAAGAAGCTATCAAAAACTTGCTCTTCGGGAACAGTTACAGTCAGAGTGGAAGTAATTTTTGGAAATATGAACAAGAATATACACTGAAAATCAATGTATGATGAACAGCTAAGAAAGTGTGAAGCTATAACAGAAATTAGAGAATGTAATAAATGGCATGGGAATAAGTAGCAACAAGAAAACTGCTGGTTATACCATGAGCAAGAAAGTGTGTCTTTAAGGCAAAAAGACACCAAAATGATAGGATATACTATAGAAATGAATGTTTTAAATTTGGTCTTAATATAAAAAAGAAACTACACTAGACTAAAAAATCAAGGGTATGCTTTTTCCAAGGGAAGAGAAAGAAGTGCTTAGAAGGATAGAGCAGAGAAAATGGAACTGTTATTTGTATTGTAGATTAATGAATAAATAAATTAAGAGTTGAGGATTCCAAAGCATCCATACTCCCAGATTCAAGAGGAAAAAAATGTTGCAAAGAAGCAGAAGTGTCTGACAAATGTTATACTGGAAGAGGGGATCATTCTAAATAGCATAGTGGAGTTTGTTAAAAAATAAACTGGTAATAGATTGTCTAAATTTAGAAATAAGCAGGCATTTCATTGAAATTAGGGAATACTTTGTGGAAAAAATCTGTGAAACTGTTGACCCCAGTGAATCATAATATCAATATTTTGATGTATGTGTCAAAAGCATCCAATCTGACTAAAGATATTTATGGTAAATGTTTTTGAGATGGAAAATATAAATAGTAATAACTTTCATCTCTAACACTCCTCTCTTGTAAAACATATGAGCAGCCTTCATTTTATGCATTTAAATATTTTCTTTATTTTTTGAGGGGGCTGCTTATGGGGCTACCTCTTAGAAACTTCACAGTTTTCATGACTGGGCCTAATTTTAAACCCTCTAAATTGCACACATATAACAATTTGTGTATGTGATAGTTGCTTTGGAGCATAGAAATCCATTGGCAGTTAAAGAGGACAGTAACTATGACATATACAAAATTATTGCATCACTTCAAGTCCACTTATCAACGAGCTGTTTGAGAGAATCTATCATCATATTACTGTTTCTCTCGTTTGACTTCTTTTCTTTAATCTTACTAGGGGTGTGAGGAATATGAAAGTTCTGTTACAAGTATGCATGTATTTCTTGACAAGCATCAAGCCAGGGTGATTTTTTGGTGTGTTACAGGAGCAGAATCCTGGTGACTGCAGACAGCACCACTTGCTAACTGAAAACAAGAAATTATGAGGTCTTTTAGCACTCAGGTTGTTTCCTGAGCAGGCCACAGAGTACAGAGCCCACGTGCAAAACTTGGCCCTACAAAGTCAGGGCCAGAGTCCTGCTTTTAGAGGGTCAGCTTTGTAAAGGCCAAAGTCCTGATGCAGAGGCACAGGAGCAGGGGCTACAGGGAAGGACCTGGCCCTGTGCACATGGGAGCTCCAGGGGAACAGTCCTCCTGTGCCTCAAGGGACAAAAGCAGAGACTGCACCAGCACACATAGCAGGGGACTGTTGTGCTGGTGCAGTCCTGTCTGGGATTAGTGTGTTCTTACAGCTAAATACCCCTTCCTTTGACCACAAGAAGGTTTCTTAGTATGCTTGCCTAATTTCTCATATACTAAGGCCAAACCATTTTTTTTTTCCTCCAAATGAACATTGTTTTGATAATACAGGTTTACCTTGGCATCAAAAGGCAAGACTTATTTTTCCTCCAATAAATATGGAGATGCTGGAAAAAACACAAGCTCAAGACAAACTAACAAGATCTCAGCATTTACACTCATTCCTGGATCTTTCTCTGTGTTAACTTATCAGTGCATTTTCTGGGTGGTAGCAGCAATGCTAGCTAAAATGTAAGCATATTTGCTAGCTTTGATGTTTAACAGGAGCTAAATCTCTGCCTGAATTAGAGTTTAAATCCACAAGCACCATAAAGGCTTAACAGTAAGTGCCAACAGCTGTACACACTAAATCAGGCTCTCATGCCAAAAAATATAACCAAAAGCTGGTATGCATGGATGTAAATACTAAAATACAGGTATGTGCATGTATGCCAGAGTAGAGTGAAAATTCTGTTTGCCTTCGTAGTGCTGTCTGCTTCAAGGACACTAAAATTTATATTGTCAGGTGCTTTTTATAGGTTTTTGGTAGTTTGTATATTTTTTTTATCTCATGAGAGAATGTGATGCATTTAATTGTATGGTTAAATTTTGACAACAAAATTAAAGACTTGCTTTGTCATCAGAAACCCCAAGATGGCAATACAGTCTTGTTTTTCTTTGCTGCTTTTATTTGGTATTATTATTATCATCATCACAATTATTATATTGCAGTACATGGAGCAGATTTTCTCATTTGCTGACATCTAAAAGCCTTGATGATTGCTAAGGATTATTTATGCAAAAACATTGAAAGCTCCAACTACTTTATGTTAACTGAATGAATGAACACTGTGCTTGAACTGGAGTTACTAAAAGATTCTATTTAATAATGTCAGCCAAATACACATCTCTGCTCAAGTTTGGCTTCATTTTAAAGGTGTACACAACACGGTTAAGAATAGCTACAGTTATGTATAATTTTCAGCTTAGCCTACTCTCACATAAATTACATTTTCAGGTAGCAACCTATCTTGGTTATCTATACCCTGATCACTTTGGAATGAATTCATCAGGACTCTTCAGTGTTCAGATAGCTTCATCAGAGCCAAGGCACTCTGTTCTGATGCAGTTAACTTCAGCTGCAGAGAATGCAGTGAGCAAGGGAGAGCAAGGATCCTTCACCTTGATGCTTGAGGAGAGAAACTGCAGATTTATCAAATGGGCCACCCCCATGACTGCTGCCCTGGACTTTGTAAAGTCACAGGAAAAAACACAAAGGAAAAAAGCTGTGATTTCCAGTGTGTTAGCTGATATGTGTGGGCCATGAGAGATGTATGCACAGGGCTGTGATGAAAGATCAGGTTCCCCCAGGGAAGTCACACTCCTGCCCCAGCCTTGTTAAGTATCAGGTTTAAAAGAGGGCTCAGGTAAAGCTGGGTGAGAGTGAAAACTTCCAATCAGACAGATTTTCTGTGTTTACATTAGCCAGCCCTGCACTGAAAGAAATTAATTTCCAGTGGCAGGTAATATCAATGAAAAATTCTTGTAGTGTGTCAGGAAAGATATTGAGACTAATGCTGACAAGACAACCAAAGGAATAAGAATTGCCTAATAGTGAGACAATGTTACTCAAAAATAGATAAATAATATTAGACTTTTCCAGGGTCATTAGAACTTTCCAGGGTCCAGCAGGAAGATAATAAAGATGTAGGCATTGATCTTTGATGGTCTGTCAAAATTTTATGCATCCATATGTACACATACATCATATTTTTATGTCTATAAGTTGGAAGGTATATAGCAAGCAGAGAGAGAGAGAGAGAAAGTGTGTCTGAGTATACTTTAGAATTATGCTTTAGAATAATTTAACACAGAAAGTCAGCAGGAAGACCATTTATGCAAACAAGGCCAGACTGTCATCATAACATTTTGCAGCCTCTGAGGACAGTGAGGGCTGCTATGCCAACTGCTTAGGCCCAGCACTCAGCACTGCCTGCTGTAACTGGTTGAAATCATCTATTACAAAATGGATCACAAAATTTTAATTTTATGAAACCATAATATTTGGAGATTAAAGCCACAATTCTCTGAATAAAATCTGTTTCCTCTGGAAGACAAACAAAAGACTTATGATTAAGCACTCAGTGCAATATCCTTTTTTCTACCTTTCTATCTTCTCTAAACATCATTGCCACTTTAATAAAAATTGTGAAGTAGTATCATTTTAATGGGAAATCATGTGGGAGGTCTATACTGTATTGTTACTGAGAGGCAAAGGGTGTCTCATTTTAATTTACTTGCCATTACAAGAATGATGTTTAGAACATATCCATGCAGATTACTAGAGCTACCCTCAAATTACTGCTGGGAAACAGAAAACATACCTTCAGAGGAAGAAGTTCTTGTGGTTGCTAATGTCCCTCCCAGAATAAACATTTTGGAACTAAGCAAACTGAATCCACAGGAAACCATAAATTAACTTTTTTTTTTTTTAGATTACATTGATAAAAGCATGAAGAATAGAGGCTTTTCTGTGACTATCTATAAAAGTCAGTCTGCACTATTGCTAGAGGCAAACTAATGCTTTTCTTAGATCTGGCATACCAGGTAAGAAGAGAGAAGAGACTGAATTACCCTGTCACATCAGGAGGGTAGCTAGCTCATCCTGCACTAACTGAGCTTCTAAACTACATCTGAAAGGGCAGGATGAGGTGAGCTTGCACTGCCAGTTGGTATTCTGTATGTGTCCTGCATTGCTGTGCAGACTCTTAGTTTCCAGCACTGTCTAGCAGCTTTTAAAGCAGTAAATTTATCTGAAAATTAGGAAGAGTTTCATTGCTTAAACGAGGCCTTTTGTAACAGAAACATCCAGAAACCTCCCCTGCCCAGCAGCCCAATCATAGCTGGTGCATGAAGCAGGCTGTTTGATTTAGCATAAACTGCTTTTTGCAGGACAAGTGTGTGAAGAGGAAAGAGCACAAATGGCCCCATTTGGGTTCAGATGCATTTCTGATGACTTAAAAAAATAGCTGAAGGGTGAAAAAAAATTTTGTGCGGCAAAGGGGAATTTACAGAGATTAGAGTCACAGGTTTAGGATCTGGAAAAGCATTTGGTTATATTATTACAAAAATTTTTATGGATTAATTAATGGAACAGTAATGAGATGAATTGCTTTTGATTTAATGCATAAATGCATAACTCTTTTTGGGAGTGATGGGACAAAAGAGTCCCACTATTTCCCATGGGTGGCTGACTGGGATGCTTGAATTCAGCAGGATGGTTCAGCATTTGATAAGTGGGCAGACCTTAGGCAGTTTTTTAATGAAGTGCTGTGATAGATGCACACAGAAAATTCCAGGGTGATTTACACCCTCTGTGATACTGCAGAAGACAATAAGATTGCTTGCAGGGAGAGCGAGGGGCTTTCCCTTTAGTGTTGCTCATTTTGTTGAGCATTATTATTTCTAATCCTCTGTCAGAAAAATCTGCAACTTCTAATGGTTTTGCATATTTCTGAGGTATCTCCTGACCCCTGTGAACCCACAAGTGTGATCACACAGAGGACAACTAATTCCCTGGCAGCCTGGATGCACGCAATACGTGAGCACTGCAATGCCAGCAGAAATACAGGAGGAAAAGATCCATCTGTGGAATCTAATTACATGTGCTTGGCATGACAGGTCAGCAGATGTGATCCCCTCACTTCAGAACTTCAAAAATGTTCACTCCTGGACTTCGCAATAATTTTCTTTCAATTCTGGAGTGTTTATATGAATTATTTGCATTTTCCTTTCACATTGACAACTGAAATACGGATTTTGCTAAAACTGGAGGAAAGTTGGGATGCAGGAAGTAAAGTTGATAGGCACATATGGGTAGAATATACCTACCACATACAAAAGTGATAAAACTGATACCAAAAATGTGATAAAAATAGTATTTATTATCTTTTTCTAGGAATCCAACCTCTCATTAGAGATTATTTTGTATCATGTTCTGCATGCAAGATGACATGTATTTTACCTGAGAAACATATGAGACATAGATTTTAACTCCAGAAACAGATGCTATTTTTTTTTAAAGAGACCAATTCTTTTCTGCTGTCGAAACAGCACAAACAGCTTAAAGCAGCAGGGTCATATGCCTTCTGATAAAAGCATGAAGAATAGAGGCTTTTCTGTGACTGGGAGGTCAAAAGAGGGGCCTGGTCATTTGAGGATGTGATCTTTGCCCCTGCCTGTGGTTTTTAATAATTCCACATTTAAATATATCAATATAACAAATAAGTGAGGACATTAGTACTGAGCATGTATCTACAACTACAGCTGGAGGTCTTTCAGTCAGAGAAGCTTAAAAGAAATTGTGATTAAAATGAATATTTTCTATTTTATTTTAATGGAAAGTCACATGTTAAAGTTGAAAACATCAAATGATGAATTGTCTTCTACTTGGGTGAATTTAGAAACCTCCATCAACGAGGAGGGAAGAGAGAGTGTTGTAACATGCAAGACATTTATCAGGTTTACCTGCTTGTGAGCGTGGTCATAAGAATTGATGTGGTTGTCAAATTCCTGGTGTTTGTGGTACTGCTTGTCACAGAGTTCACAGTAGAAGTTAGCCTTCACATCCTCCAGGGCCTTAGCTGCAGCTTTCTCCTTCTCAGCGTAGTCCTGCAAAGGCAGAAGCAGAGGGAGGCGCTTCACCTGAGACCATGAACTCCTGCTCCTGCAGCTCTTTCCATCAGCCACAAGCACTGCACAGCTAGAACACCACACTCCATCCCAAACATGCTAAGGAGGTTTTGGTCTTTAGCAGGATTCAATAAAAGAGTTGTGTTTCTTGGGGAATTGTTCTTAGTGCTCATTGTAGGTTCTGCAGTAAGAAAAGTAGAGAGGAAAGGGGTGCAGAGGAATCCCATCAGGATACTGCCTAGCTCCTGGGCAGGAAAGATGAGCAGTGGAGAACAAGTAAAACCCCAGAGCTGGCCTGTTAACTCTACCAGCCCCAGATTACCCCAATATCTGTCTGCTCTTTCAGGTCCTACTGCTCACAAGAAATAAACTGGTTTAATTTGATCCTATGGCAGATTTTCTTTTGTGTTCCACTTTCTGACTTCTATGAAATATTCACTGGGGCCAGGCAGCAGATTGCTACAGCTGGCTGAGATTTCCCTGGAGAAGAGTCACCTCTGCAAGCACCTTTTCTGTTCTTCCCTGTGCTTCCCAACGTCTGCCTGAAGGGAGACACCATCCAGGTAAACCAAACTGGATGAATCTCCCCTGTCTGGCACAGGCCACAACCACTGAGGAGAGCATTAGCTCATGTCCAGGCTCATGCAAACACAGCTGAAAGCAGGGAAAACACAATTAATTCCTACATAGTTGCCTTCCATATCTCCCCAGTGACACAAGTGAGTGCTATGGAAAGTCAAATACTTCAATTTAATACATAATATTAGGTAAAAAAGAGAACATTTCAAATGCGGGAGCCAAAAGTTACTGTCTTCAAATTAATGCAGCTAAATAAAGGGCCTGATATGCAAAATTGGCAGCAGCCTTTGTCAATCTTATTTCTTATAAAAGTCCTTCATTATACTGTTGTTACTATTATGACACATCCTTAAACATTTTGCATTAAAGTGCAAACTTCTGATATAGAAAACAAAAAAGTTGGTAGAAGCTATTCATTTTATATTCATATTGACAAGCTGATATTTCTTGAGTGTGTGTAATATATTGCCAGGGATTGCAGTAATTCGTCATTTGCTGTACCGTTTTTCTCTCCTAAAGAAATGAGTGCTTTCTGCTGCCAGGCTTTCCATGCAGTCAGTGTTGCTTGCTGTCCACGTGTTGTCACCACCCTCTGCGTGACAAACTCAGAGCACACGAAAGCCAGGCCAGGCTGCACATCTGGGACAGGCTGCTCTTAGCACATCACAGTGCCCAGCACAGCCTCAGGGACCAGAGCAGGGTGCAGGCTGGTGTTTGGGTATGGCAGATTCACATGAAACTACATTTTGAGCCCTTCAGAGGGGGAAGGACTTCCTCAAAGAGTGACACGATTCAAACCTGAGACTTGGCCAAGCAGCCCATGCTGGCTGTCAGTGTGACACAGTGAACTTGTCACAGCTCTGTGCTGGGAGCCCTTCTGCTTTGCCCTGGCCTTTACACCCTCAGATCGCTGTGAGCAGGTCTTTTTTACACCATAGTTTTAGAGGTTGCCTTTGCTGGTGAGGTTAATTTCATCTAAACTTGGCTGTCTAGAAGTTAGGTGTATGAGTAAGACATTATATTAACTTTCTCTTTAAAAACCAGAAAAATGCTAGATACTGGCAAATGGTTATTAATCCCATCTATTTCAAAAACCGCATTTTAGGACGAGATTAAATTCTCCAGCAGTTCTATCTCTCTCTGACCACTGCAAGGCTCTAAATTACTAACCTGGCCTACATCCTTAATCCTTAGATTGCTGAACTCAAAGATAATAAATTCTATATTGTATTTCTTTAGATTCAATTCTAAGTCTCACCATCAAACTTGCATGAACTGACCTACTTGAAGACAGGAGGTCAAAGGGGAAGACTGAGCCCAGAATTCTGATTTTACATCTTATAGGTGATACCAATGACATGCCAGTTCCTCCCAGAGGATGCAAATAAAGCTCTTTCCTGCAAGTGCATAGCTCAGGTGGGTCAATATATTACAGTAGACTCAGAAAACAGCTAATCTGACCTAATATTTTTCCTCTTGAGAGGCTGCTCAATTATGGTAGTCAATCCTTGATTGTATCAGGGAGAAGTATTCTCACAATCAAATAGTTAAATAGCTTTCATTAGTTATTTAAATTTACAGAGCCCATTAAAAAGTGATACTTTTCAGCTTATGCTTCAGACCCATTGTTTTGCTAGCATTAATTATTCACCAAGCCTTTGATATAATTAAAATGCATAAATTAGAATGTGGATGCAATAGTATTAATTATGCAGAGATGTCTTCCCTGAAAGCCAAGTGTTGGAGGCAACATGTTTTCATTCGAAACTGGTAAAAATGTAAGTTTTGCACTCACTCTAAGCAAGCCAAAGCATAATTGTTTTGCAGGAAGGGTTGTGCCTTTTTTTTTTTTTTTTTTTTTTTCCTTGGTCTGAACTGTCAATTAAATGTTTACAACCTGCTCCATCTTTCCTTCTGCTAATTGTTTGGGGTGAATGCACCACATTACTGTCTGTAGAGCACAACTGAAACTGCTGCTCGTGAGCATTCCAAACTGCCAACTTTATCTTTCTCAGCAGAAATGAATACAGTTCCCTTCACATAAAGATGTTTTAAAATAGCAACAAGGCAGCTCCCAGGTGCATCCTAAGATAATCACAACTACCTCCATTGCCTTATTGCTTAATTATGCTTGTCTAGCATGGCAAAATGCACAACTTCCTGCTTGCTTATCGATCAGACGCAGGGAAATTGAGTGCCACATCACATACTTCAGAAAGGTCATGGATTTTTCTTTCCTTACAAAGACATAAGAACTTCTAGCACTGCTGTAAATTGTGCATAGTCAAATGAATTTTCACATACTTCTAATATCATCTCACTGGGGTTGTACAGACCTATGGTCAATTCTGGCATGGTAAACATGATCACTTGAGAGAAAATTTTTGGAATTACACCTGTAGAAAGCATAAGTGATCATGAGGGTCTGATCACTGATCACAAATGTAGACACAGGCAGGCAGGAAAGATGCACATTGGATCTTCAGTGGTAAGGAGTATTTGTGTACCAGTCTCATAAACTTTATTCTGGATCGTACCCTCCTTAGTACTGGCACATAGCCTGGGTAGACACTTATTAGACGAAATAAGCCAGCAGCTCTGTCTTTGGGTCATGGACAACAGTGGTGCAAGCAGATGTAAGGGGTGATGCCATCCTGGGAGGTAAGGATTCCTAGAAACCAAGGATTAACCAACTTCTGTGCTGCTGGATGCAGACAGTGTAGGGTAGAAGGATAAACAAGTGCAGAACATGTCTCTGAATGCATTTTTTCTAGACGCCTGCAAAATAGTTCCATGTTATAGATTGTAATTGCATTCACATCAATTTGGCCCACAGAGACACATAACTGTAATAATTGTTTACATATTGGATTAATTAAAAAAATACTTCTCTAGCATGTTAGGCTAGAAGTGCTATCACTTAGCAGCTACTTTGCAGTATGATTCGTATTGTGAAAATGCAATTAATGGTAGCTGACATTTCATTTTCTAATATAGGGAAAATCAATGAAAAATCCCATGTAACTGAGTTTTCTTGAATGTTGCCACTGACGTTTAGTCAATTAGAAATCATTTATTAAATCCAGAGTCTGTAATAGATATCTAATAGACTGCATGGCCATTAAAGGATGCTGACCTAGACAAAACAATACCACATTTCTTGTTCTCAGTAACTGGTAGTAAATATATCTGCTATGTTCAAATGGACTAAGGTGAAATGTAGGTCACTGAATACAATAAAACTTGCAGAGGCAATTTTCTACAAACCCATGGATTTCTATAAATACAGTGGAGTGAATGAATGTTGCTTGCAATAGAATATGAGAAAAATACAGCACCATTAGCTCGCTTTTGATTACCTATTTCTAAATTGGAATGCAAGATTAGTGACAGAACAGGTAACTCACATTAATGCAGAACTCAGTAAGTGACAGTCTGCTCCCTCTTCAGGGACATAAGCAATCAGTTTGGTAACTTCAATATAATTTTACTAGAACCAGATTAGATATGAATGCATGTTTTAAATACTTATGCAACTACTGAAGTGCCTCTTGGGGGTTCTCAGGCTAGAGGTTAAAGGAGAAATAGGACAAATATAAGCACATGAATTAGCTACAGATTACAGTCTCCACTAAGACTTTTAAACATATTTTCATTAGTGATTTAGATGACAAAATTAATTGTGATTATGTATGAAATCTATAAATGATACTAATTAATGGCATAGGGCATACTAATGCTTTAGGGACCAGGATCAAAATTCAAAATACTGTAATAATCTTCAGATATGATCTTAAATCAGCAAGATAAAATTCAGTAAGATGTGTGCCAACTGCTGCACTTTGGAGGGGAAAATCACATTCGTCAGTATAAGATTGAGAATAGCAGAGTAAATGCAAATGCAAGGGAAAAGGTCCAAGAGTTAGAGTGAAAAAGAAAACAACTGAAAGTCAACAATGAAAGTCAAGGCAAATCACATTCTGACATGTTAATAGTAATGTTATAAGTAAGATGCTGAGGGTGATTATTCCACTTGATTCAGTATTGGTGAAATGTCAGCTGTAAAATACTATTTGATACATCTACACTAGCAAATGACTTGGCTTCTAGAATCTGGCCCATCATTCCCACTCCACATATGATAGTTCATTTCCAGGCCTTTTCATTTCAGAGTTCCCTTTGAGATCACAATGATTGCATTTCCAGAATAACATTCTGTGCAGGGACCACACTCTACAGGCAGCAAGGATGAGACACCACCACCCTCTCCGTGCCCTGTACAGTCTTATGAAAACCCAAATGATTTTTCTCAAAGAAAGAAACACTTGCATGCCATAAAAACACATGCAGCATCATGTCACAAAAACATTAAACCCAGCAGTGGTTTAATGTAGCCCTTAGACTTCTTCATACAGACTGAAATCAGAACAAAGATAATGATTACACCTAACAGTACCAGGCAGTCTTGGGGATACTTAGGTCAATATGGACATATGGACAGGTTGCCTTGGGGTATATGTGCTTTTTGGGCAAGACCAAAGTGTAGGTGTAGCCTTTGAGTCAGTTTGCTTCCCACAATTTGAGAAAGACATGGGTGTACTTGAGAAGTCTTTGAGAGAAGTATAGGGATAAGAAATTTAAAAGTAAGTTACATGCCTTAATTAGGCAAACTAGACCTCAATCTGTAATTCATATTGGCTCATATTCATATTCAATTTTCATTGGTTGATTAATGTGAGCAATTGTAAATAACATTTTTGAGGGAAATTTATAGAACTGACCAGACTGGTATGGAACACCTCTGGGTGGTCAGGCCTTGTGCACAGATGTGTAGAAACAGCAGTCATATAACCTTCATTTTGAGTGTTCATTCATCACATCTTCAAAATTCACCAGTTTTAGGGATACCTGCACATAATTTTTATGCCCTTATATATTTTCTTCTGCAGCTAGAGTTAGATAAGATCTTTAAAACTCTTTAAAACTTTTAAAAGATCTTTAAAACTCAGCAGGCAGATGATAGAATGCAGGAATCAAAGCACTTGTGTGCAATGTGAGACTTGAGTACCACAGAAATGCCCTGATATTAAGATATGTAACTGAACATCAGGTTGGTTGAAATTAATGAACATTTCCCTGAAAGTTCTTTTTTTTTTCTCCCTGGAGAAGGCTGTTCTCTTACCTAAAGACTTTCCTAGGGAAGTTTAGCCGCGGAGATAGAATAAAAAGCAAGTGATTTGTTCAGCTGCAATAGCTGGCAGTACAGCACATTTTCATTTATCTCACAAATGTTCTGCCATTCTCCACCTTGCAAACTCAATGCATAGTTTCTGCCACTGTGGGCTCTACAGTGAGGATTTACAGAGCTATCTGTTGCAAAGGATTTTTTCTTCAAAGGCAGTAAATGCTGCCATTCTCAGCTGCCTCATAGAGGGCAACACCTAACTTCTGCAAATAAATACATCTTCATATTTTTCTTTCTCAGCCAATTAGTGAAGCATTTTCAGTCGTATGCACATCCATTTGCTACTAGAATGCTGAAAAGTGCAATGCTTTTAGCAGGTCCTACATGCCTCTCAGAGTACAACCCTGCTGGGACTAATAAGACATGTAAACCAATTCTTATCTATTTACTATTGAAATCATCACTGCTGATTGGAACAAGCCTTATAGGACATAAGAATTCTAAGAACACAAGCAGATCTATTCAGATCTTCAGAAAATCTATTATTTTCTAAGACAAGTGGTTGCTCCTGATAACTTTATAAAGAGATTTTGAGATTTTCTATACTCATTTTCAACACTATAAATGGAGCATACAACCACTAAAACTCCTTGTTGTGGATATAGAGGGCATTTTTCAAACATCCCAATGTGATTCAACACTTTTCTCCTCATTTTCAGAAACTGGTGGAACTGAGGAGGTGCATGTATTTGATTTTCCGAAAATGTGATCAAGAACTGACCCGCAAAGGTAATTTGCTACCTAGCTGTAAGTTACATATTGTATGTATTCAGTTTAATTTTTAGAAAAATATACAAGTAATCAAATTTGAGTGTTTACTTAATTTTATACTGCAAAGGAATATATCTAAAAGGAAGTATGGTTTTGGCTGGGATAGAATTAATTTTCTTCATAGTAGTTTAGTTTTCAACTGGGGTTAAAACATGACAGAATAATTATCAAAATACAATTTATTTACTTGAGAAAAAACTGCCTGGAATTACACGCATTGCAGAAATAAGAGTTCTAGGATAAAGCCAGCTTAAAAAGAATATTAAAAATAGAGTGGAAATAACATAAATGGAAAGAAAGTTCAATTTGAGAAAATCAAGGGGTGAAGTGGAGATCAGTGATGAGTATTGTCCATATTAGGACCAGTGCTGTTCCATAACATCACAGATGACATAGTGGCATCCAGTGCACCCACAGAAAGTTTGCAGATGACAAGAAGCTGGTGGTGGGGCTGACATGCCTGAGGGAGGGGATGCCACCCAGAGAGAACTGGGCAAGCTCAACCAGTGGGAGCATGTGAACCTTGTGAGGTTTAACAAGCCATAGGCAAGGTCCTGCACCTGAGTGAGGACAACCCCCAGCTGTAAACAGAAGGTGATAAAGGATCTGCTCCCATGTATTAACTACTGAGATACAGATTAAAGAAGAAATTCAGTTGAATATAGCAAATACACTATTTCCCAATAGACTGGGGAATACACTCAGGCATAAAGACCAAATGATATCTATAAATCCTTCAATATATTTAGGCTGCAATCCATAAGGTGTCTCATCATCAGTGGCAAAGACTTGAGGAAAACTTTCGCGTTGAAGTTGCAGGTGTCATTTTAAGATGAAGCATGATATATTTATGAGGGGGAATATATGATGTGATTTGGTTGGTTAAATTTGGTTTGAAGATTTCAGAAAATCTAAAGTTACACTAAATCTGCTTAATGATTAATGTCTTGCTGCTTGATTTTTATCTCTGGGCCTCATTGTTAATCTATGCCTTATATTAATGCTAGCATTAGCATTTGACTTATTGCTTTGAAGGAGTTTTCAAGCATAAAGTCATTAAAGAACAATTTCAAAATACAAATGCTGCCATTAAAGAATAAAAAAAATTGTTGCAATTCAGTAACTGGAGCAACAGCCTCAAGAAGGTGAAGAAATATGACTCCAGGAGAGCCTGAGAAAACAAAGGGCATCAGAACTGTCGAAATTACTGGTGGTAGAGTCTGAAACAATTTCTGGGGTAACTGGAAACAGATGTGGGTTTCTTACTATTAAGATTATATTCTAGGCCTTAAAAAAAATTCTAAGAGCTTTATGGGTAAGATTAAAAAGATAAAAAATTATAGAGGATCTCAATGTATTTCCAGCTAGTCTGCAGATTTGGTTCACTGATCTTACATGTCAATATGACTGTGGAAAAATGTAGATAGAATAGTCGGACAGAGGAACTGTTCCCGTTACGGAGAAGAAGAAAAAAAACCCCATCATTCGCTTTTTCCTTATAGTCCTGCTTTTCTGCACAAATGTGAGCCCTTCAGTGAATCTGATTGTGACATTTTTGTCTGCATTCTATTCAAAGTCAATTCCTTCAATTTGTTCCCTGATTCATACTACTCCCTCTCTCCTCCTCTCAGGTGATCATTTCTTTTGCTCCTTTTCTGATGAGTGAGGTATTATCAATTAATCTGAAGAGTTAGTCCTCCATTTATGCCTTACCATTCTCGCTTTTCCACTTGCAATTTTTTGGAGTACAATGCATGTTCTAGCACTGCATATAATGGATCGATGTGATGTATTTCTTTGTCTGTCCCCTCTTTTCAGATTAAATGTACTTGACATTTTCTAAGATCTTTCTACATTTTGACCTAAAGGCTACTTCTATAAAACACAATGGAATAAAACTCATATGTAGTGTCTTTCATATTTGAGCTAGCTAAAAGCACTTTGCAACAATGATTTTGATCATTGTTTAGGAAATTGTTTAGAAAATTGTGTAGGAAATGCAGCATTTGATATGAGCGTAGGAATAGTTATCGCACAACTCATATATAGCTGTTAGAACCATTTTTATTAAGTGCCTTTTTCACAAAGTACAGGCTAATCATATCAGATAGCATTTTATAGTCTTTAATAACAATGGCATTAAACATTTAAATCTCTCTCTTTCAACATTGTTGGACTCTTTTGCTGCAGATACCGCAATATTACCACCAGTTCCTGTAGTCTTATTCAATATCATAAATGATGCAATATGTCTCATATCAGTGGGTTTCTTTGCTCATAGCAACAGAGAATAATTTTGAATTTTATGATAAAATATTAATAAACTATTAGTAAATCCAGATTGGTCAATTTATTTCTTATAGTATGTATATTTGCAATCTACTTCAGAAAATATCTTCTAGGGTAAGCATTAATCATACATTTGAATTATATTTATACCGTTCACCTTCACTTAAAACTCATCTATAAGATCCTCCATCATTGTGGCATTGTGTAGCATTTGATGACAATTTTTTAACCAGAAATCAGGGTATTTCTGCACATTAGCTTTTCATGGATTCTTTATTATTATTATTATTATTATTATTATTATTACTATTATTATTATTATTATTATTATTATTTTATTTTAACAGAAGTCCAGAACACTGATTTATGGAAGCTTTGGTTTTCCTCAGCATCTGAAGTTATTCAAGGGAAAAAGAAAGAATTCCAAATTGCTCTATGAAATCCAAATAGAAAAAAAAAGGTTACTTACACACATATATATCCTTCTTGTTCTGCAGCTCTCCAAATGCATTCATGTGAGTTATAAAATTCTATATACTTTTTGTGTTAAGTCTGCAATTTTATACAAGGTAGAATTCAATGACCTGACCTAAAGCAAAAAAAGAATCTTTTCATTTAGATGAAAGTATAATATTTACATTCTGATTGGAAAAAATGCATGAGAGGGAGAGAGAGTAAGATAGGAAACACATGAGTGTGACAGCAAGAGAGGGTGGGAGGAAGGAAGGAAGGAAGGAAGGAAGGAAGGAATACTTTTTCTACCTCTATTTTAGCTAAATGCTTATGGCTTGAAACTCACCCTGCAGCACACATGGCAATTAAAACTAGTTGATTTTTAAATACAACTGAACACTCAACTTTTAGATTAATGACACCCTTATGGCAATTTCCAAAGTCAATCTCTGTCATCCCATATTCATCAGCCAGGATGCAGGAAATAACTGCCTGGAAGGAGTCCTGGTATCCAGTGCCAAGTAGTTTTCTTCAGTTTTCATACTCAGTATACAACCTCTCCAGGGGTACACAGCAGAATCTTTACATCCCATAGTATCCTGTTCAATTTACAGATAATCCTGCATGACTTTGCATCTTTGGTCTCTTGCCTTCTTTTTTTTTTTTCCTTTTCTTCATGTTACAACCCAAGGAGCAGAGACAGAATCCTTGTCCTTCCTGCCAGTTTCTGTGTTTACCAGGCTGTATAATTGGTAGTGATCTTCACTAATCAGCTGTAAGTCTGCAATAGTTTTGATTACGTATTCATAGAAAAAAAAATTAGCTAGAATATATCTTCAGAGCTAATTTCTGGCCTTCATGAGGATGTGGATAAACCCCCATGCTCACGATCAGTTGTGACACCTTGTGCCACTTACCAGCTTCTCCTTCTGTGCTATCACCCAGGTTAAGGACCTGTTGCAAAACTGCATGAAGGGCTACAAAAAATGTTGTCCTAAAATGCTCCACCCTGTCCTCATGTCTTGGTGAAGTCCTTTTCCCAGAAGCTGTAACAAAGCCCAGCTGTAGCTGCCTCCCTCTCCAGGGCAGGCTCTAACACAGCCCAGCATGGCTGGACTCAATGGAAGCTTTGAAACAGATTCTATGAGACCATAAGATCCAGCTGTGACAAGCATAGTAAATGGAAAAACAAAACAAACAAAAAGGAAAATACAATTTAGATCCAGGGGTATTTACTGAGATTATTAAAATTAATAGAAGAGAGGGCGAGCCCATCCTTGCAGAGACAGATTTGAAAAAAAAAAACCAAAAAAACCCAAACAAATCAAGATGTGGAAGAGCAAAATAGCTGTTTAAAAGACTACATTTTTTCCTGCTGTGTTATTTTGTGAGTAAAATATTAATATGTTTCAAAATTGATAGCAAGCATATATTGTGCTCTTGAATTCATCATGTATGATTGTTGGTATTAGGAACAGAACTGTATAATGCAACACACAATTTAAAATAAAATGTCAGTGTCTGGGACACAAAAGATCTTAAACAGATATTTTGTTGAACAAATAAAAGATGATCCATCCTCTTCTTCCCTCAAATGAATAAACTATATAACCTAAAGCTAATTCTGTCACAAGCACTTGGTTGTGAATACGTTACCCAGGCGTAATGAGCACTTCTAGTGCTGCTGTGGAGACCTGAGGCTTCCTGAGACAACAACTCAGGCAGCTGATTGCTGCTTGATGCTGTAAAATGAGGTCTCCTGGGGTGTCCATTAATCCCATGAATTTACTGAACACAGGGCAATGTAGAGGTGCTTGATTTCAGAAAAATGAGACAGGCTGGCATCTCTTAACTTGAAAGAATATTTCTGGCTTCACCATCACCAATTATAAATACGAATGGGGAGTTCTCAGCTCCAAGAGTACTATCATTAAATTTCTTGCCTTACTGTGTCATATTTCCAAAGAATGAGTCTTAAAGAAATGACAGCATTTATATTCATTACAGACTCTCTGAATCCTTATTTTTAACCGTGATTCTGTGTTGAATATTTAATGATTTTAATGCAAAAAAAGTGAATATAAGTAGTTCCTAACTTTGATTTTTATAACCTGTTAGTCCAACCATTTTTGTCATGACACAATGCACAATCTTATTAGGTAATGGTGCATTTCCTTAATGAATATGAATACAAATGTGTGAGCTCTCTAACTCTAATTAAAACAGATGACTCAATGAATTAATGATGAGACTTTTCCTTCCAGTATTTGAAACCTATATAGTAAACTGTCTGTTCTTAACTAAAATTCAACAAACAAAAAACATGAATGTAATCTCAGTTGTTTGCCACTGGCTTCACTGGAATGATACTTGGTTACGTAACTGATGTATGAAAGCAGAACAAAGGAACAGCATTTTCATCTGGACATTCAGTCATACGATTTATTTTCTCATAGTCCTGAGAAGAGCAGGAGTTGGACTTGATCATCCTTCTGGGCCCTTTCAAACTCGAGCTATTGTAGGATTCTATGATTCTTGCAGCAATACAGTCCTCTAGTACATTGAGAATTCACTGAATTGCATGAGAGGGTCTGGGGACCACACTCAGTGATTTGTGTAAAGTCATGAATGTAGCCATAATCAGTCTGAAAGCAGTTAATAAATATTGGGTAACTCTCACTGAGTTGGTACTTAGAATGCGAATTAAAAGTTTAATAAAGAATTAATGTGTATGGGCAGAAAAAAAACCCAACAACTTGGCATAGCAATTCAATTAATAAGCCTGGGAGAATTATTTTGTATGTTATTTTTCTTGTAATTACTTGCCTTCTGTACAAACTTTCTATTGCCACAGTTTCTAAACCTCATTATTTTGTATCCATCCCATTGACTCTTCACTGCTTACATTTTGGTTCAAAGCAACCTATTCTGCTGCATTTCCATGGCTGTTGATTTGGGTCTAATGCACTTCACTTTCATCCCTGAACAGCTTCTCGCTATATTGTCAATATATTGTCAATATATTGTCTGAAAGACCCAACAGAAAATTCTTATGAGATTTGATATATTGATGTGTAGCTGGATTATTCTGAGCTGCTCACACTGGTATCAACAGCCATCTGATGGGACTTGTGCAAGTACTCACAGCCATGTCCCACACATGGGAATTACACAAATGCACTGTAGAAATGAACAGGAAATATTATTTTTGTCAGGTTTCGTTGCCTATATTTAGAGATAGTCCCCACCCTTTTTAATACAAGTATTATGCCACAGGAAATTTCTAAAAGGAGAAGTTCTGACTCCATTCATTAGGGCTTTGACTAGTTTGTTCAGTGAATTAAGCCTGTAGTAATTTAAAAGCAACCAGGATTTCATTTGCATTATGACAGGTATGATCAAGTGAGACTCAGACCTCATAGTAGCAGTTACTGCTAGCCTGAAAATTATCTTTTTCCCATTTGAGAGGAACACAGCTCTTAAATGCTGGACATTTAGCCATTTTCGGTGACCTCTATACAGAAAACTCCAGTTATGAATTTAGTACAAGATATTTTCATATATTCAAAATACTTCTCCTGTTCTAGAAGAACAACTCTGACAAGTTTTCTCATACTTGTTCTATGTGCTTAACAGAGAGAAATAAAAAACGAACTACATCCATATGTGATGTATATGGTCATCTCTGTCTTTAACACAATTTGTCAAATGGTTGCATAAGCTTATATTTATTATTCAAAACATCATTCTGAAGCTTCACTGCCTTCCACAATGAGTACAGTGCCAGGACTTTGGCCTCATCCTGCTGGACTTTACAGCACTGGACTTCTTGTATGCACCTTTCTGGAACCTGTGGGGCTGCACCAGCCATCACAGCTGTCTCCTGTGAGCCCAGAGTAAATCCAGCATGCTGAATGAGACATCATTTGGAAATAACAAGAGAAGAAATGGGCCTTTATGTGTCATTCCTCAGGGGCTGGGATGCCTTCCTAAAGTTAAATAGCTAAGCAATTCCTCTCAAACTTGGCCTCCTTTTCATGTCTTGCCCACTAAAAGGTGTTTTTTCTGTTCAATTTGGGAACATGGTACTACATTTATTCATGCCCCTTTTCTAATCACCAGCAGGACAAAGGAGTTCAGTACAACACTATGTGCTCCCAGCACCATGGAGAATGTGGAAGCAAGCACTGAATGACAGGAAGAAGATTTGCCTGTAGGTTTATGGTGTGCCAGAAATAGCACCCCGTGTTCCAGCCTTAGCCCAGTGAACTGCATGACTACATTTTCAATAATTTTAGTCAGTGAAGATATCTAGAAAGCATGGAAAAATGTGACAAAGAAGATGACTGGAAAATAAAGGAACAAATTACGAAGCACCAGAGGAAATGGACAAGGGAAAACACAGCCATGGAAGATAATGGAAAGAAAATCTTTATTCTAATTACTTAACTGAAAAGAAACCTCAGCAGGCTGATACACATTATTCAACATTTCTGTATAGTGTCTGTAGTATAGCATGTATAACATAACAACAAAACTATTTTATAGTTCCATCTAATATATATTACATACATTGTATGTAATAGTAAAATAGTGATGTAAATATGCTCTATATAATATCAAATTAATGTTAATATTACATTACCAGATTTTTTCACTATGTTATTATTTTATAATAATAATAATATATGATATTGTATACAAGCAATAAGATTTTGGCATCACTAAATCTAAATAATGCTTCAACTTCATACTCTTCTATAAGGAGAAATAGGGTTACTACTATCCCTGCTACCAATTTGGCTGTCCTGATAATGTGTATTTTCACAAATCACTTCAAGTAAACATATGGTGCCATTGCTTCTTGTATAGTTTTAGTATCTTGAAATTTACAGCAGAGTGCAAAGTTAATCAGTATTTGAGATTATTTTAAATGTAAAAAATCTCATTTTCATATTTTTTGATTTTATAGCTAATGTTGAAAAACGTTTTTTTTCAGTTGTTTTCATTTTTACTGATGATGCCATGAAAGAGAGGCTAACTACAATAATGAGAGTTTATGACAAGTTAATATTTTAATAATACATTTGTCCCTAGTTTCTCTGTTTCAGATTTTAACTCATTCTAATAATAAATGTAACAACTTTGGCTGCTACTCAAGATAAAACATGCAGAGGTCCATGCACTATTTTCTTCAGTAGATATTTCTTAAAATTTCTATTCATAAAAGTCATAGTTAAATCCTAGCAATCCTTATCACAACTGTTCAAGATGTACTGTTCTAAAACAAGCACTTGCTTGGTTATGCATGCATAATAAACCCTCTTACTGAATTTGCTTCTCCTTACCACTTCTTCATTTGCAAATGTAATACATGCTTGCATGCAAAATAGGATGATGAAATTAATGTCATGCTTATATTTTCAATAAACAAAAAACTCGTCAGCATACAATAAAATAATGGAAAATTAAAGTGACTAAGCAAACAAGATAGTCATACAACAGGCACAAACCCAGCCCATTTCAGGCATTATTTAATTCAAAAATTATACTCCTGTCCAGAGAATTTATTATATATCAAACAAACAAAAAAATCTGGTTTTTTTCAACACTAATTGCCCACCAAGACATTTTCTGAAGTTACTTCATTTCTGCTCAGATCCAGTATTTGGTAATTAGTTGTATTGCCCTGAAATGTAATGATGTGACACTGGCGTCTAATTTTGGAATAAATTCAACCCTGCAGAGAAAACCTATTTATGATTCTCTGCCCTGCCTTGAGCAAAATTTAGGAGCTTGACTAATGTTCTGCACTGGGTTGAGTTCCATTTACAATGAGTGTCAGTGTGCAGATTTTTAAAAAAATCATAATTCCTGGAGGAAAGGCAAAGACTGAACCTTGTCTGAATTAGCCATAACTTTAAGTGGAATTTAAGCGTATTTCCCCCTTTGTTTGCTAATTCATGCAAAACAACAAGGAGGGGATTCTGAAATTCTCATGCACAACAGTGGCTTCCATAAGTTTGCATTCACCTTGATTTTATTGAAATAAGGCTTTTTTCTTCCAGTCCCATGAGTTATTGAAGGTTGATTTGGGGTTGGTTGGACTCTAGGATCACAAAAGCTGCACACGTGCTCTTAACAGATTCTGGAACCTTGTGTTTAAGTACAGCATTGCTCTAATATAACATCATCTGTACTTCAGCCAGGGCACCTCATACAAGAAGTATAGGCAAAAGGAAATTAAATGGAACGCAGGCTTGAAAAAATGAAAATATCTATATTTGAGGCTATGTGTTTTATTTACTTTTAAATCTATTTATACTAAAAAAAAAAAAAAAAAAACCCCAAAAAAACCCAACAAACCCAAACAAACAAACAAACAAAAAAACCCCAACAACAACAACAAAAAACCAACAAAAAACCCACATGCCAAGCAGGAGTTCTTCAAGGAATGTTGTCACCTTTGCCTTAGTATTTTGGATCAGAACAGTAGCAAGCTCCTGAAGCAATCTCAAAGCCTTCTCCTTTTCCTGCAGGTTATCTTGGTTCATGAAGCAGCTTTGGTGTGTGCAGTTGGCTTTCTTTCAAGGAAAACTGCAGAATAAGAACTGCTTAGTGTACATGCTAAATGTGCCTCAACCACAAAGGAAACATAAAGGTGCAGACCAATGTCTCATCCTGCAAACACCTTTGAGCCACGTGTTTATTGGGGATCACTGCTCCGAGTGAGCAGCCTAAATCTTGTCCAAAGCAAAATGTCTGAACAAGGTTGATGAAGTGTCTCAAACCCAACCCTTTCAATTCACAGACCCCTCCTACTAATTAGAATTACGTGTCCATGTAGACAAGGCCTGGCTACATGGTTGTCAGAAGAGCTTATAATCTCTTTTTGTGATTCTCCACCACATTTGGCCCTGATTCACCCAAACTCAGTAGAGCACAAAGCTTTTGCTATATACAAGAAGGGCATTTATAAACATATTGTATTGTACACCTCTTCTCTGGGTGACAGTTGGGTTGTTAGGCTCCTCTCTACCTTTCCAGATTTGAGGGTTTTATGTTAAAAATAGAAACAATAACTTGCTGAGTTATGTTAAAAGATCTCACTCCACAGTCAAACCTGCATTCAGCCTGTCATCAAGAAGATGGGGTTAAACACTAGGGTTGCTCTGTGGGGAAGTGAAGGACAGTCCATTTAGCAGCCTGTAGCTTTAAAATAGCAGTGAAAAGAATGTAAGCCCCTAAAGTGAAATTTTCCCCTCTTTTACTCAAGAAAAGAGTCATCTCTAACTTACACAATAAGGTCACTGTGTTTAGGGACTGATTTTCCTTTACCATCAAGGAGACACAAATATGGCTTAGGTTCTATAAACTGCACATTTTGATAACACTGCAGTCAGATCAATTGAAGTGGAACTGGTACAGAAACATTATCAGGCATCATTTCAATAGCATGTGGCAGTCTTCCAGGGGTGCAAATATCATTACAATATAGCAAAGCAGTCTATGAACCGGATTAGCTGAGCAGCTCTTATCAGCACTCAGGAAAATAATATCAGTGACTGACTTCACCTGCTTGAGTGGTTTAAATGTCCTGCCTTTCCATACTGATAACATTTGGCACCCCTTGCAGCCTGAAGACAGCACGGTTTTGTTTGATGTAATTATGGAACCATAGCAATTTTTGATAGAGAAGAAAAGACATATAGTCTAGGTCATCTTGTCCATCTCCCTGTAACTATGTGAAAGTTGCCTGGCCATGTGCCTGAAGTATATTAGAATAATACCTGCATTTTTGCTCCTCTGTGGTTTTCTTTATTGGATTTATTGGGTGGATTTTCAGATTCAGAGCAGCTGAGTTCCCAATAGCAATGCTATTTGAGTCTTTACATAGGGAAAATACTAGTAATTTGTTTTGGCAGAGAAGAATAAGAAGTGAGATGTTATTTTTAGAAATGTTCAAAAGATTTTCCTTGGGGTTTAATCTCCCCAGCACAGGATGTTTGTATGCAGGAGGACACTCTGGCTTGATATAGGCAAGTACTTGCCTGTAGTCCAAAGCTGGCAACCTGGCTTGGAGGCAGTCAGGAAATTTGTGCTGCCAGGTGGATTTTGAAGTGATTCTGATGGATTTTCAATGCAAAGAACCATTTAGAGGCAGAATCCTCATTAACGAAATTATGCTTGCTGTCCTTTGTTTGCTTCACAGTACACAAAGTTAGTATATGGTAGATATGTTACATGATAGACTCATTGTATCACAGAATGTGTTGGGTTGGAAGTGACTTAGAGACCATACTTTTCCAAATCCCTGCTGTGGGCAGAGACACCTTCCACAGACCAGGCTGCTCAAAGTCCCACCCAACCTCGACACTTTCAGGGATAAGGCAACTGCAACTTCCCAAGATGACCTGTTCCAGTGTCTCACCACCCTCACTGTAAAGAATTTCTCCCTATCTTCTGATTTAAACCTAACTCCTTTCCGTTTACAGCCATTTCCCCTTTTTCTAACATTACATGCTTCCCTGTAGCCCCCTTTAAGTACTCAAAGGTGCTATAAGGTGTTCCTGGAGCCTCCTCCAAGCTGAACAACCCCACCTCCCTCATGCTCTTCACAGAAGTGCCCAGTGCCCTGTGTCTCTCCCTGGACACACTCTAACAATCCATGTCCTTCTCATATACTCTATATACAACACCAACATATCGTAAACGAGAAAATTTTTAAGCTTCCCATTCATCCCTGTAATGTTTTCTTGCTTGCAACAGTCCTGTAGTAGACATTTGATTGGTAGTATAACACTATTTTTACCCTGGTTATAGGAATCAATTTTCACTGGCTGTAGTTTTGCCCAGGGTGAATTCTGATGTAAATAGAAATGTACCACATATACCATGGGTAGGTGATATAGCACAGATTTGATTTAGTTATAAGAATACTGACCTATTTATAAAAAAATCTACCAATAAAATGGCATCATCAGCTTTGAATTGTATCCTTAGATTTTTTTCTGAGGCCACAGAGAAGCATGCTACAGTGCATTATCAGTCTGTAGTCACCTGCTATTTGCACAGCAGTAAGCTTGTGTGGTTCCATTAGCGTGCTCAGTTTAGGTACGAAAAGTTTCAACTACAGATTCAATACCAGGCCAAGAAAAGCTAGAAAACAGATGCTGACCTCTGGCACCCATGGAACATTTCCACACTCAGTTTTCCATTATCCTGGAGGGTGTTCTCATTACCAGCTCCAAGAAAAGTTTTCCTAAGAGCAGTGACACAGACAGCACTGTAAGAATGATAGCTCCCATGGGCTGCCAAAGCATTACTTGCAGCTGAGTAGCAGAAGATGGCTTTAACAAGATAGTCCTACTGAGCACAAACTTGTGCAGTCATTAGTGCAGGCCTTTAGTGAATTATTAACTCCTTGACTATGACACCTAGGGACAGGTATCTAAACGTGCTCTGTGCACACTCTCCTCTTAGAGTGAGTCGAGTGCTGGGGTTTTGTTCTGCTGCCCACACACCTTCACTGCCACCTGATGTGCACTGTCCTGCTCTGTCAGAGCACCAGCCTGCTTTAGATCCTCTCTCCCACCTGTGCAGTGGCTTTTACCTTAGATGCTCTCAAGGGTGAGTGCATCTAACACCCTGTCAGCAGAGCATGGGCTGTGAGAAGCCCTGCACTCAGGATCCACTACAGAGCATCACCAGCTGCTCTCTAGACTGCACGGCCTCTGATTGCCAAAGGCTTAATGTGAGATTTTGAGTTCCTTTTGGGATTCCTGTGGAATCAGTGCACCCATATGGAGTTGTTTGATGCACTGGACTCCACTCAAGACCCACACCTTTGTAGAGGAGCTACCTGGGAAGCAGATGGAATATCCTTGGAAACACTGGAAAGTGTTACCAGATGAGGAAGCTCAGGCAACTGAATCCTGTTAATAGCCCCTTTCTAGGGAACAGATATTTCTAGATGTTTCAGTCTGGAAATAAATCTAATTGGGGATTTTGGATCCAGTGCTCACAGCAATGGGAAAAACTGAAAACTTTTCAAATCTTTTCTGCTGGCACTTGTAGTTGACAAGGGAAAGAGGTCTACCCCATCAGATTAGGACATGAATTTGGAAACCTTTTCATTTTTTGACTCCCAGACTTTAATAACTTCAAACCCTCTTCTGTGTTAGGTTGCAGGTGCCTGTATTCCTAGTAAAGCATGTTAGTGAAAACTTGTTCTTTCACTGTCCTTTTAACTTCTCTGAATATCCAGTAAAATGAGAAAAACTGGGAAAAAAAAAATCTTTTTTTTTTTTTTAAATCTTATTTTTAGGTCATTTATTACTTTGAATTTTTAACATCAGTAGAGACCAAGCACCTCTTCCAAGGTGGGATGGCCATTGACAGCCCTTTTCCCCAGGGACAATGGATCTGTCAACCAAACAGTGGGTGAGGGACAACACTTATTCTGCTGCTGGTCCACCACACGTAATTCTCTTTTATATTAGATTAAAAAGAGAATGACCAGTGTGACCCCATCAGTGTTCAAAAAATGTGGAAACCTTCTTCTGTGAGTTGTTTTTCACCAGAAAGGCCAGAACTCCTCCTGTTAACACAGGGGGAGTAGGTGCTTGTAATGTGCTATCACTATTACAGTAAAGTAAATGAGTATGAAAAGGGACTCTTCAGAATTTTTTGTCTGTAAGGACACATTTGTTAGTGTGGCTATATTCTAGCCATGGGGTATTTTGGTTAAAAGAAGATAATGGACTTTTAACAAATTACGTGTTTTGCTGATATTTCGTGAAGGTCTGTTGGACTATTTCAGGGATGCCAGAGTTCAGTGTGTGCTATGGAATCACACAGCATACCTGCAATTTTTCCCTGTGAATACTTGCAAGCAGTGCAGAAATGAAGAGAGTGATTACACTTTGGGCAGGCAATTTTGAGTTACTATGTACAATAGTCTAGATAAAATCAATTTCATATGCATTACTCTGTAAGAAGTCTACATGGACCACTAAAGTCTTAGCCACCTTGACTGCTCAAAATGACATTGTCAAATTTCCTTTTATAATAACAAGAAAGAAGTGTGACTTTTTTTTTCTTTTTTTTTCCTTTTCTTTTCTTTTTTTTTTTTTAATTCTGTTCTGGCTAGGTGTGTAATATTTCATTCCAATACATTCTAAAGAACGTTTCTCTTTTTTCATAAAGGCTGACATGTAAAACACCACAAATTAACACCAAGAGGAAGGAACAAAATTTCAATATAAATAGTTCCACTGGAAACAAAGAAAAGGATAAATGACACATCCTGGGGAAAACAAGTACAGTTACCAAACAGAGAGTAATTCAATCATAAAATAGCTAGAGATCTGCTACTTCTGGAGAAAATGCAAGTGTTCTAATTTTAAAAAAGGAGTGACTGAAATGTACTGAAAGGACCAAAGACATGGGCTGTTACTGACTCAGTCATTTTATTAAACTTCTGAATATTGTCATGCTTTTTAATTTAATAGTTTGTGATCTTAGCACTTTCAAGCATTTTTTCTACCTTTCTCATGATGTTGCATTTTCCCTTCCAGATGATTCCCAGACAGGAATATTCTGCCTCTACATCACAACTGGGACAGTTCTTCTTCAGATGCTTCTTATGAGCACTCCCTTACTGTTAGGTTCCAAATTTTAAACTTTCTCAGCTCTCTTTAGTACAACTGGGCAAGAAACTTGGTGTAAGTATAAGCCTTCCAACAGCAGACTGCAAAAATGGCATGCAGCTAGGGATAGCCCTTTAAAGAACCCATTTCACTTTCTGGTTCATAAATCCACAAAGTGGACTTGTAAAAACACGTGAGGAGAATTTATCTAGACTGCTCACAGTGTCCATCTCCCTGCCTCCCTTACTTCACTGGGTTGGGCATTACACCGGTGGGAGTTGGAGGGAGAGAAAACTCGCTGGTCTTGCTGGTTAAAGACTCTTTTACTTGTAGAATGTACCTGCTAAAATGAAGATCATTTTAATATAAAGATTGCAACCAAAAATCTGCATTTCAGAACACAAAAAGGTTCCAGCCAAAAAACCCCCCACTGCCAGTATCTCATCTGTTGCATGGGACTTGGTCTCAGGGTTACTCGGAATGATTCTGAGACTGTCTTTGTCTGCTTCATTGCTTATGATGCAGAGAGAAGGACCAATGTGAAAGGATAATGGAGAGATAGGATCAATAAACTGAATGCTTCCATCTTGCTAAATTTTTCGAAATAAGGCTGCCCATTCTACACACCAACTGATTTCTGTTGGTTTTAGTATAAAGTACATGATAACATGCAGTGATTGCTATTATTTCTTTCTCTAGTATCCTAGAAAATACTGAAAGTGTTTGAATCAGCACATACAGATACACAGAAGTACTTCTCTCCTCATGCAGATGAGACAGGGTTTGAGGTGATAAAGTTTATAAAACTTACAACATTTCATAACTCCATTTTCTTTTTTTTTTTCTGTGCAGCAATATTTGCCTTCTAAAAATACATTGCCGAAGTACATTTTTTCCTGTCTGTTCCACGATGCTCACCAAGCTTACAAGGAACATGTCTGAACTTTGATGAATGACCAGGCATGAGAGCTCTCAGAATAAAATAATTTCCAAAGCCAAAATTTGACCTACAAGAGTGCTCCATGCAGTGGTTACCAGTGTGCCAGATGAAGCAGCTCTTAATACTCCCGGAGAACAAAGAGTGGACCCCTTCAGAGTGGTCCTATCATGCTTCTAAAGTGTTTATATTCCTTACATTTTTTTGGCTGCAAAAAGTGAGCTGTATTTTGGCATTTTTCTCTAGCATCAAGAAACTATCAACCCTGCCATAATGCCCCACTGCTAATACACACGTAAGCAATTCAATTATAGTTTGTCAGAAACTTTTGGAGATTTAAGGAACCTCAGGTGAGTCAATACTGGAAAAATGCTCATAATAAACATCACTTCTTCATTGTTATTTCTAGTCCACTCTAGGTACACATCAAGCACATCAACACAATGAAAATGGCACAGTGGAAGTTCCTACGTGTGGAAACATTGGACACTGCAGTGTGATGCTGCTGCTGTGTAGCTACAAAGTCAAACCATCAGCAGTCCAAAGTCTTTCCCCAGTCAGTTAAAAGATATAAGGCACAAGAAACGGATGAAGTCTAGTTCTAGTTGGCTTTTGATCCCTTTTTTTTTTTTAACAGTTCAATACTTATCCACTCAGGTGTCACTGCTGTACCAAATACAGAAAATTATATAGGTCTCGTAATTCATATACCTGCTATTACTTCAGAGCCAAATCTTGTTCAAGTATCTATTAGCAGAAAAAAATGCTGTCATAGAAACCATCTTTTTTGCTGCTTTAGCAATCCACCACCCAGCAATTTTGCCATACTAATATAACAAAGAATATGCAGAAGTGTATACTTTTGCCACAGTGTGTGTTTATTTATAATTACATGCATATTAAGAACTGCCTATAAGGACAATGATGTCAAATGAATAACTGATATTAAATGCCAAGTAAGACATTGATCTATATGACTATAGATTTATATAATCAAATTGGTTATGCCAGCATTTGTTGTTAGTGTAATTCAATATTTTTAATGCAGTAAAATGCGAGATTTTAGTCTGGTATAGTCTTCTGTTATTTGGCCTATACTTCATGACTTCCTTTTATTTCTGGAAGGAAATTTTTTAATTTATTTATTTTCCTTTTATTTATTCAACATCAAACCTATAAATACAAGGTAAAAGAACAAGTAAAATTTAAATAATAGTAGTTGATTTTCCATGCCACTCCTCATGCCCACTTCATGTCTCCTCAATACCACAGCCACTGTCACAGTGTACACCCAAGCCCCACAGCACCATGAGAGCCAGAGGATGTCAGGGCACCAGGGAGGGCTCCCTGTGCAGCTCCTCTGGACTCCACAGTCTCTACAAAGAGCTAAGCAGGGGGGATGTGGTCATGCACTATGCACAGTGTCCCCCTGAGATACATCCAGTCCTGAACTGAGCTTTGTGTGCTGCAGTTCCCTCCTGCAGTCAGTACTTTTGGCTCTTCTAGCACATGCAAACCACAGTGACCCTCTTTGGATGGGCTGGGGCATGTCCTGCACTTGGCAGGCAGGAGCTCCTTCACTTGACTAACACAACGGCTTGCTATTGTGAACATACAGTGAACTACACCAGGTCTTCAAAAGGTGCATTTCATTCTGCTCTGTGATGAACAACAAGTCCACAGACCTCACCTGCTTTTTCCTAGAACCTCAGATACAGCTAAGGTAAAGTTACATACTCTGTTCATGACAGAGCCAAGCATGACCTCACCACCTTTGTTGAATTCCTTATTGCACCTTCCATCCACGCTCAGATGTGAAAAATAACTACACTGCACAAGATAATATTAATTTAATTGGCTTTTCATTTTAAAATGAGGACAAATATTACCTAAAACAAGTTCCAGTGCTTTCACTGTTTGAACTACTGTTGATAATGCCAGTGAAAGGTAAGCCACTTATTAATCTTAAATAACTTGACATTTCAGTTTTATTAATCAAAATCTTGTCGATTAAATCGTATTTCATCATACTTTATGGATTTCAGCAGCACACAGTACTTTTCAGAAGAGCCATGAGAGTTCAGACTGAGAGAATGACAATCTGCAAAATGGACAGTGCTATTTTAGCCACTGGTGCTTAATTTATGTTTTTTCAATTGTACATTGTTTGTACAATTTTAACAAAGAATTTTAACAAAGAAAAAAAATTACTCTATTTTAACATTTTACAGACATCTAATGTTATACCACTGACTATTTTCCCTCTGTCATTAATAAGGGCTAAAGAATTCAGATTTTTAAAAAAAGTAAGAAAGGCAACAAATTGCCTTCTCTTTATGATTTTATTAGAGAATAATGGTCTGTCTCTGTCGTACTAAAGCCATTAGTAGTAAAGCAGGTAACTCCTTATATTCAGTTTGATATTAGACATTCCATGGTAATCTACTGCTTTACTTACAGAGACAAAGTCAGAAGCTCACCCTGCAGAAGCAGTGCTTGTAATTTTCTGAAGGGCCTCTATTGTATTCCCTTTTTTCAGATGTGCATAGCTTTGTGTGTCAAAATTGTCCAACACATAGGGGAGGCGTGTTTTAAAAATTCAGCCCCAAGCTTTTACTGCCTCAGATCCCCTTATCTAACAGCTTTGAATTACCTTGTGTCATTTGTGTTGCAGGATGTTCTTGAGGGTATAACTGATTAAATGGCACAAAATCTAGCAATGATGGAGCAGCTTCCAATTCAAGGCCATTAAATGGATTGTCATGCTGTCAGGCTTTCAATAAAGAAACTCTGAAGACCAGAACACATATTCAGTAAGTTTTAAAAAACCTCTAATGTTTTCACTCTTGGTTTATAATGAAGCTATTGGAGTTGGCCCAGTTAACCATCCTTCAATTATGTAACTAATTCTTTATTTTCTCAAAACAAACTTCAGAGCATGATAACTAGCTAGTGATTATACAAGTCACAAACAAGCTGAAATGGTTTAAAGGTATCGGTTTTGTAGAGTTTCTCTTTCAGTAATTGAAAGACAAATAATTATATTTATGTGGCAATAAACACATCTGTTTGACTGTTTTTGAACATAGTATCTTATTTCATTCATCATCTTATATCATTCAACACAGTTGAATGAACCTTATGAAATACCTGTTGTTACTGTCAAAGCTCCACACAGCTCGTGTTAGGCATTATCTCTCAGGAGATCTCGTTCCTCCTTGCTTTAAGCCACATTCTGACCTCATCTATGTGTATCTCTTAGTTACTCAGATTTCAAGATACCTTCACTCTTACTTTCAGGATTTCCCATATATTGGGAGATGGTTACCTGTGAGCAATCCAGCATCCTTGCCTCGGGAAACCTCTCCTCTGCTCTAATGCAAAAATACATGTTTTGGCTACTGATGCGGTATTACCTCTCTGTCCTCTTCCTGCATGTTTTTTAAAAATTGTTTTCCTTTTTCTGTCTGTCTGTCTGTCTGTCTGTCTGTCTGTCTGTCTGTCTCCATATATATGCTGTCCTTTTTAATTTTAATTTAAATTATAACAAATGCAAGGCAGTCACCTTCTGGCTGTTTGCGTGTAACTTGCCTCAGAAGACTCCAGCTCCAAGCCTAGTAGTCACAGATGGTACTGTAATAAAAACAATAAAGATAATCTCATAATTCCCCAGGGCATCAGACACAAATTCCACATGCAGGATGCATTCTCTTCCTCAGCATTGATCAGACTTATCTGTCAAGACAAATGCTCTGAGGAGACCAGGAATTTTCAACATTTTTATGGCTTTTCCTGAATCTACAGCTAGTGACAGACAAGGGTGGCTATCCACAAATTTACATATCCAGACACACAGAGATACACATAAACAAATTTTCTGAGCCTTGGGTGCTATGACAATTTACTGCTCTAGCTGAGGTGTTCAGCCTCTGTACCACTTCAGACATTTCCCTAAACAAATCCCTACAAATATTCACCTAGTACCTGCATATCTCATAGGAAACTGCTGAGTCTCAACACTACCCCTCAACGGTACACCTACAGATCCATGGTGGAAATTAATTCAACATACTGCTCTACTACAAGTGAAATGTCATTAGTGGATAGATATCCTCACTCTAAATCAACCAGCCAAAAATACATTTGGCTCTAGACTGGACTACTCACTTCAGACTGCCTTTACAGTCAATGGAGAAATAATTCTCCCCTGAATAAGGGTCCTTGTGAAACAGGAATCCTAAAATAGATGAGATAAACTGTTCTTAATGCTTGGGGCCTGAGATGAAAAAAATTAGACACCTTATTTTACATAACTAAAGTTAAATGAGGTTGACCATTTCTGGGATTGTTTTTTTGTCTGGATTGGTCTCTCCCCTGAAGATGTGTAAGACTTTGTGCCACTATTTCAGTACTGTTCCTGAGTGTCAAGTTGTGAGGGTGGCCTTTGGGGAGATTATGACTTTTTGATTACCATACTCTGCAGGGAAATTGTGACTTTTTGTTTACCACTGCATGGCTAGATGTATAGATGGTTATCAAACCTGCCTTCTCAGTCAGTTTATTTTAATTTTGTATTCTGGCAGAGACTTTTAATTATATCTTACCCCTAGAGCTCAGTAAACCAAATTCATAATACTCTTACAACCAGTTTTGCAATGTAGCAAGTATTTAATTTTGATCCTCTGTAAGGACATATATCTCCTTCTTCCTATGTGATAAGAAAATTTAATTTTTATCCCCAAATTTTATACCTCTCTTTCTGAATGGTTATGTTATCAAACATTGGTCATCTCAGCATTTCTGTCTGCACCTTGATGCCCAGAAATGTTGAATATCAGGGCTGGAAAAGTGTTAGTAATGGAAAATAACACTTCATGGATAACAGTTTGAAGCACATAATTTGGAAACTTAATGGCCTTTGTAGGTGGAGGCTGAGACAAAACACACTGAAGGTCCCCATTTATTCTGGTGCAGTGCCAGCACCTTCACAGATGTGTTCACAGGCTGCAGTGGTAAGGAAGGAGGAACAAATCATTCAGGAGACAAAGGCTTTGGACTGGATGAGCAGGGTGTATTAGCAACATCTTGAATTACAGAATTCAACTTTCTGTGAATTAATTTGTTTTAAATTTTATCAGTAAGAAGCAGAAGATCTCTGGAAGATACGTGTATGAGTTCTAGTTCTTTGATTAAATGGTAAACAAAATATTGATAGATACGATTAAACAGTGGTTGTGTAGTAAACATATTCCTTTAATTAGTCTGTAGGATATGAAGAAGATTATTAATAATGAGAGAAATATAGCTTTTTTGTTGTTGTTGAAGTTATTCAAAATAGGCTGTTTGCTCATCTCTTATCATTTTGGAGCAAACAGAAGATGGTTGCAATGACAAACTTATTGTGAACTCTAAAATTCCAGGAATATTTATTTCCACCAATAATGAACTTGTTATCTGGGTAATCTGCAACAATTACAAGTAAATGCCCTTTTTCCATTGAAAATTCTAATCAATATTTACATATTTAAGAAAAAGTTGCATGAAAGCTTAGAAATTAATGAGCAAGTTGGCCAAAAACATAACTCCAATATGTCAGCAAAGCAATAAGTTCTCTAGCTGAATGAAAACCTTCTCTGAAATCAACTAAAACACACTCTAAGTTTTTAATAGCTCAGTATACCCAGTGGTTTTAGGAAAATTTGGGAAAAGGCTAATTCCAGTATATTTTTTAAAAATAAATATTTAATTGGTAACAATAACTGTAGATAATTTTTCTCTGTAGAAATTCTCAAAGGAGAAAAATATTACATTGATTCTCTTTTTTATTACAAAGTGTAGTTTGTCAATTTCAATAGTTTAAAGTTTCAATTTCATGTTTTTCGATTTAGAAGTCTTCTGTGTTTCTGACATTATTAATTTAGTAAGGTTTTAAAACTTCTCATAAAAGGTGTTTACCAAACTGGCAATACTCTAACTTTCTATTTCCTTACATAATCTGAACTGTCTGCAACAGCCAAATCAAATTAGATGTGCAAATATTTTGGTTCTAAGCACTACATGACACATTGAAGTGCAAGTCAAATAGTAAATAAAAATAGACATTTTTTGCCAGTTTGTGGTGCCAGACTTCAGTGACATCATAAACCTATTGCTCATTCTGCATGCAGCCGCCATCTCAGAATAAAATGCAACTTTATAACAAATAAGTATTGTTGTACGGTTTTTTCACCAAGAAAGGGCAGAAATTATGAAAAAATCACAAACTGTTTTGCCAGAAGAATGATATTGATTATACTTTTCATTTTACAGTTTTTTCCAGAAGGCATGATTGCTAATCAGATAGACAGTAAATTGAATATCAATGTTCCCTTCCTCGTACATTGAAAGCTCTACAATTAGCATAATTAAAATTATTAATTATTTAGGTGTTTATGTTACATCAGTACTCAAGAGCCTTTATCAAAATCTGGTGTAAACACAGATGAGCAGAGTGTTCCTGCCTAAGAAAGCTTGGATACATTTCTTGAAGAAAGAATAATGACTATGGAAACTTGTTCCTTGAATTTGAGAAACACAGTGAGTTTCTGGGTTTTTCTCTAGACTTTGAATTTGTATCCAAGTGCAGTTAGCTAAAGTCCAGTGCAGCTTATCATTCTTTCTTATTTGTCTTGCAAATACTACCTTTGGCATGTCCAGTATTAAAATGATAACAGCAAGCATCAAAGTTAAACGGAAAGATTTTTAAAAATTTATTTTCTATGGCAGATGAAAAAATTCTGTCTTCTGTTCATTCAGGCAAATAATATTTTCCAGGACAACTAGGGGAAGATAGATTTGGTCTATGCAAAGAGTAAATTTCAGTGAAATTTGACATAATAGAAATATTATATGATAAACTAAGAAGTTTATTTTACTCTTGGACTAAAAGCTATGGTCTTAATTGATTATTATTTATTTATAAGGTACAGCTCAATTTTAAAATAATTAGAAAAGTTTTATTTTTCATTGGAAAGAAACTTTTTGAGTGTGTCTAATACTAAATCGGTTAAATAAGTCATTCACCTATGAAAATGGATTAGTAGACAGAATACACTAAGCAACTCCTAAGCAACAACCATATTATTTATACATTTCACTTGTCATAAAAATCTACATAATTCATAACACCCCTAGTGATTTCTTTAGCCCAAAATGTGAACCAAAGATCTCTTCACGTCTTTTCCAGTTATTGCTGAAACCAGTTCCAACATTCTCTTTCTCAAATTTTCAAAGTGAAAAGTAAGATCACAAATGGAGCCATCACCCAGTGGAGAGGGACTAGAAGTAAAAGGGGGAACTGCAAATGTTCTCGAGATGTCCTTATGTAATAAAGTACCTTAGCCAGGTGCCACATCACACTACCAGGGCAATTCCAGGGATTTGCACAGCCTAATTACAAGAGGTTTCCTTGTTGGGTGAGGGCATCCAAGATGGTCAAGATGGACCTCTTTCCCTGTAAGGAGAGGTGAAGGGCCTCGGCTTAGTCACCCTGGAGGCACCTAAAAACAGGACTTTACAAAGGGCTTATCAAGAAGATGGATTTGCCTGCTTACAGAAGTGTGAGGTGGGAGGCCGAAAGGCAGTGGGCACAAGCTGAAAGAAGGGAAGATCAAACTGAGTGTAATGAAAAACTTTCCCCCAATGAAAATAGCAGAACAGTAGCACAGGCTGAATGTTCTGTATCTCTGATACTTTCAATACCAGAATGGACAAACCCTGAACAACCTGGCCTGAACTCGTATCTGACCCTGCTTGAGCAGGAGATTGGACCAGAGATCTCCTGAGGTCTCTTTCAGACTGAATTATCTTGTGTTTCTGTGACTCTGTGATGTCAGCCTTCACATGCAGATATTAGAAAAAATATGAAATTTATCAAACACCTTAAAACTGAGATAAATACTTCAGTCCTACATATCATGTATAGACTTGTTTAACAGCCACTGCAGAGAATCTTGGGTTAGGTTCTCTGCCTCTGCTGTGGCACTAAGCAGATATATTATGTAGACTTAACTGGTATCTGACATTTTTATATATTCAATGAGACATTATTATAAATACAAAAGGCAATTAAACTTCAAAGAAAATTATTTACAAAAGAGGAACAAATACAGTTAGCTAGATATATGGATTAGTAAAAGAAAGTCTATATCACTTAGAAGCATGGTCTGTATATAATAGGGATGTTTGTGTTCTTTATGGCCTACATAAAGTTAAGTTTGTTTGGGTATCTTAGCTAAGAATTTGCATATACTGACATTTTAGATTTTTGAAAGTGCTGGTTTTATATAATAATTTCTTTTTATGTATTTTAAATTACATCTCTACACCACTGTTTCTTCTAGATTTAAAATATGTATTTTAGCTCTTTCATTTAAATTATGCTAAGAGCTAAGGAAGACAGAATTGCAGTATTGCTTTAGGCATTTGCTTACTAACAGAAGGCTGTAAGAGGCCAACATGCATTTGGTACAATTATGAAATTCTTATAGAATGCATCTGTCTCAGCTATTAACCATGTGAGATTGGTTCAGTAGAGATTGCTGAAAAGGAGCATATTGATTGCTTAGCTCTGCTGTCAAAGGAGTACAACGCACAGTATTATAATGGATGCAGATTACAGTGATTGTTGTTGAACAAGAAACTTTTGAGAGGTTCTATTTATTTCAAATGCTTTAACAAAAGCAATTTGAATGAGCCAAAACACAGGTATTTTCCCTAAATTACTTTCAGTCTTCGGTTTTTAATAGATTTTATTTCAGAAAGTTCTGACAAGTAGAGTGGTGATGATTTCTGTACAGAATGGCAACTATGTGTTTTGTGTGATAAAGCCTCAAACAATGTATTCAACTTAACTGACAATAAAATTCAGTATTCTCTCTATAGCTCCTCCTTCACCATCCCACATTTCAACAAGATTATTTTGATAGCATCTTTAAAAATATTAATTTATTTAAGGTAGCATTAACCGCATACTTTTGTTATGTAATTAAACTGTAAATGTTAATAGACATCTAGTTATAACATGCCCAAGTTTTTATCAAGCAGTAGGAAAGGGGCAGTTCTAAATATATTTAACATTTGAGTTTGTACTTTGAACACTCCTAACTTATCAGAATATAATATGAAACATGAATTTATGTTTATACTCATTACTCTGAGGGTTCAGAACTGACAACTAGCTTCACATGAATTTCCATGCCTATGTAGTAAAAAAGAGAAGATATTTATTTAGAATTAAAATGAGGAAACTATCAAGAAAAATAATATTTTTTCCTTTGTATGTTTTCGATGTCCACACATGCAAAAGTACGCCTTTAGCTAAGAAGTGTTTGGTTGACTTGACATGCTTTCCTATAAATCTTGATTAAAAAAATAATCAACCAAGCTACTATGTTAAATTCATTGTCTTTTCTAATCAGTAGCAAAGGAAGCAAGATAGGATCCCACCAGAAATATCCTATGGATAGAAGAATCAAGAAAAAATTATGTTCCACCACTCCCTCCTCCTTTGCACTGGCAACCACAAAGAAGGAACGTTAATCTGTAACGATAGCACAAGCCAGACAAAGTGATGTTTGCTCTTGGAAAGAAACCAAAGAAAATAGAAGAAAAGCTGAGGAGATGAACATCTCTGCACATTGGCTTTTTACATTAATTTGCTAAGAAGTGGAGTTGGCTCATGGGTTTTTTGGCACAACCTATCTGCCGTGTTAAATTCTGTCACAGTATCAGTAGTCCTTCATCTTTCTGGAATATCCCTCATCACCCAATATTTACTTAAATATTTCCCAGGTTCAGCAAGACTGAAGACTTTTAGCACTGAGTGGGCTGGGTGTGGCGGTTTAAACAAATACACTATTTTTTTTTTTTTTTTTTGTAGATTACTTTTAGTGTTTAGATTAATGATTGGCAAAAGTACAGATAGAATTATTTCACTTTTGCTACCTTAATACTCAGCTTATTAATTTTACTCAAATATGTGATGATAATGTTTGGCTTCTTTGTATCATTTTATAATGTATAAATTTAAAATATATTCAAAATGTGATTTTTGTATACTTGTATGGTATACAACACTGACAAAATGTATTTTATTTATAATGTATTTTTTAAAGCTCATTGGCCTTAGATCAAAAGACTGCCTTTTAATCTGCTTCTTTGATCTTCCTTTAAATACTCTGTACTTTATACTCCCATGCTTATTTGTTAATTTTTATGTCCTCTCTTTCTCATTTTTTCCCTGTTGCTTTTCACTGACATTTGCTGTCCTTTCTATTGCCACTGGGCTGCAAAGGACTTTTAGAAAAAGGTAACTCAGAAGGCAATGCAGTTTTCTGTATATTAGACAAATCCTTTTCACATCCACTTCCTCTCAAAATTTTCCACATACCATTTTGCTGGTATGCACAATTTTTTCTTAATTTTCTTTGTGTGTTGGACGCTTTTCTGAAGCCCCAAATATACCTTTACCTTGTTGAAATGATCTTTATTTTCCTCTTCTTACAATAATCATATTATCATCAATGTCTGGGTTGCCACTAAGTTCCATGCAGAGATTAGTTAATTTTTGCCCATCAGGATACTGAAATGAACTTTAAAATTTTAACAGCAAAGTGCACTAATATAGCATATCTTGTGAGGCCAGAAAGAAAAATATTTTTTTCTTGCTTGTCTCCTCTAAAAGTGAAACAAATCAATTTCATCATACTTGTTATGATAAAATGTGGGCCAAGGACCAATTCTGTGTCTGCATCGAATACTGTGTATATTGTACCTATTTTTAGTTGAATATTATTCGTTGAATACATTATTTAGAAAATGCTGCTGGTTTGCAATGAATAATTTATTCAGTTTTGTTGCTATCTTCTTAGACCAGCTTTAATTATAACCCATAGCACAGTGCTGAAGCAAAGAGAGATGAAAAAAGATAAGCCCATCTATTGCTAGGATGTCTAGAGACTTAGGGCATTAAATATCATCCATCTAAGCTGAAATCAAAATCCTGATATTTTCAACTTGCATGTATTCTCTCTTGTCACTTTTAAGTATTTTTTATTTAGTCTCTTTCTCCTTTTTTTCCCTTTCCTCCCTGCTTTCTGTCAATTTTTGCCTCCAATTTTCCCTAAATGTCTATTCTGTCTTTCTTTTCTCTTTTGTATTTCACCACTCACCTACTCCTGTCAACAAAGCCTCATTTTAGATATAGATTAAGGGTAATCCAGCAGACCTCTTGAGAGTAAGTGGATCCTTTATAAAGCACTTCTAAATTTATTAATTTTTCTCTGCTAATTCAACTCAGTGGAGTGAATCTACAGGAAAATATTTCTGGGAGATGTTTTATTTTCTTGTATGCTTCTAGTAAATGAAAACAGTTCTATGAACAGTGTATTTTAATAGTTCCCATATGAAACCATCATCTGCTCTTGTCCATCATTTAACTCAGGCTAGAAAAATATTAAATTTACTGAGTTAGTCTGGCAGCATACATGAATGCAAATTCATGGAGGAGAAAGAAATGCAAATACATACAAGTCTCTGTGCCAATCTTTAGGCAAGCTATAAAGAGAACTCTTCTGAAGCAGGTAGGTATAGAAAACAGGCCAGGCTGATTCAATCCAAATCAAGCAGTAGTCTATGTAACTGACAATACTGGCACTGGAAAATATCTTAGGTAGTCGGTGCAATACTAGAAATCATTAAAAATTGCAAGAGAATAGGAATGCTTGTGAGCCAGAAGAATGTCTTGATTCATCAGAGTGCTCTTAAATGAACTTCTGTGCAATATTTTAATGCTGATGTGAGCCACTCTGCTGAGTTACCCAATAAGGGAAAACCAAAGAAAAGACCCAGGACACCAAGCATAGTGTTTTGAGAATATTCATATTTGAAAAGTTTTCAAATGTGGACAGCTGGCCACTATAAAAAACCTCTGCATATCTTGCTCTTGCACTCAGGGCAACACAACTTGTAAAGTGACCTTTCTCTGTGCTGGAAACATTTCATACTGGACTGTTCTTATGCAGGAAAAATATAGGAGAACTCGAATGCAATGCCTACCTAGCTGAGGTTCCTGGGCACTATAAGAATGAAAATAGTAATAATAAAAATCAGATATAAAACCAGAGAGCCAAAAGGTGTTCTGTGGTACTTCCAAGAGAAAAACATAGAGGTGATTCTTCTGGAGACTCTGTCTCTGTTTAGAACAGTTAAATATAGTTGCATCTGGAACTTGCAAAGTAACAGCAGCAGCACATGATTTGCCAAGCTCTTAACATCTGCAATTTAATGCACTGGAAAGCAAAAACCAAAGATCACAGTCCCATATCTGTCATGTGTTTCAAGTCTGCCAATAATGTAGCATGTGAAAGTGTGCCTTAAAGAAAAAACTTAATTGATTAAAATAAATGTTTAATTATCCCTCTCTGATTAAACAGTTAATTGCAAGAACAGTGAGCATAAAAACATTTATCAATATGTAAATATGAATAAATACATATTAAGAGACACAACGCAGTTTTATACAACACTTAGAAATAGATTTGAGAAACTCAAGATATATGAAAAGACCTTTCCAAGAAAATGCTGTATAACACTACAAACTCTGACTACCTCAAATAAAATATATATTTTTTCTTTCTAGAAAGCAGTTTTTAAAAAATCCTCTGCATTCTATTTCTTGTCCTGAAAACCTGACCTACTGATACAGGACATTGCTAGCATATATCTGATTCTTCATCAACATTTTTTTGACAATAAATGTAAGTATTCATATTCTTGGAAAACCTCACCCCATTTTAGAAAGTCTCTCCGGAGATGAGAAAATTGAAATGGTTACACAGAAATTGGAATAAAAATGTATGAGTTTGGGTAGCTGTTTTCTGCATATCTTTCTTATTTCCTAACTTGTTGGCAAGGTTATCATATAAGCCATGCTCTAGTAACTTTACAAAAATACATCATAAAATGTTGCCTATTTTAATTATGACATCTGTTCTGCAGAAGAGTATTATATAGGCCAATAACAGCTTTGTGTCACAGCTGGATTTGTATCACAAATATAGTCATCAATAATTTATTCATGGATTCGCTACAATACAATAATTTACTGATATTTCTTCTCTTAACTTAAAAACAAGAAAAATACTCCTGTCCATCCAAAGGTTATTCTATATGCAACCAGTATGCCTTTTATATTTTATAAATAAAAAAGTAATCATGATCCCCCAATCCATATCCCATAATTATTAAATGGTATTATCTTTAAAATTATTAACCATTTATGAGACTCCTCAACATCACAGAAAAATACAATACCTTGAACACTATTTTTTTCTGACAAGTAAATGAAGCATAAAGGCCTAAATATCACACAGCTATACAGTTGTAGTTGAGAACACAAGACAGTAATAAATCTGCTTTAATAGATGTGTTATGAGACTGCAGGTAATTTTTTAATAATATTCGAGTACCTGTATCATCTGTTAGGAAAACTGCAGTGCAGGCATGTAGCTTTTAAAGAGAAAGCCAAAACAGCAGCTGAAGAACAGGACAGAAAACGATAACAGTCCTTTTCCAGCTCCCTCACCAACTGGCTGTTGAATTTTATAGGTAGATTAAGTCATGGGAGATTAAGACAGCAGCTTTGCTCAGAGTACCTACCAGGCAAGAGAAAGCAAAATACAGCACTCCATTTACAATAATGCACTATGTAAAACCAGAAAAGCTGATTGGCAAAGCAATCATGTTTAAAATGTCCCTGAAGACTATAAATAAAACTCTATTATATTTTGCACCGGAGCTCAGTGGTGTGACGACAGCCCATTAACTCAATCAGAATAACGACAGGAGGGCCATCAGAATGATAAAGCCATCCTAATGAAATGCAGACTAAGATTAAAAAGAATTAAAAGTGACAAGTAAAATCCATTAAAGGACAGCCGTTAGCTACTGTAATCAAAGGATTATTACTTTTCTTGTCAATTAACAGCTGTGTGTCTATTTTTTCAGGCAACACAAAAGACTATGCCAAGTGTCAAAAAATCATTATTAATAGGAGGCCTTTATTTTTATTTATTTGGCTTGTGCAAGTACATTGCAAGATCTCCAAATGAATCATGTACACAATTTTAGAAGCCGTAACACAGAATCAACCACAGCATTCTGATGTTGTGTTATTATTTCCCTTAAAACTGAGCCTTACTGAAGAAAGAAAGCAATTACAAATGGAATGAACTGTAAGTGTATTAATCAATGCCTTAATTTATGTAAAATATTGGAAGCATACACATGGAGAAATGTTTTGGTTTTCATTTTTTGACATTTTATCTACCCTTTGCCACAACTTTTCACGTGGCAGGACATTCCACCAATGTTGGATTCTGCAAATTGCACAGGGAAATTAATTTCCTGTTCATTAACCTTGAAAATAATTAACAGTAAAAAATAAAAAAGTTTAAAAGGAAATTAAATTCTTGAACACAACAGACCAATTTGCACCTTTGTTTGGAAAAAGAAAGTGTCATCCACAGGTCTGCACAGATTTTTATGTTTATAAACATAAAAAATTTCATTACCAAATCTTTTGCAATTAATATTAGACAATTAATACAGTAAGTAACACTAATAATGTTAGCAGATGAGGCCAAAGAAGAGGTCATAGTAGAAATGCTTTTCTTCTATTTTATATATTTATAATATGTGGCCACCATTTTTGTTGTTTCCATCGTCTTTAGCAAATTGCCTTTACTTTATACTGCTTCCAAATTGCTCTCAGTACTTTCAGAATGGGAAAAATAGGTTGTAGTTCCATGCTTAAACTCCTATGTCCTTTCCTCAGACAGATTATGGCAGTTTTTTGTCATTCATCCAGATTTTTTCAGCACTACCACTTTAAATAGATTAATGAATGACCAAACTGGTTAATCTTCTATTAATTCTGCATTTCTGAAACAAGCAAAGGAGTTTGCAATATTCTGTAGTGACTAAGAGAGAAAATTAAGACACCAAAATATTTCAACTACGTCCTTTTCAACGTACCCGGATAAAAGAAGAATAATCATGAGCAAAACATCACCCCAATCCCCATCTGCACTCTCTAAATAAATGTCAGGATACTTGGTTCTTACAGTATTTATCAAAAAAGCAAGTTTCTTGGAGGCTAATAGACTACATTCAGAATTATCCATAATCATATCAATTTCAAGATTGATAGTTGCTCCTGTGAGAGGCATCTGAAAAAGCAAATATTTCCATTTGATGCAAATGGTCTTACTACAGGGAAGATAGCAATGGCATTTTCACCACCCAGGGAATTATTCTTGGTCAAACAGCATTACCAAAGGAATGCTGTGTTTTGTGCATTAAAAACTGTGAGACCCAGTATGAGTAAGAATCCTAATCTTTTCTTACTAAATCCTATCACTATGTTGCAGATTATCAGTGAGTCACAAGATTAAATTTTAGGTAAATCAATTGTTCAGATGCTTTATTTGTCCTGTATATTTTTAGTTTAAAGAACTATTGAAAGAAATTGTGTATTACATTGAAACATGTGATGGAATCATGCTTCTTTACATAGTATTTAAATCCAAGTTGGGAATTTGTCAGTTCAGAATTATAGGAAAAAATATCTACATGATACTGGAAATAATAAATTTATTTTTTCTGAAACACTTAATAATTTTTTTTCCATGATATATGAAAAAAACCAACAAACAAACAAACAAAACCCCACAAAAACCCAGCTTTTTAATCCTTATCATCTCCCAGGAAGCAAAAATAAAAACGTATGGCATTTCTATGAATTTTTATTTTGTCCCACTTCACCTCAGAAGCAAAGGGAATGAAGGAATGATATAAATTCAAGTAAGATTCCTGCGGGAGTTCTGTCTTCTGTTCTCACTTTAATCACATAATCTGTGTCCAATACTGTCAGTAGGCAATGTTACATTTTTTCCTGTTTTCCTGTACATTATCTTCCACATTCTCCTTTCCTGGGTTGTTTAAAGTGTTCTGCTTGCTCTATTCTTGGACAGAAGCTGTTTTCTGTGGCTCAGTGATTTCACCATAAAATGCCATGACCTTTGGAAAGATTTTTTCCCTCTTTGAGTGTATTCTCACAGCTGCTTTAGAGAGGTCTGCTCCCAGCCTTTTCAGACTGCCTGGAGGAGTTTGCTCATCGGCATTCAAATCTCTGGAGACAAACACAGTTAGCACAGGCCTGGTGAGGAGCACATCTCTTGGCTGTGGGACACGGTTCACAGACAAATACTACAGAGAGTTTTCCGTACACTGCACAGAGCAAACAGATAGAACAGTATCAAAGATGTGTGTTCTGGTAGCTTCTGGAGATACTTTTGTAGAATGAAAAGCTTTGTAGCTTCTCCTTCTTGTAGCCAGGTATGTCAGCTTTCCCTAGCATCTCACTGCCTTTCAAAACAACGACAAGGAAAAGTGTTCTCTGATGGTTATAAAATGAGTGTAATTGTACTGGGATATAAAGTGAGAATGTGAACAACAAGGATATGAGTAAAGTCTACCTATGCCTTTTTGCTTTGGTTTTTCTGAGTTTTTTTAAAGCTTTCTACTTGTTCATAAGATAGAGTCAGTTCTTTAGTTTCTGCACAATATTAAGAGAAGTTTTATGGGTTTCTCACACTTTGGAACATAAACAAACCTTTATGGTTTAGTTTACTGGCTTTTGTTTACATATTTCTAGCTCGAAAATAACGTTGGCGGACAGCTGGTCTGGCCAGTGGAGTGAAGAGGTAGTAACTCCAGAAGCTAATCCTCAACCAGACCCACAAATGTATAAAAATGAAAGGAATAAACAGGCTTGTGTTTTTGTGGGGAGCAGCTCTTTCACTGCAGACCTCTTACCTCCATGTTGTCCTTTCTGAGTGTTGCTTTCACAATGCCTAGTTGCTGCCAAATATTGACATTATTTTCCATTTTGTGGGACCAGCCTTGCTACCAGTTCCAAAGTTATTCACGCCTGAATATTTTGCACTACTTCATCTGCAATTTCTCATTCCTAATCTTATAAGAAACTGTTTGAATAGCATCTAAACAAGAGGAATGTCTGAGAACTGAGGGCAAAGAGAATTTATAGTTCCAGTCTTCCAGTGATAGAAGTTACTTGGTCTTTTCCTGCAATTGCAATGGCAGTAAGATCAAATTGTAGTTATAAATTATTTTCTATGAATCCTGAAGAACTGGAATTTATTTCAAATGGTGCTAGTAAGGGTTCAGTCTCACAAAGAGTACAATTTGATTTGAACATGTCTAGAAAGGCCCTGGGTGTTTATATTTCATTTCCTCCATTATCTTATTAATTTTTTTTTCTGGAGTTCTCTTAACAACCATCACCTAATATGGATGGATGGATTTGCTGACCTTCCATCATGTCAGCTTTCACCAAAAACATATGTACCAAAACATACTCTGTTGTTTTAATATAGATTTGCATTACATTTTTTTCCCTGTTGTAGTTTGGATTTTGGGGGAGGATCCCTGGGAAGGGTTCCCCAGGAACCCCCCTCCAAAATCTAAACTCCAACAAATGGCGCACCAACGTGGGGAAGAGCACCAATGACCCTGAGACAAAGATGAACCCCCACACCCCCAGCACAGCCCAGAGCCCCGCAGAACACCACTTCAGTGCCGTGTCCGGCAGAGCGGCCGTCCAGGGCTGTCATGGCCCCGGGTGGCCCCTCCCACACCGCGCAGAGACCTCATGAGCCACCACTGCCAGCCAGCACAGCGCAGGCCTGGGCTCAGGGTTCAAGCCTCACGTTGGGCACCATTTGTTGTAGTTTAGATTTAGGGGGGTCCCCAGGGAGGGTTCCCCTGGAGCCCCTCAGGCCTTAGGTTCATTGGTATTTGCATGTAGGCAGGCAAGGAGACTCTAGACGCTGGTGAGGTGCTCATGAGGTGAGGGTTTATTTGGAGTTTGACCCCAGGAAGGCAGCATGGCTACTGAGGGAGAGGGGCAAGGAGGGGGAGAGAGGGAAGGGGAGAGGGAAGGGGAGAGGGAAGGGGAGAGGAGCAGAGCCTCTGGAGGCCTCCAGGGCAAAAAGAGAGCAAGCCCTCTCTGCTTGCACCCTTAACCTGGAGCTTGGCAATGGCCGCGGTGAGATTCTCGGGCCAGTGGGGTTACAGACACACGGTACTGCAGGGAGGTCAGGGAGGTTACAGACTTGGGATAAAGCATACACTTTCCAGGGGTGAGCCAGAGCATACCGTTTCAATAAAATGCAATTCCACATTCTCCTACCAGAAATCTGACTAATGTCAGAGAAAGATCTTTTTAGATTTATTTTGTCAGACTTTTTTAGGGGTGTTTTTGTTTTGTTTGTTTGTTGTTTGGTTTTTGGACAGTTTTCTCCCTGTTTCTCTTATACCTCAGAAGGATTAAAGTTTCTATTTATACAGGAGCTTTTATGGATTATGTTTTTTTTCTTACTGATTAAGATTTTGTGCCATTTTGTAGATCAGATGCCTAGTCAGTCCTAACTGAGCTCTTTGAGAAACCCGGTCTCTTAAGAACATATTCAGGCCAATGCAACACAAAATGTCTTTGGACACTACTGCATGATATTTACAAGATCCTCTTTCTTTGTGTGTTTCAAAAGATTTTCCCTTTCTTTAGAAAAAAAAAATGAAGGCATGCAATAACAGAGGAAAAAACTTGACATTTAACTGATGGTTTATAAATATAATGAAAGGTTTAAATTTGCACTGAAAGTCTGGATCAATAATCACTTATCATGCATCATTGTCCCCTCAAATTGCCCTTCTTTGGCACTTCAAACATATCTTAAATACAAAGACAAACATTCTTATTCTGCTCAGCAAGGCAGTCTACAGAACAATCTACATGTAAAGTGCTGAAGGGTGCTCATCACTAACAGCAATCACATTGTACCCAGTCTACATGTACACTTATGCAAGAAGTGTTTTGAATTATAAAGTTAAACTTCTGTGAAAGGGACTTGCTCTTAGTTTCAGCCACCTGCTGTTGGGAAAGAGTTGGGAACACCACTGGCAGTCAGGCTGCTGGGTGATTTCCTCACACCAGACAAGTTTGCTGAATGCTGCAGAATGTTTTCTTCCAAGCAGGGAGGACCCTGCCAACAGCAGTCCTTTGCACCGATGAAACAGTTGGCTGAGGACTGGGCTGCATGGATGTCAGAATGAGATCTTTTACCTGGAGCACCTTTACTACCTCCTGCCAAATCACCTGACAGTGATAATTGTCATCCACTGCTCAGACTCTTTTCTGCTGAAGTAAAGTGTCATATTTTTTACACAGAAGGTGAGAAACCTCTACCTCTACCTCACAAAGTTTAAAAGTGGCCAATTTTGCTTGAGGAGTTATTTTTTCTTCCTGTTTCACTGCAACTCAAAGTGAAACAGATGTCCACAATCCACACACAGTTGACACAGTGGCAAATATCTCTAAAAATCCATTTATGGATCAGATCAATTCAATCTCTTTCTAGGTAGCTGAAGTATGCCCATAATGATTATAAATGTTTTAATCTTCACACTGAACAGGAAAAATTGAGAATGAAAATAGTCCCAACTCTTCTTGAAGAAATTGAAGTCTGATCTGCACTTCCTTTTCTATTCTTTAGTTTTAATATTCCTACAGTGCTTGTGCCTTCCCATGACAGACCAAGAATACACTGCAAGGACGTGTTGAAATGCAGCTGCCGTATCCCAAATACAAGACAGAAACTAACACAGGTACAGGCAAGAAGAGCTATTTTAGCTTGTCCTGATACTCAGAAATATTGTCTGTCTATAAGTTTCAATGCAGCGCATATGTTTAATTTTATCACACAACTTCACAGAGAAAAAACATTTAAGTACATTCAAGTTCCTGGCTGAACTACATAGTTCTGTTGAGGCTGAGATAGCTGAGGTCTCAAACACAGTAACATGTTCATCATATATGGTCCATAACAGTCTGTAATAGATGAACTTTTCCAGGTTTGGGATTGTGATTTGTCTCCCTTACAAAGCAATTTTTTGGAAAGATGAGTCATTCTCAAGCAAATGAAACACTTCGCACATCATTTCACTTCTGTCATGCATTATTAAAGGCTGACATATCTTTATCCATACATTTTGTGTAATTCAGCCATTCCTTATGTTCCTTTCCATAAAACACACTTGTGCTGTTGTCACCATCATAATCTCATAAACTATGATGCTGATGAAAGGGTCAGCATATAACAGGCAGTAAAGATAAGCTTCATCTTCAGCAAGATGCATGATTTTTCTGACCTAATATTACTCCACAAAAGTGTAAATACACAGGCTACTATTTATTAGTGTTCCCTTTACAGTTAACAAAAACATTCACTTGTGTGCTAAGACTGATTAGTATGAGACTATTCAGACTGACTCAAATATGATTAGTAAGAAGACTCACTTGAATGCTCTCTCATCATTATAGTCATGTTAGGAGAGATGCCTGAAGAAATCTTTTAGATGGCTAAATCCAGATTACATAAATCCTCTCCTATATACGTGCATGAACATCTCAAGACATGTACTCTACACTGGAAGAACTTTGATGTCACATTTGAAAGTTATCAATAAAATTAATAAGTGTTGCCTAATGTTTTCTTATGACCCATGGATTATTTTAGGTATACTGATCAATTAACTTATTGGAAAGACTTGTGTTTTAAGCTGGCAAAAACTATGTTCATATTATTCCAGCTCCAATTGGCTGTCCTTCCACAGGCAATTTTTCTACTTAGTTTGACCATGCTTACTGAGCTGTGTTCTCTGAACTTTCTGCTAATGATTTTAACAACTTTTGAAACACTGAATATTTTCTGGGTCTAATAGCCACTATAGTGTGCAAACACTCCAACACTGATTTTTACATCTCACCTTGCATTTTTTAATTTGTGCACATAGAATTGCTGCCCATTTCCCAGAATGCACAAACCCCAAATATTCTTGCTGGATATCTGATATCAAGTCTTATTTCAGAATAAGGAGGTTAACTTTCTCTGCTTCCCTCAGACTCAGTGATATAATACAGAAGAGAAGGGTGACAAGAAATAACAAAAGGTTCAGCAGTGGCCTGTCAAATGCCAATCACTTCAGCAATTTTGGACCATGCTTCAAAAGAGACTCAGGAGCTAAATGCATCAAGAGCATATTTTTGACTAACATAATGTTGCCTTATTGTTTTGTTGACAGGAAAAGTTTCTGGCATCTCTTTGGCATAAAAAGCTTTACTCCTTATGTCTCTCTGAAGGTTCACTTGCAGCAGCTCTTCCTCCTCCATGGTTCATAGCTAGCCGAGGTAAAACTGGGGTCTAGGATTTATTCCCAGAGGAAAGAAAGACAGCCCACTATTTTATACCTGGGTAAACTTCAAATTAAACAGCATTATAAAGCTCATACCTTTGCAGGTGGTTATAGAAATGTTAAGCCAAAACAGATATGAGTGGGAAGGGAGCTGGTCATTGTGGTTGTACCAAAAGGATTCACGTGGCTGCAGAGAAGGTGTTAGGGAAATCTCAGGGTGCTCATGGGCTGGGAGTGATGGGGTCCAGCAGCCATGAGTGTTTTTCTGAAGGGGAAAACCAGAACCCCACAGCCTGGGCCCATCCCATCCCCAGACAGGTGCAGGGCAGTGGGGGCAGCCCCAGGCACTGGGCTCTGAGCTGGGACTGGACCAAGCTGGGCTGTGGTTCCCAGGCAGAGCTGTGAGCACAAGGAGCCCAGAGCTGCCACAACATGGCTCTGGCAGGGATTGAGGTTTCTGGGAGGGAAATGAGCTGGAACAGAGGCTGGGCAGAAACATCAGGCCTTTTGATATCCTCCAGACTAAGACAGGATGGGACCAGCTGACAACTGACCTAGTTAGATATTTTCAGCGAAAGTTTTAGCACAACAGGTAACAATGTGATAAGGAAATTTGGAAGCATAACATCCATATATTACAGGTAAAAAACACACGTGCATATCACATGAAATATATATCCAGATGGCATTGCTGGACTATCCTGAGGATAGAAAAGCTGGAAACAGGATGAAAAACAAAAGCTGCTATGCTACACAAATAGGTTTGGAACCCGTGGTGGAAGAAAAAGGCCAGAGTTTAATAATAGTAATAAAATGAGTTTGTTATCAGTTTGGATATTACATAAAAATGGAACAGGGAAAAATTTTTTAATTTTCAGCTGACCTAGTCAAGTATTATATGACTGTACAATTGTTAGCCCACCTGGACCCAAAGCTAGGCTCTACTTGCCTCAAGGCACCTCACTGGAATGACAGAATTAAAGTTTGCCATTTCAGTTGCCACAAGGAAGAAAATGAGATTCATTATGACTTCTTTCTGGTTGATATCCTTAAGGGAAGCTAACAACTAATTGAACTGAAGGGCAGAGCTAGAAGGCATCTAAATGTGTGGATTAATAAAGGCCTAATGCCTAATAAAATTGTAGGGAAAAAGAAAGATATTGATGCTAAAATACTTACCTTAGAATTAAAAAATGATGGAGAAATTAACTAACAGCAGTGGCAGAACAAACTGCAACTCTTTTTAAAGTTATAAACTCCATCCCAAAAACAATGATGTCCAATAAATAGAATTTAAAGTGAAGAAATTCAGAAAATACTTTTCTTTAAGAAGCATTTAAAAGTTTGAAGTTGGAACTGTTAATTTGTGCAGGAGTACGTGCAATTGCCAATTGTTTGACAAGAGACAACATTTATGTGCATTTTTCAGAAATAAATATATTGCCTTTAGAAAAGATTAACTGACTGGTAGATAAGTCATTCAGCTGTCACATCGATGAAACTGTAAATCATAAGATGATATATGGCATCTAATGGATTGAATGCCAACAAAATAGCATTTTCATATCTTGACGTTTTTGTCTATATTTTTAAAAGAAACATTAGAAGCTTTTCAGAACATTATAAATTTCCTACTCTTTGCCCACAGGTTTTGGGTGGCCTAATTTAAAAATTAATGTTATAGAAAGCAATACCAGAACAAGGTTTTTCTACATGTTGGCTTTCTGAGAAGTTTGAGTTGTTCTCAAATTGCTTTAGCATCAGTGTTAGTAGAAATACACTTTCAGACAATATTTGAAAAATAAAAAATGAATAACATTATTGAAAATGTTGTGACTGACATGAAAAGAGTCATTAGTATACTTAAATTAGTGGAACTTTTTAATGTGTTAGATGTCCCATAAAGAAGGAATAAGACATGTACCAGAACAGAAGAAAATAATTTATTTTGTCCAAGTCTGTTTTTCAAAGACAAGGGCAGCTATGCCTGAAATGTTTTTTTAATTGCAATAACAAAAACCATCAATAGTTCTCATTGCATCTCTTTCAGCAAGCTTATGTCAAATGGTTACTCATTTTAGAACGTTTTTCGCTTGCATTTTATTTTGTGGGAATTTAAGATTACCTTCTAAGATACAAGCATGAACATATAAGGTTGTCACTTTCCTCTCCACTGCAGCTTCTCAAAGATTGTCACAGTATTCAAAATATTTAAAGAAATATACTTGTTTTCTAATGGAAAAAAAGGGACAAAATCAAAGTGTTGACTCCATCTAGACTCCCACAACCCTTACTCTTACATATCCTACCATTTTGTTGCAAATGATCCGAGAACCTACCATAGACTGAAAACAACTCACTTGATTTTAATTTAAATTTTTGGCTGAAGAGCTTGATAACAGCATTGAGCAAAGTAACCTAGAAAAATATTTCCTCACCTGTAGGCTCCAATATAATTTTGACACATCTTTGTCCAATACTCTGAGCTTTGTCATATCACCAGCAATAGTGTGGCCAGCAGGACCAGGGATTGTCCCCCTGTACTTGGCACCTGGTGAGGCTGCACCTCCAGTCATGTTCAGTTTTGGGCCCCTTGCTACAAGAAAGTCATTGGGTTGCTGAAGGGTGTCCAGAGAAGAGCAATGAAGATGGGCAACACAAGTCTGGTGAGGAGCTGCTGGTGGGGCTGGGGTTGTTCAGCCTGGAGGAGCCTTGGGAAGGACCTTATTGCTTTCTGCAGCTACCTGAGGGGAATCTGTAGCCAGGGGGGATCATCTCTTTTAGGCAACAAGTGACAAGAAGGCAGGAAATAGCCTCAAATTGCACCAGGAAAGGCTTAGATTGGATGTAAGGAAAAATCTTTTCACTGAAGGGGTTGTCAAGCACTGGCTACAGTCTTCCCAGGGAAGTGGCTGAGCCACCATCCCTGCAGGTATTTTAGAAGCTCTGTAGGCACTGAGGGACAAGGTTTAGTGGTGGACGTGGAAGTGTAAGGTTAGTGGTTGGACTATATGACCTTTAAGGACTTTTACAACCTAAATGATTCTGTGATTCTCTGATTCAATATTTGAACACTACCAATGAAATTTCCTTTTTCAGGAAACATTTAAGCAATCTTAACTTATTATTTGTTTCACAGTTGTTATATTGACTGAGGCACGTATTTTCACTTAGTATGGTCTGTGGTCCTGCATAGCATATTCTGCATGTAATTTTATTACTGAACTTAAAAAGCTGAAATCATTTAACATTGATCATTATTGTACTAAGAATTTCAAATTATTATGATTGTTTTAAAGTAATACTTTTAAATAAAAATAGAATCACTTTAAGATCTTAATATCAACTGGAAAAATAATTATTAATATTTCAGTTTTCAATAGATACTTATTTCCATCATTTTGATTTACATTCATTTTAGGAATATTATAATTCTAGTACAGTAAAAATTTTTTCATTAGTAAAAAGAGATGTGACTTTTCATACTGGAATCTTTAAAAAGTGAAAAACATCTAAAAGGCAGTCTTAAAACTCATGCCTTTATCTGTTATCACATCTGTTATCTTGACATGAGCCAAGCACAAAAATGGATGGTATAATCTGAGCAGGGTCAGGGTTTGACCAGGATGGGCTGTAGTTCTACTTTTCTGTCTTTCTGCAACTTCTCCAAGACTAAATGATCTTTTATTTTGTTAAAAATAGCCCCATCCCTTTAATTTTAGATGTCTGACAATTTCTACTTCTTGTCCTGCCTTGTGCTATTGTGGTGTTGTTGGTCCTTTTACTGGTTTGAATTTTAGGAGCTATTTCAGTATATTCAAATTGTTCAAGAATAGGTTACTTACAACAATGTAAAATACTTCAGTTTTGTATTTAACATAAGACGTAAACCTCAGATTTTCTTTTGTCACAACCCTATTTATCAATACCTGTCTGTCTGTCTTGCTATTTATCTATTCTTCTGTGATTCTGCTGCCCATAAAACATCTTAACTAATACACTGTCTTCTATACCTGCTCCAGTATTTTGCATAATAAGGTTCACTTTGGTTTTGTCTAAAACAAAGTATTGAAAAGTAACAAAACAACCTGCCATTCTAAAGGTTTAGTCTTTCATGCATAAATTAACTATGTCTTTTGATCATCAGCAGCTCTTTCTGCCTATTTTTTTTCTTATATTAGAGCAGAGAATAAACAATTCTCTCAGCAGAAGATTTGTGATAAAATTTAAGCAGAGTAATACCGAGATTATGAGTTTTGAAGTCTTGGATGCATTCCTGACCATATAATAATATGTAGCAATTTATACAAAACCAATTCTAAGGTCCTAAGTCAAAATTTTCAGGAAATTTGACATTCTTCTTCTTATTTACAGTTTGGAATGATTATTTTATTATTATTATTATTATTTTTACTTTCACCAGGCTTATTTTAACTCAAGCAATTTTGAAATAATGATAAAATATACAATTGCAGCTTCCTTCTGCTTAAGCTGATGAGTGTTAACAAGCAATTCAGGATAAGGTTTCTTTTTTTTTTTTTTTCATAAATAATGGCTCATCAATTGGCCAAACATTGCAATTTAATTTATTAAAATTCACAGCAATGTCACACTTGATTAAGTAAATCTTCATAAGTACAACAGCAGAATGAAAATATCTCAAAGTCATTAATTACCTGTTTACTCTAGAAAAGGAATATTAATAATTTGTTCTAATGAAAAAAGAATGAAAACGTATTTTCCCCAGGAATAACTGAGCCACCATCACTTCCCAGGACGATGCTGCCAATAAAATGTTTTGATGTAGTAAATGGCTGAACGAGGTGCACTCATTGTTCCTAGGCCACTCCAGGATATCTCCTTGGCACCTTTAAAGGTGATTGTGCTATGTACTACCTTCATGAAGAGCCCCACACTCCCCTTGACCTGCAGAACTAAAGTCTTGTTTAAATTTCTCTCTTGGGCTCATAGCAAACTGCAGACCAGTTTGAGAATGAGCAGTACCAGACTTTTTGTGGTAATAGTAGGGGAAAGGAAAAGTTGCAGAGATTTTCATGCAGGAGAAGGATTTAACTTCTTTCTGTTAGAAAAAATCTAATATTCTTTCACAAACATGTGGCTCTTCATCTTCTTATCAACCTTGAGTTACACAAGCTGCATTTATTAGTGCATAAGATTCCTCTATGCATAACTTTAAAATGACCCTCATTTCACTTCAAGACATTCAATTGTTCCTTGTTTTCCCTATTAGTATGCCCCAGTGAACACTAGCATTCATCACTAGAAATGTCAGACATAACCGAGAATTTCTTCAAAAGCCATTTTTTATTACACACATACAAGGAGAAATGAAAAAAAAGGTATTTGATATTTTATATAGCTTCAGTTTTCTTCAATGTGGCATTGATTTATGGTACAGTTGTCCTTGATTCCTTTGTTTGAGTTTTAAATGAATAGCTGCTATGTAAAGAGTGCACAATATTATGTACATGGAGGCAGCTACAGATCCTCCCACGTGCTGCTTAAAAGAGAATTATAAAACAATGACAAAATGCATTGTCCTTTCACACTGAAAACTCACTGTATAATCAAAACTGGCTTACTTCATGTATGCAGTGTGCATTTTGTTAATTAGCTTCCTTCTGGCACCTCTGAAGCAAAAATCAATTTTTCACAGGATCATTTTTCCCTCCTTGTAATAAGTAACACTTAATATTTGCTGGTAGTGTGATAAAATGTATTTCGTGGTATTTTTATGGAGTACTAAATTAAATGTTTCAATTAGAGCTTCGGTGAGCTGTTCAGCAAAGATTTAGATGAGCTTCTGTAGGCCAACCTTAAAAAAAAAATCCCCAGACCTATATTTTCATGCACTCTATAAAGATGTGTCAGACTTGCAATTAAAATAATTCATTTTTCTAAATGAGCTGAGAGAGATCACATCTCTTCTCTAAATTACTCCTATTTCTACTACTTTTTCTTCTATATTATTGTACCTGTGTGACTCTGGAGCAAAAAATAATGTGAGAGTTTGGAGAGTAAGATTGGAAGTTAGGATCTGTGAGCTCCAACTTTGGAATATGAAACAGAAAAGATAATTTTGATTGTTCTGTTGAGTTTTCCCAATGGGCAAAAGCCTTCAACATCCATCAGCTGAACAGCTCTTTAGACTTTCTCTATTAGCTTCCTCAGGGTCCTGCCATAACATACTGATCCTAAGACTATTGTTTCTTGCCCTGTCTCTTTTCTTTGGTGTTTAGGCTTGTCATTGCCCCCTTGAAACTGTTTTTATCTGCTGTCATTAGAAATCTTCCACGTCTGTCAAATTAGAGCTTTGAACACTGTAAGTCTCATGAGAGAGTTTCTTAAGCTTTGCTTTGCAGTGTAGACTGGGAATATTTCTCACATCTTTTTTAGTTTCTTTAGTCTCTAGGGGTTTTTTTCTTCTTGGTGGCTAAGGATTATGATAAAACAGATGGTTCCTGAGCAAGTCCTAATCAATTTGAGAGGAACTCAGCCACAACTTTTTTTTATTACACAAGGTATGCAATATAGTCATAATAAAACTGTAAGTAGCTCAAAACATTTTCCCTTCTTCCAATCATGTCTTTCATGATTCAAATCTCATAAGTCTTCAGAAACACAAAGCAGGATCTTTTTTTTTAATGAACTTTTTGTTTATAAATTTATTCCCAAATGAGAAACATCAGCAATGCAAAAAGGAAAAAAAAGAAGCAGAATTTCTGTGTGAAATATGATGTAATTTTATTGATTTTATATTAGTACCTGGGCAAAAGGGATCCCTTAAGTGTAATAAATTTCCGAAATGACTCAGTGCCACAATTTCAGATCTCTTAGCTCTGAGCATCAAATTCATCGGATCTGGTAGTACATGCATTTAAAGGATGCAAATATTTATCATTTATCAATAGTTTTGTGGAGTATTTTTTTGTGAGATCAGATGTGGGTGGGGTTTTTTTAACCTGTTTTACATTAATTGCACTTTAGACATGCACTCAGATACACACAGCTAATGGATTCTATAGGACCCTGGCATATATTTATGCTGACATATATATGTGCTTTACAGCTGTCCTAAAAAGTCAGAATGAAAGAACAAAACAAAGAAATCAAAAGAGAGAAAGAGAAAAATTACTGTACATTTCCTCTCCCCTTAAAAGGGCACTTTCTAAAGCTAGCATGAAAAAATTAAAGTATACACAACTTGGATAATCATGAGGCCAATAAAAATTCAGCAACTTTCAGAAGATACTCAAAAGATATTTTTGAATAAGAAATTTTTATGAATGAAATTATATTGAACTCAATAGTACCTTTCATAATGATCTGAGAAAGATTCTTATCTAATTGATTATAAAGGAAAACAGTTCTAAGGACAAAATCTCCTAATAAACACAAAACATAAGCCAAAGACAAACAAAACACCCAGAATAAACACCAATGTAGTCTTTAGACAAATAACACTCTACCATGTAATATTTTCTGACACTGACTAATGTTTTCTTTTTGCATGGTTAGCTCATAGACACTCTCTAAGAAATTATTCTGTTTAGAGAGACTCAAGCAGCAAATAAACTTCAGTTGAGTGCACTTAGCTCTCAAGAACTGCACTAGAAATAAAAACAAACATTATTTAAATATCTAATCAGATAGATATCTGGTATAAGTGTGCTGCACTGTTAAATTGGCTACATCATACATATAATATATATCCTGTTTATCTTGTATGCAAATGTTAATGTGTTATTTTAGTGCACTCATTAAATCTACACAGTAGAAAATATGCAGAAGAAACAATTTTCCACTTTGATGAAATATTGGGTTCAATTCAATTTCTTTTTTGTGGTCTAGGCAATTACACCAATCCTGAGAATGTCTCAGTCATTCTCTCTCTCAACCTTAGCATTTAATTTACAAAAACAATTACATTTATATTATTTCAGCATCTATGCTGATAGAAGAGCTGTTGTGTTTTCCAATAAATCACTATTTTCATCGGATAGTTTCTAAATAAAATTCTGCTAGCAATACGGCTGAAATCAAATTAATTACAAATGTAACTTAAAGGGTGTCACAAGGTTAGAAACACCAGCAAGCCATGTGTCACAGCAAACATCACATTAAACATGGTTTCAGTATTTAATTCTGAAGATTTATATTTCACTTATCTCTTCCATTTCAATGTCTGCATATATCTCCCAAGACATAGGCATTATAAAAACTGAGTATTGCTGCTAAAAACAATAGAGGATTTTGTTTAGCTAATAGCACAATTGGTTTCCCAAACAGGAAATTAGAAACAGCACCCTTAGGAGTGTTTTTGAACCACAGTGAAATGAAATAAAACTCTCTTCATTGCTATTGACAGAACCTAATAAAATGTTTCACACTAAATTGCCTTTGATGCATCTGTACATAAAATTAATTATGCAAATAGTATAATATCTTATCTCTATGGATAATTACAACAGTAATCATACTTATGCTAGGGTTTTTTCCTTTTCACAGGTGAGTCTATTCCTGAAGTGGTGTGAAATAAAACTCAGTGATTTTACCTAGGTTGTAGGTGCCTTGTCTCACAGAGGGGCTGAAGCCAGGAGACCCCACTGAAGCCCATCCAGTTTAGTGCTCTGCAGTGGACAGGGTGAGCAGGAGCAGGACACTCAGGGTGGTGTTCAGCCAGGTTTTCAGTATGCCCAGGGATGGACACCACTGAGCAACCTGTGCCAGTACTCTGTTACCCACACAATGGAACATGATTTTCCTGATGCTCGGACAGAACCTCCTGTGTTTGAGTTTGTGCCCGTTGCTTTTCGTTCTCTCAATGAGCACAAATTTCATGATGCCTTCATCATCTTTGCACCCTCTCTTCAGGCCTTTATACACACTGATCAGATTCCCTCTGAGCCTTTTCTTCTCCAGGCTGACCAGTCCCAGCTCTCTGTCTTTCCTCTTGAGAAATATGCTCCAGTCCCTTCAACATTTTTGTGTCCCTTTGTTTGACTCTGCAATATGTCCACATCTCTTTTGTACTGAGGGATACAGAAGTGGGCACTGTACTTCCAGTGTGGCCTCACCAGTGCTGAGGTAAAGGACAACACTGAGGACCTCAGCCTTTTACATGACCTCTGTCACTGAGACCCATGCCCACTCACAGAAAGCCTCTCTTTCCCTGAGCCTTCTTTTTCCTTTCAGCATAGCTGGATCATGTCTGTGACAACTCCTTCCAAGATTCAGCTCCAGGTGAGCTTTGCCTTTCCTAGCTCCATTCCTGCATGCTCAGACAATGTCTCTATCTTCCAACTGCTCTGATCCTACTGCCACCTTTGTATGACTCCTTTTTTTTGTTTCAGTTTAGTCAGGAGCTCCTTATCAAACCTGCAGACTCTCCACACCTATGCTAGACCTCCTTCTTGATTGTTCTTGAGCTTAGAGAGTCTGTTCCTGTCCCTCAGCACCAAAACATTTCCCAAGCATGTGACAGGAGGGCTTTTGTAGGTGCTGCTGCAAACACATGATCTCACAAGAACACAACTCTCCACTGTGCTGAGAGATCAGGTAATCCAGGCAGAAATTGTCTGCCTGTTTTTACCTCAAAGACAATCTCACATCTCTTCTTCCAGAGTTCTCCAACTCAAACACAAATGGTTTCAATATGCTGCCATTCCAGACACTGTTTGCACATTTTCCTGTGTCTCATGCACTCATTGTAAATGATAGCAAAGAGGAAATAGGAACAAACAAGATATGTATCTCATGAAATGCATGTCTCACAATCAAAGTTTTGCCTTCTGCATTCCCCCACCTGCTGTCTTTGTTTATTGCCATCCCTTACTGTGTTATGTGCAATTTAGATTGCATGTTCCTTGAGGTAAGGAACTGTCAGATTTTATTTGTCTGTACAATGGCACACTCACCTGTGGCACTATAGAAATAATTAATAATAACAATTTATGACAGAGTACATTGCTAGCAATCATCAGATACTGTGTTCACTCTGGTAAGACGCAAAAAGCTTTTCTCATGGAAGTGGAATAACATGCACTGTTTCTTGGTAGTTGACTTAAAATATCATCTGAATAAGCATGAAGGATTCCTGAAGAAAGGCTCATTCTTCCAAAGCTCATCTGTATCTCCATCTTTTATACTTAAAAGATACTGAGATTCTCTTCAAAATGTGCTTTTTGCTCTATGTCCTGAGATTGACAAACAAATTCTGGTAATGCAAAGATTCTACAGCTGTCATTGTGGCACATACATGGATTTTCCACAAAAAATTCTTTACATAACAGCTCAAGAAAAATGCAGTAATTATTTGATATATGCAGACAGAAACCAAAACACAGGAGTCTCTTCTCTAGATTAAATTAATTTGCTACAAAGATTAACTAAGCATCTGGTGTACTTCAGCAAAAGAAAAAAAGACACTTCTGAGGAATTTATAGTTTACTATCTTTTTCCAATATGAACAGAAGCTACTGAGTTACTCTTGCAGGTAGGAAACTTTTACATCTGCACCTTAAAATTTTGGTTTACCTGAAGTCAATACTCTGGAAAACAATTATATTAGGCAATGTATCTTAATCTCCTTTTGGAGTCTATCATTATATTTGCCCACTAGTCTAGAAAAAGAACTGTATTTAGAATTTTTAATTTAAAATATGTTAAAGAAACTACCATGCCAAGGAAGACCTGGTTTACCAGTTCTAAGGGAGGAGTTTGTGGAATGGAAATTTCCACAACACAACCAAAGCTGAGATATTTCTTTCAGAAACACTGTGCAACTACATAAACAGGAAAAACTCTAAACTAAAGAGCTCCAAAATTTTCTAGTTGTGCAATAAGCTGTGTAGAAGGAGACTGCATTTTCCCAGGGAACCTGATGAAAAAATCAAATTGCTAAGAATGACCTGCAAATACATCTGGAGTTTATTTCCTGTGGACCTACATATTGTGTTTTCAGGCTAAAATAAAGAAGTATTTTCCGAATCACTACAGCCGCTATCCTGTATGTGTACATCTTACAATTATTTTTCATCCCTCCAGAATGAAAAATATATCACAGGTTTATAACACTGCAGAGAACACTCTATGACAAAACACGTGAAGTATAAACGAAACATTTTTAGAAAAATGGGGTTTTTGCATTATTTGTGGTTTTATTATTTGTTTTTATACATTTCCTTTATGTGGAATTCTATAGTTCAGTTCGTACTGACATTTTTTAAGCTGCAGATAGACTGTTTACTCACAGTTTACTCTTGATAGCACAGAGTGTTGTTTCTTTGCTTGGACCTCTCAGGACAATGTCTTCACATATTTCAACACTCTTTGTAATCTTTTGTAACATTCATAGAAATGAATAATGCTGACCTTTATCAAGTACTTCTGCCAAGGCATGAAAGTTGCTCTCTACAGAAGTCCCATGTACTGATTGTATTCCACTAACAGAGATTTATTTTAGCTGCTCCACATGGGCTGAATTTCACACCAAAATAATTTTATTAACTCATTACACTAATTTTGTCTTGTTCAAATGATATTTAATATCTCTCCATTCTGTGGCATAGATTGTAACAAGTTTAGTCACACAAACTGTGCTCTGTGTTTTGGGTTTGGTTGGGTTTGGTTTGGCATGAACAGATTTGCATTTCAACCACCTAGCAATTCTGTGCTAAGTACCTAAACAACATATGTAATGTAATACATGTCAATCTTTGAGAAAAACCCCATCAAAAATATGAAAGGAAACAGTCCCTTTTTTTCCGTATTAAGTTGATCACAATGCATGGCCCATAGCTTGAAGTGAGGAAGGGAAATGGCAGGAGAGCTTTGTACAAGCTGCAATCTTGAGGGACAACCTTAGGAGAAACAGCTATCCTGTTATGAAGGGCAAAGAATTCCCTTCTCCTACCCTTCCTTTTCCTCTGCTCTCTGCTCCACTCTGCTCACACATCCACTCCTGTGAGGAGCCACTCCTGAGAGGGAGTCACAACTCCTCCTCTCCCTGTGTGGCCTTTCAGGAACCACAATTTCTTGCCACTGTAATTTTTCAAGTCATGATTTACAGTCTCGATTATCGAAATTTGGTATGTTATTTTCAAATTGAATGTTGTATTAAAAGTAATTTAAAAAGTGGTTTGTCTTTCTAACTAAATGCAGCAACGTGTGGCATCATTCCAATGGGGACTGTATTATTTATTGGGGACACAAGCTGCTGTTTTCTTGATGTTTTACAAAGGAAAAACAGCTCAGAAGTGAGGGGTAATATGCAGGTACCTCTAAGACCTGACCACAAATTGCATGAATACTGAAGATAGACAAACATGCAGGCACTGTAAAAATGTCTACTTATAAATTGAAATTTATTTATGACTCAGTTCCAAAAGAATGGGAAAACAGAGTGTCTTCAGAACAAAAATCTGAACCAAAAATAACATATGCAATATAAATATCAGATTTGACCCATGCTAGCAAGATCTTCTTGCTGAAGGAGATAAAAACTTAAAAACATCTATGACATTTACATCTCTTTCCTAACTATAATCTTTGCTGCTCTTTGGAGAGAGCCACCTCAGGGGGAAACCAGAACGGTGTTCAATCATACACACAAACACTCGCAAACAAGAGAGGATGGGAAATGGATACTTTGCTCAAGTTGGAGTAAAGTCAGATCACTACAAAAGGACTGCCCATGTTTCTGACATTCAGTGTGGTAGGAACATTGTCACTGAAACTGGCCAGCTTGAATCCATCCATACTCACACTAACAAACACCTTTTTCTCCACCACAGAAACAACGCGGTCTCCCCCTTTTAATAACTCTCCAAATGTGCTCAGGAACTGTACGGGAAAATGCAAGCTGGCCTGGGCCCAAGTGTGTTCCTGGAATAATTCTAAAATTTAATAGCAGAGATAATTGTGATCCAGTGCCCATGGCTGCTTCCTGACACTACTTTCTGTATGGGTACAAACACAGCCAAAATGTCTGGTTTATGTTTCTCAGGGCTTCTGTGCATATCAGCATAAGGCCTTTTGGATTTGACAGTGCACATGGATTAAATAATTGGACATTGGCCTTGCAAAAAAAAAAAAAAAATTATATGCATTTCCAAGAATGTTGTAATAAACAAATAGGCTGCTGAATAGAGAACATAAGTCTAATAGTAATAGGTCTGTTTCTTTCTTTCTTTCTTTCTCTACATCATATTTAGAAATAGTCCTTAGACCTGGCAGCCTGCATGTCAGAAGCTGAAAAGCACTGCTTCAAAATCATCTGACATTCATATGCAGACTGACATAAAGGAAATTATGTGTTCCCTTTACAGCAGATGGTTAACTGGAAAACTACTGTACATGTTCGGTCTTTAAGTTTGATCACCTGCACTAGGATTTGATATCAAAATCGTAATTTGGTGCTGCTTTGCACATGTTGTGCCATACTTAGAAAATGGCTGGTGGTCAAAACAAACAAGATAAGACAAGTAAAACGAATATGGGTGCTTGGCAGCAAGGGTTTCTCATTTAAAAACTTAGGAAGACATGATTTTCTTACTGTAAGAAAGATTCCATAGCTATTAACTTTTTCTAAATAGGATATTTGCATGCAGTGGTAGCATTTATTTACTTTTTTCTAAATTATGTTTCAGATCTTTATCAGAAGGCGAGTTTAATGTTTTTCAAACTCTGCTCTTAAAATGAACTGTTTCAGAGCTGTCTGAAAGGCAGAATTAAGCAAGGAGAGCTTAATCCAAATTTTTGTGAGGGCAGAAACAGAAGATCCATGTAAAGCTACAGGCAGGCATTTCTTTGGCATTTGGGTAGTTAGACTAAAATCAGTATTTTTTAATTGCATATTTCCCACTAATATGAAGCCTGAACTTAATAGTTTTGTTCCCTGAGCCTGTTAAGGAGTTAAAGATTCACAAAGGACCTTATTTTCAAAATTCAGTACTCTGATGCAGTGTAATTAATAATGCTAAATTAAACACATTGCTCCCACTTTACACCCTCAGCAGAATATCTATGGAAATTTGAAACGTTTACACAAACCTATAAGAGGTACACAGTGGAAAGTCTGGCCTCAGAGAATGCACAGCCATTCTCTAAATCAGACTAAGCAAGGACCTGATCCTATGACTCCTTTTCAAGAAGAGGTACTTATCAAGTTACATGGGATAAAAATCTTCTTTTAGGTTTAACAGTGATCTTAGATGGAGCAGATTTTACCTCCATGAATATCACTCAGGTACAATCCTGCCTCCCTAAAGAGGCCAGTACACAAGTAACATTCCTCTAAAAAGCATTTTCTGTTGGTGAGCTAAACTCACTGCTAAGGATCTCCTCTCCAGTCATTCTGTTCTTTCCAGGTACTGGCCAGGAGCCTAGACTCTAATGGAAGATGACAAACTCTTCATGATAGGTGAGTATGAAAATTAGTAAGTGGGTTTGGAACTTAGAGATGGTGTGGCACTAAAACTCTTGTTGTTCCTATTCTATAGCCATTTCTGAAATTTCAGCAATGTGTAAGTGCTCGTTTTCATGAAAACCATAGTGCTCCTTAGTGCAAGCAAGACTGAAGGCTCCAACAACAGCAGATTGAAGTGCTTGGCTTTGATGGACTTGCACATTTTTTCTTCAGGCAGACCAGTAGGGATGCCAGAATGAAATGGCTGTCATCTCTCTGGGTGTTTGAACAAAAATGCCATATTATATTCAGCTTTTCTGCCTATCACATCTCCTCCTATCAAAAGAAAGAGCTGCTGATGTGTGGTACTGCCAGGGTCAGAAATATCTGGAAGGGAATACCTTCTTATCTCTGCCACATACACCAAGTACTTTTTTGCATCTGTGTACAGAGACATAGCACTCAAAGCACTTATCTACACATTTTCTTCTTCTTAATAAGCCTCAGCATTTGTCTGTGGTATCCCAAGGTTTGGTTCCTGCACTACAGGCAGAAAGCCCTGCCTGGCAGGACCAGGAGTGTTTCTGTCCTACCAAGCCCACTCAGCATCAGTGTCCAGAGGACTGCAGCACAGCACACAAAACTGGGCAAGGCAGGGATTCCATGGTTCAGTCCAATGGTTTCTTCAGCATTGAGTTCATTAAGTTTAGTAAGTTTACTGTGGAATGCAGAGTTATAAAACCCCTGAGCTTATGGAACTGAGCATAACACATCACCGTTTTCTGCTTCATGTTGTTAAGCTCTCCAAAAGAAACAGATACTTATACATAGAAAAAGATCTTTTCTGTAGGGAAACCCCACCTGGGTTATTGTCCCTCAGAATTGATTACCTCTGTCACTTCAGTCACAGGACTCAACTGAACCTTTCATAATGGAGATTTTGTGGAGAAAATAGCGTTAAGGTCCAGGGTGCCTTTTCTACATATTGACTATTCTGTGCCATTTCGGGGTGTTTGGCCTCAGCTGTGGCAATGTCACATGCCTGAGACAAGCATTTCATACAGACCAGTTGTAACAAAACCCTGTAAAAAGTACCTGCGTGGCTGTTTGAGCTCACAGATCCACAGTGTCACTAGCTTTGCTGCAGCTGCCACAGATGAGCGTGGTGTCACATTTTGCACTGCAGCAGCAGGATTCTCTGATCAAGAAAATCCATATAAAAGGCATTTGCTGACTTCGATTTTTTTCCTTTTAACAACTATAGCAAGATTCATCTTTATTATTTGGTATTACACAAGCTCTTAGTTACGCAGGTATAGATCTAAAGGGTCAAGTTGTGAGAGATACTGAAATAAGTCCTTACAAACACATCTACTCTCAGGGTATATGCCAGTGCAATAATTTATATTTTATAATTTATACATCTACATTCACTGACCAAAGAGCTACAGGAAGTAAACCTGAACTAATTCCACTAATCCCTCATTAATGGATCCAAAAGTAGTGGTTACTGCTTTCACAGCCCAAGCAGAAGTGGATCTGACATCTCTCCAGCCATCATGCTCATGGTTTGGGACAATCTTCTTACTTTAGTAGCTGAAATCAACCCCTCAAACATTGTGCTGAAACTTACTATGGAGGTTTAACAATGCAGCCACTAGCTCACACTTCCCAGTGGATTGGAGGGAGATGATTGGAAGGGTGAGAGAGCCATAGGCTGAGAGAAAACCAGTTTAATAGGGAAAGCAAAACAAGGAATTCATTAATCATTTCCTATGGGCAGGAAAGTCCTCAGCTATTCCCAGGAGAGCAGGGCCCCATCACACGTGGTGGTTACTTTGGGAGACAAACTTCATTACTCCAAATGTCCCCTCCCTTTCCTTCCAGGTTTATATGCCAAGAGCATCACTATATAGTCTGGGATACCCATGGGTTGGTTGGGGTTAACTCTCTCAGCTATGTCCTCTCCCAGCTCCTTGCGCATCCCCAGCCTCCCTGCTGGTGAAGTGGTACAAAAGCAGAAGAAGCCCTCATGCTGTGTCAGTGCTGCTCAGCACTAACAAAAATATCCCTCTGTTATCAGTACTGTTTTCATCACAAACCAAAAATGCAGCCCCATGCTGTGAAGAAATCAAAATGTGTCATAGCAAAAACCAGTATGCTGATAAACACTTCCACTTCAAAATCTTTCCTCATTAATTAATGTATGTTTGTGTCTCAAGAAAGGTAAATCACTGGTAAACTAAAATAGGTGAGTGAAGAAACACATGTGCAGCAATTTCCAGCCACGTGAGAGGAGTGGGTGGTCAATGGCTATATAGTCCAGCAGTAGTCTGCAGATATGGAAAGGGGGTTTTATTCCTGTAATTTCTGTGATGTTAAAAAGCAGAAATAATCCCCCATTTTCAACTAGATGAGTCAAACCCTAAATTTCTTTAAAACATGTTGTTAGCCCTTCTAAAAATGCTATTAACCAAAACCTCTAATAAATAAACCAAATTGTAGAAATACCTACCTGAAAAATTTATATATTCTATATGGGTTCTTTTCTCCATGAATAATAAGTGGCTTTTTTTCAAGAAAAGCAATTGCCCAAACTAACTTGGGAAATTTGATCTCTTTATACAGAAGTTCAGAAGACTTCAGCAGGATTTAGTGAGGATAGTACAGACTTTTACCCGTGCAACACAAAATAAATTGTCATTACATCTAAATCTAAAGACATATTTTTGAGGGCTTAATGTAGACATCCTTTCCTATTACATCTCCCATAAAGCCAATAGGAATTAAAAGGAATTTCAGTTATGAAAATGAATTCCCAGTTTGTACAAACATTTAAAATTTTGGGTGTTTTTCTATTTAATCTCTACTTTGAGAAAATAATGTCATCTTAAGATAGGAAGAAAACAGCCCAGGAACAATTTCAGGATCTGACCCTATAGCCTAGATCTAAAAAATGCTTTGACACCTGTATCCCACTGATTAAGGTTAGACCTTTAAGTGACAATATCTTTGAACATACTTTATGTCTTCTTATATAAAAAATATTGTCATCATGCAGGTATTACCAAGAGGTTTAAAGTTTGCTGACATTTTGTAGAACTGAAAGGAGCAGGCAGTTCTTTTATGGGTCACATATGGTATGGCTCTATTAATTTCAGTGAAATTTAAATTACTTTTAATTTTCCCTGGACTTTTCCCTTTACAAAACAAGAAATATTAGAAAAAAATTGGATTCTATTAATAAGAGAGCAATGGAATTAATTGATTGAAAATAATACAGGCTGTTGATTTATAGGGATGTACTGTAGTATTTCAATATTTTCTTTAGCTCTCCAACTTGTATGAATAGAATAAATTAAATGACACAAGCTGATATTTAATATATGTAATAGTATTCTGAAACTGATGCCTTTTTAAGTAAACTGCAGTGCACCAAAAATAGTTAAATAGTTAATGAATTATGAAACAAAAAGATGGTTGCCACTGAGAAGCATCTTGAGCTTGGGTAGTCTAAGGACAAACATTCTAGGAGTGGTTTTATACAGGTGGTGGCGCTCACAGAGTGAGCCCAATGCTCCTGAGGCTGTTTTATGCAGAGCCCTTTTCCCCTTGAGCTTCCATCACCTCTCATGAGAGGAAAACCTGTCACAATGTCCCAGCCCTGCAATTTCTTGTCTGATCACCTTGTCCTGCTGTGCTACCCTCACCTCGGCCATGCTCTGGTGAGAGTGGCAGACTAAGAGTTGTGACCTGCCACTGTCAATAAAGCTTAGAACCTGACCCCTCCTCATAGTTTACCAAGGGAAATTTCTACCTCCTGAAAGGTTTCTGTACATCCCTGAGGCAGAGGGGCATCTTGAGCTGGGTAAATATTGTCTCCCTTTGAAGCAGCTGGTAGTCTGGACAGAACCAATACTTAGCCTGACAGCTTAGGAAATCACTTGCTGTCTGGGAAAGGGTGGCAGGGGAAAAGTCTGAGAAGCAGATACACTCTTAAATCAGTCAAAAGGACATATTTATTTATGCAGCTGGCAAGTGTCCAAATCCAGCAGGGCTCTGAATGAGTTATGCTCTCCAAAGCTTTTGCACAGACCTATAGATTAGTCATGCTCTAAATGAATTGTCCACTCAGCACTACAAGCTCTACCTGGCTACCTTCTAGTTAGAAAATGTGTGTGTGGCAGCAGGAATGGACAGAGTCAGAGACTGAGTTGTTAAGTCTGTGGCAAGGAAGCATTTGGCCCAATCTCAGTGCTAGCAGGGCTGTGATAGTTGCCTGTGATCTGTTTCTGTTCCCTGTGACTGTTTCTGCACTGCCCAGCAAGCACAGAGCCACAATCCAAAGGCTGCTGTACCTCGGAATGGTGATCACAAGTTCAGCAGGCCTGCCTTAACACTCTCCTACCTTAGTGTCCTTGAATCTTCACAAATGGTAATTTATCATGCCATGAACTTGCTTTGGCACGGTTTCTCTCAACAGTTCTTCCATATACCTGGGCAGAAACACTTTGCACTTGCACTTGAGGGAACTGAGTGATTTGGTGCTCATTGATGTATGTGTGCTTACCTTCCTATCCACTCAGAATGGGCTTGCAAGATACATCTGTCTCAAAACTTATAATGCAATCCACCCTCTGATATCACAACATTTACTATTCATGGCTTGGATCATAGAGTCTAGTCAGCCTCAGATGGGAAAAAAGCCCAGGGAGAAAAATATCAGACACAGTTTCTGTAGTGGAAGAGAAAGCTGAAAGAAAAGTTGTTGGCGGTAAAAATACACAGAAATACCCTGGAAAGGAGGGAGGTCTCCAGCACCTGAAAAGTTAAAAAATTGTTCTGAGAAGGAGGGAGAAAAAATTTGAGAAGGAAATACAGAATGCAAGAGCCCATTATGGGATACTCACTAAGGCAGAAAAAAAGGGGGGATTATGGCTGAAAGGAACACCTTTAGGGATGAATTTGTATGGAAAGTAGGATTAGAACAAGGTTCCCCAATAACATGAATAAAAAAATCAGGTAAATAGCATCTTGAGTGGCATACCATTGTGAGACTGATATAATGCATAAAATGAAGGATTGTTTTAGCTGTGGTGTAAGAGAGACAGAGATCTGCAGTTAGGAGATTACTTAACTCCATCCACACCACTGCTAAATGGCAGTCTATAGATGAGCTAAGGGCTCCTTCACCTCCATCCCCACAGCTGCTTCACAGACTTTCTTCCACAGCCTCTGAGGTTGTGATGTGGTGGGGTCTGGGGTGCTGGAGATGTGGCACATAGGATACCAACCCCACTGGGACATTGCCTATCAGGGCTGCTCCCTGAGGTGTCTGTACAGCTGGGGAATCAAATGTCAGAGGAGGTCTCAAGGGACAGCAGAAGCAAAGTCACCATGGCTCCAGGGTCAGGATGTTTGAATGCTAGCTTTAACTAACCAGCAGTTTCCTCTACACTTCTTCTGAGCATTGATTAAAATACTAATGAGGGTAGCATGAACTGTGAGAAAACAGACTGTGTGAAAAGCAAATGTGACTTGAGAAGAGTGCATCAAAGCAAAAAGCTGCGCTGATAACCAATCACTCAGACAGCAATGTGTCTCCACAGTGTGAGCAGAATAGAAAATTCTAGATGTAAAGTTAATTCTGGCTTCATGTCACATCACAAATACGCCTGTTGTCAGTAGTCATAAGTAGTGATAAGGAGATAGTTCTAGCATTTTAATGTCTCACTCTTGTATTTACCCGAACAGTGAAGTTTTATGCCAGTTACTAATCACTTCTTAGCCAGAAGCAGCAGAGTCCTTATTCCCTGAAGTCTGTTCTTGGTTAATTGCACTCATGAGTATGGTAAATTTAGAGTTATTATTCTTCAACAAATCCTTCCAGCTCCCCAGCCGGGAAGCTGGTATGACAGCCAAGCATTATTATCTCATACAGTTCTAATATTTTAATGGTGGTTTTTTAACTATTGGTGACTGGCATCTGTTCTGTCAAAAGGTGGGATCGATAAATATACACATGTATAAATAAATGTAAAAGTAGTCCTCGACAAAAGCAGAATGAAAATTGATGCTGTAATCTATTTAGCTCTTTAGTATACAGGGTATGCTTTATGAATCCACACAGACAGCACATTCCAGAAGAAGCTGTGCCCAAGCAGGGCAGCTAATGGTAATAACTGATTAGCTCCAATTTTTTTTGAAGGAAATACATTAGCTTTACATTTTGGAACTGGCTATTTCTATTAGCCATTGTTGTCATGCATTGTTCCTAATAGCCAGCCTGAAAAAAATTAGTTATTGGTTTCAAAGTGTGCCTTTGGGGCCAGATGCACAGTTGGAAGAGCTCTGCTGATTTTTTGTAGGTTTATACTGCTTTGCTCTGATGTTTACATGATGTCTCATTCTGATTTAAATGATATGAAGGAAACAGTGGCAGTCATTAAACCAGCAGAATTTTCTTTCGTGCTTTCAGTGTTTTTCTGTCACAGGTTAGATAGCTTTGCTGCTTGACTGAGTTGTAAGAACTGGTTTTGCTTAATTTTTTAATTTTTTTGGTGAAGCTAAGTGACAGTGTCTTTTACATCTAAGGCAGAAAAACATGTTTTAAGAGACCAATTCTAACTCTTAGATAGGGTCTCCCAAGTGACATTCCCTGTGAATGTACTGACAGACCTCACAGCGCTGCGCCGTATCCCTGTACTTCTGCATTACCACACCTCAGATCCTCCTGTTTGCTGCATAGTAGTGGGAAAGACTCACTTACTCTAGGGTTTGAACAACAACACTGAAGTGGATGAAAAGATTCAACTAATGTTGGCAGACTGGCTCAGGACCTGCTCCCACTGCACACCGTGATTAAAGGTGTGAAGGCTGCTTTGCGCGGCTTTATCTTGAGCAAGGATGCTTTTCCTGAAGGGTGTCATGAACAGCAGCTCTCAGTGTCAATAGCAGATGTGAGCTTGGAGACTTGCCTAGAAGTGATCAACTTTTTAAAGGTTCAGTCAAATTGTAAATAATTCAACTCTAACCTCTTTCCACAAAGTCAGGAAGACAGGAGATGGTGGAAAACTCTGTATCAGAGAAGACTTCTATTTCAAAGGCTCCTGTTCAGAAACGAAACCCAACTAATGTAACCCCAAAAGTATGACTGCAGAGATGTAAAAGAAAAAGTGGTCTGAAAAACGGTAGTAGCCATGGTTACACACACACACATGTCATCACTGCACAATGGTCCTGTCATCCTGTGCATTGAAAAGCTGTTCTATCCCCTCTATCTATGCAAGTCTTGGAAGGACAAACAAAGGGCCAAACACTGAAGCTCTTTGAATCAACAAGGCACCCAGTGCCACTTGAAAACTTGAGAGTTTCAACTCTGTGCAGGAGGAGATTGACTGTTCTGCAGGTACACCCTCAACCTTAGAAACACATTTTGGGAAACAAAATGAATCAATTGCTTACTTGAGCAACAATTTTGCAAGCTATCACAGGCAAGCAAACTGAGGAAGAAACCCCAGGATTGGCTTTTTCATATCAGGTAACTCCAATAATGAGCAGTGCTAAACATTTCTATTTGGCCTGTGTAGTGCCTAAGAGTTTTCACGTGTCTGGTATTATTGGCTTTTTATATATGGCTTTTACATAATGAATTAGGGCATCTACAGAATATTTCAGAATTGCATGCTGCAACAACTCTCAGGGCTTGTACAGTTGTTGAGCACTTTCTGAAGTAATTTTCCCTAGACTTTCAATGAATACAGATGGGCCTTCCAATAACCAAGGTTTGCTTGAGTTGGTCCAGATCCTCCACAGACAGGATGGGTGGCTGGGAAATCCCTGATGGGCATGCTGCTGACCCAAGGGTAGCCAGTGCAGGTCTTTTTCTGTCCATACTTCATCCCTGAGGGCCATGGCACAGCTGGAGTCTGGCCATCAGGAAACCAAGACACATCCTCTTTTACCAGACACATCCTCTTCTCAGCCTGGCCCTGCTTCTGGCTCCCAGCCACAGAAATGCAGCTATACAGATTTGGGACTGTGCCTGGCTCAGGGCTGGGATTGGAACATCTGTATATCTGCTTTTGCTGTACAGGGAAGCTTTAACCTTTTCTGTACTTCAGTTAGCATTGGTGAAAACACAGATAAAAGAAGTTTCCTGCTGTCCCTGGGTGTTGTCAGCCAAAGTACATGAAATATTTGATGTACTTTTCCCATGAAGCACAGACTGCTGATGGCATGGCTGAATCAAGAAGAATTTTTTAATGACATCCTGAATTAAGTGTTCAAAATCCTGTGACACATGGAGCTGTGAAGTTTTGCTCATATGAAAAAGGCAGAATGGACTGTTTTCTATGGACTGAGTCATGGTGTCACCACCAGGAATCTTTAATTCAGAAGACCTCAGATCACTCAAGGGTCTTAACTGGGAAAGAAAATAGTTGGCAAACCCCCCGAGTTTTGTGTCCTATTGTGACGATAGTGATGCATAATGGGGTCTATATTCAGAACAGTACAAATCACAAGTTTAGTTCCTCTGTAATTCTCTGGAGTATAACATGGCATCAGGGGTCCCAGTTATACTCAGAGCAGTTTTCTAAAGGGAATTAGAGAGCAAGTCATAGAACGAGGCTAAGGGTATTTAGATTCTGCAGTTCAAGAAAAATTACATCTGTCATATAAGGCTCCTGGGAAAAGAGTAATTGATCAGAAGTAGTTTTTCTAAAGCTTAGTCCCCCTATAACTTTGTTTATTTTTAAAACATAATCTACTCTTAAAGGACATTCAGAAAGAAGGAAAACCAACATCCTCACCAGCTAATAAGGATTCTTAGTTCTGTGTTTGCTGCAGGTCAGGCAATCGCTTGGATTTAGATAATTAGTTGACTTACGTGCCTAAAGACATTAGGACAAAATTAGAAGTGATGCAAACACAGATTAAAGGGAGCCAAAGTTTTGGGGTTTTTGCCCTCAAGAGGAGTGCAATAGAAGAAATATAGAAAGGAAATAAACAAAAGAAACCCTTCTGGAGAACTCTAAAATAGTGTAAATTAAAATAAGCTCTCTTCCCACCATCTACTCAAATCTAAGCAATCTCATGGATAGTTTTTTGATTGTAATTATTTAGAGTAACTGACTTGTAGTAGTAATAAATAAATTATCTCTGAATTTGGATCCATTTTGGATGAGACTTCAGACAACTAAATGTTCTGGCAAAGTCTAAACTAGTTGCTGTAACACATTTCCCAATCAGTGCAGGGGAATGATCATCTCTGGCTGATGATTTATAACAACAGTGTGAAAAACCAACTTTAGAAACATTTTTTGGAGGTGCCCGCCTCTTCTAAGTGATGGCTAGCTGCCTCCCCATCAGAGTCACTTCCAATCCATAAATGGAGTTTCCTTTACATGAAAAAATTTTACAAATAAAAATATGTTTTCATTCTAAATCAGAAAGAAAGGTCAAAATGTCATTAGTTTTCACAGTGTGGGAGCTACAAGAAATATAGAATCAGAAATATTGAACTTTTGGTTTTGATCATGTCAAATTTTCACACTTTGCTAAAGCTAAAATATCTCAGAAAGTTAAAAGCATTTAAATAGCACTGTAAAAAAAAAAAAATTAACATAAATTATAATAGAGATAAACAATGTGGTCTGTCAATGTGAAATCATCTCTAAATATGTGATATGGCATTCCTAATATAGCAAGTAGAATAAAACTACATTAAGTTGAAGTCATAGATTTTTTTCTCTAATACAACTTCTGAAGTACAAACATTGGTTTCAACATTTGTTTGAAAATTTTATCAAAATAAGAAATAAAAATGCAAGAAAACCTGTATTTTCAAGTGCAAAGTTTCCCCAGTTCCCTGTAAAAGTTTTGGTTGTAGTTCAGAGAAGGCTCTTTGCTGTGTGGATGGCAGCTGCCTGAGCTGGATGATGCCATCTCAGAAAAACTCCATTTTTGGAGCATGTTTCAGCTCTAACTACTTCCACGAGCTTGGCAATACTTCTGCATCTGCCATCCCTGTAAGCAGGAAATCACGCCCTGTTATGAAGTATCATTATTTGGAGAAGTGAATGGGACAAGCCTTCCAGTGGTCTAAGTGTTTCCAGCTCTAGAAACTTAAGTGCCAGCCAACAGGTTCTTCCTCTGCAGCTGCCCTGTGGCAGCAGTGAGAGGGCTCTGTGCAGAACCTTGACCTTGCTAATGACACTGAAGTGCCAAGCAGAAATGCATTCTTTGCTTACTTGGACTTCATATAAAAACACATTACTGGGAATTTTGACCAATCCATGGAGTTTTCATTCTGATTTTAAAGCTTAGCAATAATGACAAATATTTGTGTAATAAACATTATGGCAACAAGAAAATTGAGGCCACCAAAGTTAACTCTTTTTCAAACTAGATTTAAGCCTTGCTGTGATTGAATTTTATGCTTTCTGGGTATTATTAAGGGTCTACAGCATAGAATTTCCAGACAAAGATTCCCTATATGACTTTATTTTTTAACCAAACTTTTGTACTGATTAATCAAGAATGTGAATTCATATTTTTCATTTTTGTCCTAATCTGTATTTTTTTCCCCTCACTCCTTTTTTTGTATAATGTAGCTGTTTGTGTCAATGACAGGCAAAATAGGAAGGAAGGAAGTGTGTAATTCAAATATAACTATTTTTCACCAGTTAAAAGTGAGGCTAAAATACAAAAGAATCTAGAGACAGCGTATTTCAAAAAATTAATGAATTAGCTCTGATTTTATTATTTGCCCTAAAATTTAAGGGCTACAGCTGTCAATACTCACATTTTCCAGATAAAGGAGAATAAAATGTTAATTCTTTAGCACTAATGACAAGGTTGTTACCAGCATATGAGGGATTTGCCATCCAGACAAGAGTTCAGCTGCACTTGCAGACCTTGGGGTGTTATCCTAGCTGTTGGATATTGTTTAACTGGCATTCTCCATGCAATTCTGAAGAACAGTAAAAGTGTAGTCTCCAAACTTCAGCCAATACCTCCTGAGTTATTCCCTCATGGAGACTATACATGGCCTCTGACTTCAAAGGAGAGCTTTTTCAATTTTCCAGTGAAAATTAATAATGGAGAAAACAGGAGAGAGGAAGGCAATGGCTGCCACTTTGGCTGACAACAGAACAACCAGGCTGGGAGACAGAGCTGTGAGCATCACCCATTGTCCTTGCAGACACATTGGTGGGCTCCATGTCTGTGTGCTTCCCAACAGAGCCCTGCAGGTCTCCACCATGGAAGTGAGCATCTGAAAAGGCAGATCCCAGAACACCCAGACCAGAATGGAAAACTGTTTTCAAGCAGCTCTGGAGAAAAACAGGTGTTTTCTGCTGGAAGAAGCCACTTGGTGTGAGAAATGTCATGAAAGAGACAGTGTTCCATGTAAAATAAAGATGAGGCAATCTGAAATAACTCACTGAAACACATTTGACAAACCTGACATATTGCCTTTGATGAGGACATCTTTCCCAAGCTACCAGGACATAAAGCTATGTGTGTTGACAGGGATGAAGAGTATTTAATAATCGTACCAGAAAAAAAGTATAACAGTTTTCAGCTTCCAGCTGCATGTCCTGTTTTATCCATTTTTAGACAGTGAATGGATATAACAACAATTGAGCTAGAGCCATCTAACTCAGCTATCTAAATGCCAAGTCCTTGTCCCATGAATAAGTGATGGGTGTTAAGTGATAATGGGTAATTACTGTTAATGGGTGATAAGTACTTATCTGAGTAGGGACAAACTCTGCATTTCCAGGTGTCATGTTAATTCTCTCTTTAGCCTTATACCTTTTACATTAAATACATTATTTTGAAAATAAATTTCTACTGTAGATCTGGGGAATGTCTTAGATGACCCTGAGCTTGTCCTTTTCTTTCAGCTACACTGGATGGTCTTATAGGAGATATCACCTTTCCCCACCAGGCTTTTCTTCCATTATTATTCTTAGAACACTACAACTGCAAAAGCACCAGCACTAGTTTCAATTATTTCAGACAGCATGAAACAGCTTTTATGGGACTGAGAAAGCCTTTACTCAGAATAGCCTATAGTGTGGCCATTATGATGTTCTTTTGGGACATGGGGGAGTGGGTTGAATCCTATTAAGTAGAGGAGACAGTTGACTCTTCATTTCCTGCAACCTGGGTGAGTACTTTAATCATGACTTGTTGGATGAAAGGTTAGGGGAGGATCACCGCTGGTTTCTCCAGATGCATTTCATGAGAAATGAATAATAGCTCCCTGTGTAGTAGAGTTTCAGTTTTGTGAGTCCCACTGGCACTAAAGTTGTAAGTACTGGAGGACAGCTTAAACCCACCTTTGTTCCTAGCAGTTCCTGCTGGCTAGCTTAAGTAGCTCAGAACAGTTTGCAAATCTCATTATTTGGCAGTTATGTCTCCTAAGGCACTGTACTGAAACCAGGCACCAAATTCAGGGCAGTGATCTAAAAATTTAGTCACTGAACAACTAACTAGGAAGCCTGAGATTAAATTCTCCAAAAATGTTAAATTATGCATAATTTTGTGATAAGATGGTAACTTCAGTATCCTATTCAGTAGTATAACTGATGTTCTGAAGTAAAATATGTAACACATGCTCTTTGGGATCTAATGCTGCTCTGAATTTTGTACATTTTTCTGAGTACTGCTAGCGGGTGTGATTCAGATAACTGAAAATAGATTTTCCCTTGCCATTACAAGACAACATTTTGTTCTCGATTCTCTTCAGATTTCAGTTTTCAGGTAAACCAAGATCATCTTCCTTACACAGATTTTTACATCAGAGATTCTGTGGTATTAACTTAAAATACAATTTAATTTAATTAACCTGATCCACATGACTTAAACAATTGGAGATGGATTTTTGGATCATGTGTACATATTTTATTGTTATATATTGCATAACTTGTAACCAAGTAAATAAGCAGAAAAGTGCAAAACCAATACTACCAGACATATAGATGCTTTTTTTTTATCTAGCTATATAATTTCCCCATGCTATAATCATACAAATAGGCAGAGATTGCATCCTACACTAGTAAATAGACAAAATGTTTACAATCAGCCATTTATCGATAACTGATTTAAAATATTTTGCTCCCAGTTTTGCTCAGAATTGCAGAGAAAATTCTGCAGATACCAGGGTGTAATCATGGAATTCAGCCTTCTGTTTCTTAAAAGGCAGCAAAGACATATTTCCAAAGCTGCTCTTGCTCAGTGTTTGAAGTACAATGGAATACTTGGACACATACGTTTTTTAAAAATCTCGTGCTTTCATCCAGCCCTAAAATATATTTGACATGCACCGAGCTGTCAGTAGCATTATATGAGATGACTTGATATCACAAGCCATGTGCCATAATAGTAAACAACCTTGGGAATGGGAGCTGGAACAGCATACATACCTGAATGTCCTTTAGCTGCTTACAGCTAGTTATTTTCTCTGCTGTCATAAAGATATTCAGCCCAGATACAACCTCAGCTTTTGAATTTACCAATTCTTTTATCTCTCCTCTATTTCTCTATATAAAATTTCTTTATAAATTTAAGTTGCATGCAGCTGTACTTGTCCCACTGGGAGTAAAGACAAGGGAGCTTGTAGTTAGACCATTAGTGTGAAAGTAGACTCGAGTGCTCAGCACCACTCTGTCGCTGAACTCTCTGATGAGTGTAAAAAACTCACTCAGGAGGTTTCTGTTTGCAATTTATATGCAAGTGAGGCTACTGTGAGGTTTGTAAGGTGTTTAGCTAATACACTAAAAGGGTCTTCTAAATATCATAAATAAAATTTTATTTCTAAATTGAGTCAGGATTTAACTTAGTTAACAATTTCATTGATGGATTACATGGTCCAAAGCTGTCTATACTGGAAACCAAGAAAGCAAGGGTTTTACAATAACTCCACTGGAAACATTGCACTGCCACTTTACATCTGTTTCCAAATCTTTTGTTCAATTACTCATTGTCATGCTGAAACAACTCAACCAGCAATGGTAAATTAGTGTACATCTTGTCCAGTAATATCGTAGCCACACTGGTAGACTGAAAAATATGCATTGCATTTAGATATTTTTATTCTATGTATGTGCAGCCTTTTGATGAAAAGTATCTGAAGACAGCCAGCAAGGTATGACTCTTGAAAATATTGTTTTTAAACGCTGAAAAATGGTTTTGTTTTTCTATCAAAACTGCAGGGATACTCTGAATTTTATGCTCTATTTTCCCTGAAACGCTGTTAGAATGCTACATCATTCATATCTGTGGTTAGCAGACTTCAGATTCCCTCATCTACAGAAAAGACAAAGCAAAATATTTTACAGAGAATTTTATGAAAACTGCAACTTGAAAGAAATTGAGAGTTCAAAATTATATCCTAAAAAAAAAAAAGAAAACTCAATGATCAAAATCTTGCATAATTTGAATTCATATCTCTCTATATATCTCTCTATCTTTGTATGTGTTTATATGTGCATACATATACCCAACTATAACTGTAATTACAAGTATAAACATATATATGGCTTTACATGTGTCTTGGTTTGAGGGGAAGTGAGTTCTCTTCAGGAAGCTGAGGTCAAACCAATCAGTGGTCAGGTTTGACTGTTGGCACCTTCGGTGGCCACTGAGGGGTTGGACACGCCTCTGAGGACACGAGGGGTTAAAAGCAGGGACTCCCAGAGGGACTTCCTCTTTCTGGCTCTGCTTTCAGGAGAGGAGCATCTTCTCCTCCTCCCCTGCCCAGCTGACCAGGCTGGGTGGGGGAGGGGAGCCAGGTTGGCCTGGCTGAGGTAGGCCCGGCCCCGGGGAGGGGGAAAAGAGAGAGAACGGGACTGGAGCTGAGCCAGCCCCATCCAGGATGGAGGGGTGGAGAACTTCGAAGGTGCCCTTTGTCCCCCCC